>FLRD01000078.1:0-265656 GCA_900088485.1 Plasmodium ovale wallikeri | reverse complement strand
AGGAAATGAACACAGAAAAAATTGGCAAGTCTTAGTGGTATATGATGAACATAAAAGGAAGATAGGTACATGGACAACAATTTGTGACGAAGGGTTTGAAATAAGAATAGGTAACGAAACTTATACAGCTTTGATGCATTATGAACCAACTGGAAAATGTGACCAAATTAAGGACGATGATGCCACAGATTCGAATGGAGAAACAGAATGTTATATTACTCATTTTAACAAAATAAGATATGGATGGATGCGAAAATCTAGGAATTATCCAGTTCATTTTCAATTTTTCATATCTTTTAAATTTATCTTTTTAAAAATTTTGTTTTGTTGTATATTTCACCTTTTTTAAGTTAAAAGTTGCTATTTTTTAAGTTCACGTTAAAGGCTGCTTTTTTTTTTGAGTTAAAAAGCTCGCTCTTTTTTTTTTTTTTTTTTTTTTTTTTTTTTTTTAAAAAAAAAAAATGAAAAGAGCGGGAAATGTTTTCAGTTTAGTACTAATTCTGTTACATATTTTATATGTAAATTTCATTTTAGCCGATTTACCTGTTCATGTAGAATTATCTGATTTGTTGGGGAAATGGAAAATATTTAGGACAAAAACGTCACCCACATTAACAACATGTGGATCTAGCCAACCTAATAGTAACATTTACAATGTAAAAATAAAGGACTATAAAGACTACTTAATTAAGAACAATTACCATTTTGTGTCAGAACTTTATGTAATATTATCAGATGATTTTGTATCATATGGTGATATGCATGATACCACAGGAAATGAACACAGAAAAAATTGGCAAGTCTTAGTGGTATATGATGAACATAAAAGGAAGATAGGTACATGGACAACAATTTGTGACGAAGGGTTTGAAATAAGAATAGGTAACGAAACTTATACAGCTTTGATGCATTATGAACCAACTGGAAAATGTGACCAAATTAAGGACGATGATGCCACAGATTCGAATGGAGAAACAGAATGTTATATTACTCATTTTAACAAAATAAGATATGGATGGATTGAGAAACAATTACCATCTACCGAAAATTCAAACAATTTACAAGTATACCATAACTTTACAACAGGAACTAGTATTCATAATGTTTTTAATGCACATAATTTATTGTACAATGTTGGAAATTATGACCCCCCTACTTATACCAAAAAGAGTAATGCTAATTTTGATGTAAATAGTGAACTATATTGGCATAAAATGAAGCATCATGGGAAGAAGAAGCCTATAACAAAAATGATGAGTGTTTACTTAAAACAAAAATATGCTTGTCCATGTAGTGCAGATGAAGATGTACAAGATGAAAAGAACGATGGTGACTCAGACAAACCAGTTTCTCCCACCTTCCTACAGCTAGGAAATGTGACACAAACAGATGAAGAGACGAACGAGTTAGATTTAGAAAATTTCGAAGATACATTAAAATCACCTAGTAGAGAATTAGAAATAAATGAAATGCCTAAAAACTTTACATGGGGAGATCCATTTAATAATAATACTAGAGAGTACGAAGTTATAAACCAACTCTTATGTGGATCTTGCTACATTGCATCCCAGATGTATGTGTTTAAAAGGAGAATCGAAATAGGTCTCACCAAACTGTTAGACAAGAAATATCTAAACAATTTTGACGATGTGTTGTCAGTCCAAACTGTCTTATCTTGCTCGTTTTATGACCAAGGTTGTAATGGTGGATATCCCTTCTTGGTCTCTAAACTTGCCAAATTGCAGGGAATACCCCTGAACAAGGTTTTTCCCTACTCTGGGACAAATGAAACGTGTCCGTATAACGTAGAGAAAGGTCCTTTCTCTGCATTTACGAGAGGGGATAATGATAATGAGGGCATGACCAGAAGTAGTCTTCGAGAGATAAAGGCAGCATTTGGTGAGAGCAGAGAAAATGATATGCATGAAAATTTTGAGTATTCTGTTAATGCTGACCCGGAAAAATGGTATGCAAAGGACTACAACTACATTGGTGGATGTTACGGTTGCAACCAATGTAATGGAGAAAAAATTATGATGAATGAAATTTATAGAAATGGTCCCATTGTAGCATCGTTTGAAGCGTCCCAAGATTTTTATACATACCAAGATGGAATATATTTTGTAAAAGATTTCCCACATGCAAAAAAATGCACAATAGATAGTAAGAAAAATAAAAAATATGTGTATAATGTTACCGGATGGGAAAAGGTAAACCATGCAATTGTCCTTGTAGGATGGGGAGAAGAAGAAATAAATGGAAAGAACTACAAATACTGGATCGGACGTAACAGTTGGGGAAAAGAGTGGGGAAAAGATGGCTACTTTAAAATGATAAGGGGTGTGAACTTTAGTGGAATTGAAAGCCAATCCCTCTTCATCGAGCCGGATTTTACGCGAGGTGCTGGAAAAATTCTCCTGGATAAACTGAGGAACCAGTGAAAACAGGAACCGGAGAAGACGGGAACCGGGACACAGGACACAGGTCACAGGTCACAGGACGCATGACACATGACACATGACACACAACACACCCTGAGAGTCCCCTGAGCGAGTGCGTAGCGCCAGCGAGGGTGGGTGGGGTTCACGTGCGCATGTATATATACATATACATGCATATGCAAATGTATACAAAATGTGCATATGTATACATATATATCCGCTTTTGCTATTTTTAAGTGCCCATTGAAAATGTAGCCATTTCCGTGTAACATGCATAATTGATGTGTGACGTGCAAGCACGCAAGGAGCGCGCACTTGCGCGTCATTTATTTGCATGCATAATAGAATCCATACCACTTTTTAATAACTTAGATAAATTTTTTAAACCGATACGAGCATCTAACCCATACATATATATGTGTACGTGCGTGTAAGCAAGCATAAGCACTTCAAAACGTGTAAATGCCGCATTACGGTATATCAACCTGTTGTCAAAACGGGGATACGAAAAGTTAACGAAAAAAAGGGAGCTAATAGCGTGTCCAGAAATAAAAAAAAGAAAAGGAAAAGGAAAAGGAAAAGGAAAAGGAAAAAGATAACTGTAACCACTGCGGTTGGAAAAAAAAGGCCAAACACATGTTAGGGGTGTCTTTTTTTTATATTCCAAAGCCTAAACCGTGCCCTTACCATCTCGTAAAAATCATCTTATTTAATGTAGCCTTTCGTTAAGAAAGCTTACATAGGTGATTCATATGGAATTTATCATTTTTTCCAAAAAGGGAGAAGTGACAAAGTTATGAAGGAAAG
Source organism: Plasmodium ovale wallikeri (assembly GCA_900088485.1). Lineage (NCBI taxonomy): Eukaryota > Apicomplexa > Aconoidasida > Haemosporida > Plasmodiidae > Plasmodium > Plasmodium ovale. Next base: position 262,408 of record FLRD01000078.1, on the reverse strand, counting down.
GCTATATGAGCCATGAGCGTTGCGATGATAATAATGTCCCATGGTAGGTGAAAGGGAAAAAAAAAAAAAAAAAAAAAAAAAAAACAAGGCACACTTTAATTTTAAAGGAGGCAAAATTGTTTAATCGAATAGAAAAAGAGAGACCATGTGAACGGTTGAAGCGTAATTGAGGAAGTGCTCACCATATAGTTTCCTTGCAATTTTTTTAACACTCTTATGACTTAATAACCTGTTCGAAATTTCATAGCTGATGTGTTAAATTGCGTTTTTTGTTGTACGAATGAAGAGTAAACGATTAGGAGAGGGAAAAAGAGAATCACGCGTATATAACTTAGCAGTGTACATTTTGAGGAAATAGTAAGGTTAAAAGGGAACGTTTGAAAAGGAAAGCGAATAAAGAGATACATTCTTTGCTTAACTTAATACTACAATGCATACATATCACATTGTGATAGCGGCGTGAAAGAGCCGTGATAACATACCTCCTAAAAGGTAAGAGCAAATATAGAGAGAGTTTTACAAAATTGCGTTAACTCTTTACAGGAAGGTATAATGTTATTTTTTTTAAAAGAAACCATTTTTTGTATCTATGTAGCAGTAGAAATAGGAAAAGTGTTTTAAAAGGGAAGAGCATATGTATGTACATGAGATTATTCATGTATCCTGCTGAGGGATATACATAAGAAACGGTAATATCCCCATGCAGATAATTATACTCATGTACCGTATAAGTACTAATAACTTTTTCACACATAGTTTACCATAATTGTCGATATGACAAATGTACAGTTGGGAGAAACCAGTGAAAAGATGCCAAGACGTAGCATTTCCCCAAATCGTCTATTACACAAACCATGCTGGTGGTGGGATTGCGATCGGGTATGGTAAAAATAGGTCTTGTCAAATACGTTTCTCAGTGCATACGAAACGTAGCACAGAGTAATACCTTCATTGTGTATATCCATTTTGAACTTCACATTTGTGGTAATGCACACACACACACACACACAAAAAAAAAAAAAAAAAAAAAAAAAAAGGGGGGGGCATTTATATGTGTCCACACGGTAACTTAACTTTTTTCCAAATGGTGTAGGTGATGATTAACAGGAAGAGAATTAAGAGAAAGGTAGAGATATTCCTTTTACTCATAATAGGTTCACTAAGTTTCATACTTCGTTTATTTTCAGTGATCAGAAATGAAGCAATAATACATGAATATGATCCATACTTTAATTATAAAATGACTAATACATTAAATGAAAAGGGATTTTACAAATTTTGGAATTATTTTGATGTTAAATCTTGGTTTCCATTTGGTAGAACAACTGGGCAAACATTATTCCCAGGATTAATGATAATAAGTATGATCATATATAATATATGCCATTTTTTGGGATTCTTGGTAGATATACGAAATGTATGTATATATATGGGACCTATATTTAGTTTTTTTACATGTATAATTTCATATTTGTTAACTAAGGAGGTGTATCATAACAGTGGTGCTGCATTGATATCATCTTTATTTGTTTCCATTTCTCCATCACATATATCAAGAACAGTAGCAGGATCATACGATAATGAATCTGTATCTATATGTTTGCTATTATTATGTATATATAACTGGATTAGATGTTTAAAGAAAGGGACTGCTCTATCAGCATTGATATGTTCTATTTCTACATATTGTATGGCACTTTCTTGGGGAGCATATATATTTGTAACTAATACTATTAGTTTGTTCATGTTAATTATAATAATATTAAAAAAGTGTACAGTTAATCTTTGTATTGTATATAATGTATACTACGTTTTAACAACTGTGTTATGTCTAAACATACCAAGTGTGAATAGATCCGTTTTTAGTAGCATAGAACATTTAGCTACACATGCAATATACATAATTTGCAGTTTATTACTTTTATCTCATTTTGTTATATCACATTTAAAGTTGGACGAAGAAGTATTGAAAAATATTTTTACTAAAGTATGTTTCATTTTTTTTCTTTTTCTTTTTAAATTTTTAATATTTACCAATAAGTTATCATGGAATCATCGATCCAGAACATTGTTAGATCCTACTTATGCATCTAAACATAATCCAATAGTTGCATCTATATCAGAGCACCAACCAACCACATGGGCTTCCTACCTTTTTGATATTCATCTTGTGTTACTATTTCTTCCTATTGGCTTATATCATTGTTTCAAAGAAGGATCTTCTATGGAGTTATTTTTTCTAGGAATATTTACATCTCTATGTTTATACTTTTCCTCCCTCATGGTTAGGCTTCTTCTAATTTTTTCCCCCTTTGCCAGCATCCTCAGCGCGGTTGGTCTCTCATCACTGATAAACCGTCTCGTTGAGTTCTCCAAGGTTGAGCAGCGATCATGCGAGGGGAATGACAGATGTGAGCAAAGTGACAAGGTAGTAGGGACCATTCACAGAGCAGAGAAGAATATAGCTTCGATAATGACCAGTTTCTGTGCGCTATTTTTACTAGCGTCTTTAGTCGTTTTCCTAATTTTGCATGCAACGTGGTGTTCCTCAATAGCCTACTCAGAATCAAACATAACTTTTTATAGCAGAAATAAGAGTGGGGATAGATATATCAATGATGATATAAGACAGATGTACAAATGGATAGCTAACAACACAGAAGAGGATGCAAAAATTGTAGCATGGTGGGATTATGGATACCAATTAAGCGTTATGAGTGATAGAATTACTTATGTAGATAATAACACCTGGAATTATGCCCATATTGCTACAGTTGGACTAATTCTAAGCAGTAATGAAAAACATGCATATGAACAGTTAAAAAAATTAGGTGCAGACTATGTACTAATATCCTATGGTGGGTACTCTAAAAATTCATCAGATGATTTAAATAAATTTATATGGATACTCAAAATTACCAGTAAAAAATACAACTTTATTAATCCATTACTTTATTACTATCATGAGAAATATCACCCCTTAGGAAAAAATGCCACACAATTTATGACAAATTCTGTTCTGTACAAATTGTCTTACTACAATATCACCCATGATAAGGTCACTGGATATGACTATGTTAGAAAAATGGAAGTCCCAGAGATTAAAAATTTAAGTTACTTCGACGAAGTTTTCACCTCCGACGTCTGGGGATTCCGCCTCTACAAGGTTAAGCAGCAAGTCTGACCGGGATGCAGCATAGGCCATGTGGTACAATTTCCACTAAGTTAATACCACATTATGATACCACACAAGAGCTCAGGTTGTAACTTGGCATGTTTCCCTGCACCGCTGTACCAGCGAACTCTCTGCAAGTATGTTGTTAATTTCCTTAAAAATCGTTACAAAGAACGTTGGAAACGTCGACAAAAAAAATTACAAACTCCGGCATATTTGCGGGAGTCGCTTTGTAACTCCCTAAATGTCAATTCGTAAAAAAAAAAAAAAAATAAAAAATAAATAATAAATAAATTAAAAAAAAAGTGACAAAATTAACTTTCTCTTTGCGTTATCGCAACTGGTGCTTCAGAATGGTTGCGTTCCTCTGCAGTGAAGAATTGCTCGTGAAACGCTGCAATAATTAATGAGGAAGAGGGGGAGGAGAAAAAAAAAAAAAAAAAAAAAAAAAAACAGGATGGTGGTAGAGATATGCCCTGTGTATGGTGGACCATTACGTAAACCTGCGCATGCATATACTTATACACATTATGCATATGCATGAAGTGCTCCCGTGGATTCCGTCCCTTTTTAGGGTTCGACTCGAGCAAAATGCTCACACAGGGGGGGGGGGGGAGGAGAGGAGGGTTATATTTGGGGTCTTCAAACTCACCCCAACTTTGGCCACGACACGGGAAAGGATAGAGGTGTCGTGTAAGAGGTTCATGGTGTCAAGGGCAGCTTCAAATTTGCATGTCCACGTGTTTTACCCTTTCGCCTGCTATCCCATTTTGCCTCATTTCCACTTCTCCAATAACCATTTCGCCTCCTTTCCGCTTGAGGTATATGCGCCTAGGCAGCCTCTGCCTGGTGTCCCTTGAGCTTTTCCACCTGGTCTTCACTGGGGAGAAGCGGGACGAGGGATAGGGAAAGCAGGAGAAAGAGGCCGCATATCAATATGTACAGACTGAGGTTGTCAAAATTGTAGCTGTCTATTTTCATGAGATAGGTGAGAAGAGAAGATGTACCCTTTTTCGTGAGAGATCCTAAATTTTTAACACTTAAAATTGTAGCAAATACACTAGCTTCTAACCCAGGTTGGCATATATTGGCAGTTAAAATGAATAAAGGTAAGAGTTGTATTTCTGTTATGGCCTCAATTAAAAATCCACCACTTAATACAAAAAGTTCATTAGATACACCAAAAAACTTATTAATTTTTTCTGTTAACACGATAGGTGATATATATATTGGAAATGATATCAAAGTGGTAAAGATAAGTGTATTTCGTAATCCGTAATTTTTTAAAAATGCTCTATAAATTATTATGCCAATTAGAGATGCAATTCCATATGTTAATCTTAACGTTCCCATGAAAGAAGGTCTAAAACCAAGTTTATTTGTACAAAAAAAAAAAAAAGCATCATCATAATCTGGACCTGACATGTACATAAAAATGTACAAAAATGGACCTAAAAATACTGACTTGTTAATAAATTTTATTAAATCAGATAATTGTGTAAATATATTTTTATTAGTTGCATATTCTTTCTCTTTTAAAAATAAACAAGATATAGAAATTATAAGTGGAAATATAGAAGTTGTCATAAAAATATATTCTCTAGACATTTTCTCTAAAAAATAACCTGAAAAATAAGCAACTGATAAACTACCAACAGCTTTTGATGCTATAAATTCTGTAACTTTATTTGTACCTTGTGAAAATGTCTTTCCAATTGAACTTTCTACTACTAAAGCTTCTGCAATAGTAGTACAAAATGATGCACATAAAGATATAAAAAATAAAATTAATGTTGCTTGTAAAACGGATAAATCCAAAAATGCTAAAGCTAAAAAGTTTAATGATTGAAATAGACTAAATAAAAATAAATATGGTTTTCTTCTCATACCAAATATGGATACTGAATCTGTTACTAATGCTATTACTGGTTTTAATATAAAAGGAATATATGGATACATTAATATTAATGAAACTTGATATGGTGTTAATCGAAAAAAATCTTTAAACAGATAATATATGGCCAATGACGCTAAATGAGTTAATCCATCTGATAATCCAACTAAATATACAACTATCTGTGTAAAATCGATTTCTTTTTTTAGCTTAGAATTTAGTAGGGGAAGTTCTTCTCCATTTCCATTTCCATTTCCCTTTCCACGATCCACAACTGGGTCTATAGTGAGGTACGGGTTATTCGATTTTTCTATCATGCTTCCCGCGATGCAGTGCAGATAAGTAGTGTGCTTTAGCTATCGCTACGATGTGGCCTCCTTGGTATGCCCTGCGGGGTAACAAACGGTGTGCATGTACTAATGTTTAGAGGTACATTATACCTGCGCACATGGGCACGTTCATGCAAACCACGTTCGCTCCTTTTCCCCCGCAATGCCGCGGATTCGCTGTAACCCCCTGGTACGAGGTAAATTACTGCTACTTCTATGAAGCTATTTCCACACACACACACACAAACAGAAAAACACAAAAACATCAAAACATCAAAAACATCAAAACATCAAAACACAAAAACATCAAAACATCAAAGCACAAAAACATCAAAGCACAAAAACATCAAAACATCAAAACACGTGTCAATAACATTTACCTGTTGGTGCGAACCTCCTTGCAAAACTCCCTTTGCGTATATACGCTGGGACTGTGGCGTCTGGTTCCAACTTCTGCCGCGACTTCGTTTCGGCTGCTGCGTTTTGGCTTCTGAGATCCGATTACTGCTTTTTCGACTGCTGCGCTTCGATTGCTGTTTTTCGGCTTTTGCGTCCACTTTTCCTATACTGGCTGTACCGCTATATTCTCATTTGCCCCAGACTACTCTTTCTTGCTTTTGCCTACCCCTGAAGTGCAAAAGGGTGACTCTCTTTGCGATGAACAAACAAAAGGTAAATAATACAGTATCCGTGGCAAAGCTCACACGGTTGACAATGGTGATGGGTGTAGACAAATGGTGGAGACAAATAATGGACACGATACGCGACAGAACGTGGCACAACTTGGGTAACTGCGTTCTATTGTGCGCGCAGAAGTCGATTGGGCTAAATTCCTTAATGGCGGAGACTTCAATTATCGCATATCATTGGGAAAGAAAAAGGACAAAAATGGGAACAAAGGGCGTAAAGTCGAACAAAGGGCGTAAAGTCGAACAAAGGGTGTAAAGTCGAACAAAGGGTGTAAAGTCGAACAAAGGGTGTAAAGTCGAACAAAGGGCGTGAAGTAGAACAAAGGATGCAAAGTAGTACAAAGGATGCAAAGTCGAACAAAAGATGACGGACAAAACAAAAAACAACTCATATTTTTCATCTTTTGCATTCTTTCCTTCAATTTTGAGAAACCGCTGCACGGGGGGTTAACGGAAAATTTTACTCTGGCGTCTGGGGAAAAATGCACAGCAACACGTACATGCATATATGCATGCTTGTGTGCGTGCGTGCGTGCGAGCGAGCGAGAGTGCGTACGTACATACACGTACGTGCTGTGCAAGCAGGTAATGGCGTAATGGAGTATTCGCGTATGCGTGCATGCGCGTGTGCATGTAAACAAAACCTACAGCTGGGAAAAAAAGTTAGGACCCATCTTTCCTGCAAACTAAGTCAACGCAAATTTTCCTAGCTTTTGCAGTGGTTTCAAGTGCATGCATTCAGCGTAACAGTCTAACGTTGGACTTTCCCCCCGCTTTGTTAGGAAGTTTTCCCCGCTTTGTTAGGAAGTTTTCCCCGCTTTGTTAGGAAGTTTTCCCCGCTTTGTTAGAAGTTTTTCCCGCTTTGTTAGAAGTTTTCCACGCTTTCTCAGAAGTTTTTCCCGCTTTCTCAGTTTTCCCCGTTTTTTCTGCAGTTTATTTTAACACCCTAAACAAAATTGTTCTATCAGAAAAAGGTAATTTTTTTTTTAATTACGAGGATGTTTAATCGGGGGAAGTGCGACTGCGCTAGGAGTAAGCGTTGTTCGTGGCGCAGCGGGAAGTCGTTCGCCTGTATGTACGCATTTGGCGGTTTGGTATGTGCCGGTTGGTATGTGCCGGTTGGTATGTGCCGGTTGGTATGTACCCGTTTGGTATGTACCCGTTTGCCCTTTTCTGGCAGTGGAACTAGGCAGTTTGGAAACTTTTGGGAAGTACAAGGATGTTTCATGCGTGCCGTGAACATGCATACACAAAACATACATGAACGCACATATGTATGTAATACGTTTGCATATGAACGTGCGCAGGGACATATGCTCCTTCACACATCACCAATGGTGGCATCCTCCTCCCGTATATTTTTTCTATCCTGAAATGTGCGCCAGGCATATACGCGGTAACCCTTCAAGGGAAGAAAAAGGGAAAAACGGGAAAAAAGAGAAAAAAGGAACTAAAACTGCAAAAAAAAAAAAAAAAAAATTGGCTCAACATTTTTGCTATTATCTAGAAATGATATGCAAAAAAAGCGAAACGAAATTGCGCAGCAACAAACGCAATAAAGCGTAGTAAAGCGCAGTAAAGCGCAGTGAGTGGAAATGACTCCTCTGTTTGCTAAAAATAGCTTTGCAAAAGTTCGCACTCGTAGGAAACCCCCAATCGCTGCGTAAATTAAAAGAGTTACCATATTTTTTTTTTTTTTTTTTTTTTCCCCACGCTTCTTCTCGTGTTAATCGATATCTTTTTAGCTTGTTTAGAAGGAAGGAGAAAAGGAAAAGGGTAAGGAAAAAAAAAAAAAAAAAAAAAAAAAGGGGGGGGGAATAACATTTTTAAAACATATGTTACAAGAGCGCACGTCTTTAGCCAACAAGTGCTTAAATTTTTGTTAGCACACTACTACGTAGCAGAGATGTACGTAAGCACAAAAATCGTGGCAACTGTTCTCTAATTTATTCGAGACCTCGTCACCCACCACTCCACTTGCGAACTGTGCACATCTCAAAGCAGGATAGAGACATTACTCTTTTTACTACATTGCTTAATGAGAATGCTTATTTAGAGAAAGTAAAAATATTAGGCGCATAAGAGAACGTTTTCAGCAAGCCTCTGCAGCTGGGGTGTCAGTTTGCACCAGAGTTGCGTAACGGGTGCATGGCTGTATAGGTATATGTCTGCAAATATAGATACAGCTGCAGATATAGCTGTAGATATAAGTATAAATATACACACGCACGGTCGCACGGTCGCACGGTGGCACGAACGCACGCAGCTGATACGTTCGGGTGAAGTCCTCACGGAGGCTGACGATGCATAGGCAGTCGCACCGAATTAAGCAAGCGCACACGCAAAAGTGTATATAAAAGCAGAGGAGAAATGAACGAAATAAAGGTGTCGTACTTGAATTATCCTATATATGGGATTGGTTCAAACGAAGATTATGTAGTGACATCAGGAGGAGGAGGAGGAAAAAGTTACGGAATTGAAGATTTATTAGATGTAAATACATTTAACGAAAAAGAAAAAAAGTTAAAAGTATTATGGTCAACAACAGAACAAAGAGGAGTAGTAGATTCTATAATTTACGTAGAAAAATATAATATATGGTTAGGATCAGTACGAAATGAATGTATTATATTTCAAATAAATGAAGAAACAGGACCAAATATACTAGTTAAATTTGTAACAGATTTTAGTGAACAGAATTCTAGACAAATAGTTGTAAAATTTTCAGCAAATGAAAATTTTATATTAACAGGTGGTGAAGATAAAACCTTAAGATTATGGAAATTAATTTTTACAAATGATAAAAAATATGTACATGTAAAAGATGATCTTTACATAAATAGTACAAAAGCAATTGAACATTTAGGTAATTTTATAGGACATGATGAAAGTATTAAAGATTGTGATATATCGTTAGATGAAAATATTATAACTACATGTTCATCAGATCATTCTTTAAAAATATGGGATATAAATACATATACAAATTTACATACAGAATATATGAAAAATCCACAAAATAAAAATGATAAATTAAATTTTAGATGTTGTAAATTTTTAAAAAATATTAATTTAGCTCATAATTTTTTATATACATTATTAACAACTGCTTATACATCTAGAGGTAATAGCTACTTAATCATATGGTCTATACATTTTAATAGAAAAAAAGAATTATTTACATGTACAGTACAGAAATTTATTTGGTTAGATAATAGACCATGTTGCAATATTGCCTTAAGCACGAATGAAAAATATTTTGCTTTAGGTTTTAGTACAGGAGCTCTTAAAGTTTATAATTCAAAATATTCCTTATTAGCTCATTATAAAAAACATGAATTACCAATTACTGCTATGTGCTTTATAAAAAATGATAATTATCTTCTTGCTGCCGGAGCTGATTACAGTATAAGTTGTGTTCACATAAATTCTTTCAGTTTTCGATACTTGAGAAGAATATGGAAATCTTTTATCATTCTTCTCATTATTCTGATTACATGTTTTATCCTACTTGACTGTTTTAATGTTGGTTATGATCTCCGCATGAATAATCTCATTCGAGATAAAACCAAATGGGGAAAGAAAAAGAAAGAAGCACCTTCTCATACGGGACCTCCAACTGATGAACTGTAAGCTATAGCTTCTTCTATTGAATCGTTAAATATATCTTCTATAAAGAATATATATTTTGAGTTGGTGAAACCTAGAGAGGTAAAATATCTCACGTAAGTATCGCTTCATCCTCTGCAATTGGGTTTGCATGTATAGTAACTGATTGGATGATAATATCTTTTACGGGTCTATTCTTTTCTCCAACTGGTTCTACAATAGGATGAAGAGAATAAGAGAAGTAAACATGAGTCAACATAATTTCATATTTTTATTTACCCATATATTTCCAGGGATAATATACATCAATGTGTAATACTTATTTTGTTATATCTGAAGATGCAAATACCATTTTCTAGAATAGACAAAACATCCAAGCCATCTATTACCCTGAAAAGGAGAGAATTTTTTTTTTTTTTTTTTGCGAATACTTGTTATACCATTTTTACCATATCTTACTTGGCAACTTTTTTCCTTTTTTTTTTTTTTTTTTTTGTTACTTTCCAAAAACGGGGTAAATTCCATTAAGATGTGGTTGTCTTGAGTACGTTATAAAGAATTGGGAGCCATTCGTGTTTGACTTCCCTCTGTTTGCCATAGACACCATCCCCCTTCGGTCATGCTGTACGAGGGAGAGCACATAAACGTGTAACTTTGTGTAATGTGCATAACCATGCACATTGGAAAGGTACGAATGCATAGGGTAATCCATCATTAGCATGCGCTTTTGCAATGGACAAGGATAACTTGGGAAGTTACGGTGCGCAGGATAATGCATGGTCACAAAACGGCAAAAAATAGGAGCCGCTGAATAGTGTATCCGCGTGTGTGACCCCTTTACATTTTTTCTCTCCCAAACCTTTAGAGTTGAGTCAAATTCATCATCGAAGTACTTTCCATAAATGCTTTCTCCTCCCTTTCCTGTGCTCGTCGGATCTCCTCCTTGTATGGCGAAGCCTTTTATATTTCTGTGAAAAGAAGCGCACATGGTTTTGTATGATATATGGGGTATTGTATGTGTGGGTAGAGATGTATACACTATTCTCTCTCGGAGTGGTCCCTTTTCGTTGGTACCTGTGAAACTTCGTGTTGTCGTAATATCCTGAGGCGCACAAGGCTAAGAAGTTCTAAAAGGAGAGAGATGTGTCAATGGAAAGAACATATGGGCGCAAAGAGGAATGCATGTTGTGCGAAGCGAATGCACAGTTTGCTTTTTCTTTTTTTTTTTCTTTTTTTTTTTTTTCGCAATATGCATTCCATTTTCGCGATGTTGCAACGGTGCAACGATGCTATTTTTTCTTTTTTTGTACCTTGCACGTTTTGGGCACTTCATAGCAGAAGAGCTCTATTTTTATTTCACCATAGTTTGTATGTAAGGTTAAAGACATTCTTTAAAAAGCGTGGGAAGTCGTTTAAATTGTATTTTTATTTTTACCCCTTACAGTATCGTTGTGCTGATCATGCACAGCTTTTTCGTTATTCGGACTTGGGCTGCTCCGCTAGTCAGCCTATCTGTCGATTCGCTGATACCCGTGTAGTACTCTTATTCGTAACACCCCAGCCCTTAATATGCTTCTTTTTCGCGTATTATTGTTAAGTATATAGGAAGAACGAAGATTTTAATTTTTTTTTTTTTTTTTTTTTTCTACTATCTCACTATTGAAAGGAAGAAACACGATAATAATTTTTAAACGTTGAGCCTTTTTTTTTTTTTTTTTTTTTTTTTTCCTTCTAATCTTTAGTTGTTTACATTTACATACTCATGAGCCTACACGGATTTTCACGAGTTACCTAAATATGATTTGAACTCTCCTTTATGTATTTTCTTTAGTGCACTATTTTAAGAAAATGCCCAACATATATATGGCACAGTATAGCAAGTAGAAAGAAATGTATGGAACAAATATAAGGTACGTTACTCCTTTGACAGTTTTGTTTTTGCTTACTCCATTTTATTTAACAGCTTATACCACGCGAAAAGAGTAATTAAGGGCGATGCCTCTCCAGAGTACTTCCATTGATTGATAAAGCAATTGATAGCCTTTAATGTGGTATTACCCAAAGGGGTATTTTCGTCGTTCTTCCGAAGCTGTCACAGTATTGGCTAAAGGTTCTACATCTGCACGCGCTTCCCTACGTGCCTACATGAATACATAAATATATGCTTCATAAATATATGCTTCATAAAACGTTTAATCAGAAATAGTACAAAATTAGGAATAGTAGAATAGGCGACTGAAGGGAAATTTTGTTTGCGCGTAACCGTAATATCCCCCAACGTTGGCATACGAATATTGATTCAGTAAGAACATAAAAAAAAAAAACTTAAGCTTGTATCCATAACATGTTAGAAGGTTCTGCATGCTCCAAAATGGAAAACATTACCATAGGGGTGTTATCCCTCCAAGGGGACTTTCAACCACATATAAATCATTTTCGCAAATTAGAGCAACCGTCACTTATAATTAAGGAGGTACATATACATATAACATACGTAGACATTTACGAATGTAAACGTGTGAATTTCATGGAGAGCTATATATATGTACAGATGAACAATATGCACTGTACACTTTTAATGTTCACTTGCGTGAGTGCTAAAATGGAAATTCAAACGAAAACATACAATTTTTTTTTTTTTTTTTGCACCCTTTTAAAGGTTAGAAATAAAACAGATCTACGTGCATGCGACGGACTAGTTATCCCTGGGGGGGAATCTACCACACTGAGAAAATGCTTTGCCTATGACAATGACTCCTTATATAACGTACAAAAAAAAAAAAAAAAAAAAAAAAGGAAATATATATACATATATATACATACATATACATATATATACACATTTCTCCATTCACTTGTAAAATTATTCATCATAACCAGCTAAAAATAACGTGTCTTCATAAACTCTTACAAAGTGTTTTTTAAATTTTGTAAAATTTTATAATTCTCTATTTAGGCCCTAAAAAATTTCATTCATGTCAAGAAAAAACCCGTGTGGGGAACATGTGCAGGTAAGCATAAGCAAAAAATAGCATACAAAATATATGCATATGACCGAAAAAGATGTGTGCAAAATATATGCATAGTATACATGTATGTACACTATGCTCATGCACATGAGAACAATTTAAGAACTACGTAACTCACCGTGTGTGCTCCATCCTGCTATCACTGTAATTTTTTTCTTTTTTTCGTAGGGTGCATTCTATTGTCGAAAAATGTAGAAAACAATGATAAGGAAAATGAATATGGAAATGATTTTTCCTTGGGAGGGTTGGACATAACGATATGCAGAAATTACTATGGATCTCAGGTTAAAAAAAAAAAATTATTAATAAGGCACCTTGATTTTTTTTTTTTTTTTTTTTGCTTATCCGTCGCATACATCATAAAGCTGCTTTTACAACCATTCGCACGTTAATGCGTATGCATATAATCTGTACACATATGTTGCTTCTCCCATATTTGTGCTTGCAGAATGATAGCTTCATATGCACACTACATGTAAATCCAGAGCATGGGGCTTTTAAAAATAACCTAAGGGCTCCCTGCATAAGAGCCCCATACATTAAGGAAATTTTATCAAACAACGTAATTTCATTTAAAAGGAGAAAAAAAAAAAAAAGAAAATAGCCACGCAGCTAAAAAGCCAGCGTGTGCAATGTATCTACCCGAATTTATATACACATTTGTTGCTGTACATGTGTATCTAAGCATATGTATTTATGCGTATGCGCATATGTCTTGATTAATAAAAAATTTCTGTTTAATTTTATCCCAGGTTGTAACAATTGCCACTTTTACCCATGAACCCTTTGGAGCGAACGTTATAGCAGGTGAAGAGGCAATAATCACCGCATGAGCAATATGCACCGACTGAATAGCAATATCTTCCTGCTTTTTATAAACATCCTGGTTACGCCAGTTGCATGAACATAACACATTCATTTATTTCAACCTCCCTTCTTTCCTATTTTTATTTTATTAAAGCCGTTGAACAGAACAACTGTATGGGAACCGTTTTTCACCCAGAATTAATGCCTTATAGTTCTTTTCATGAATACTTTTTTGAGAAGGTGAAAAGTACGGTACACAGTTCATCACAAGAAGAAACGTACGCATAAACGTAGAAACGTGCATGGAATCCTGAACGATCAGATCGAAGACATTTTTGCATCCTTCTTTTTTAATTTTACGCTGTGTGGAAAAGTCGCTTCCCACTATTTCACATAGTCAGAATAATGCACCTGATCTTTAGGATTTAACTATTATACACTCCATGCATATTTTTACATGCAAATAGAAGCCCTCTGAATAGAAATATTGACCTATCTATACGTTGCTCCTTTCACTCGTACGTTCCAGAAATTTTTACTTTCGCCATTTTTACATTTCGCCATTTTTACTTTTCGCCATTTTTACTTTTCGCCATTTTTACTTTTCGCCATTTTTACTTTTCGCCATTTTTACTTTTCGCCATTTTAACTTTTCGCCATTTTTACTTTTCGCCATTTTTACTTTTCGCCATTTTTACTTTTCACCATTTTAACTTTTCGCCATTTTAACTTTTCGCCATTTTTGCGTTTCTCCACTTTTACGTTTCTCCACTTTTACGTTTCTCCACTTTAACGCTTCGCCACTTTTACGTTTCCCCACTTTTACGTTTCTGCACTTTAACGCTTCGCCACTTTTGTGTGTCGCCATTTTTACGCTGCACGTTCCACCATTTTGTAAAAGCGGGGGTAATTTATAATTTATCCATCCTTTAGAAGTGTTTTACCTTTTGTACTAAAAATTTTTTCTTATATTATGAACATATGTGTTACTTTTTTAATTTTATGTAACTCTTTATTCTTTTTTTTTTAAAAACATAATTTTATATATTCCGAAATTAAAAGAGGTGGAAGATTAAGCAAATTTACGAATGGTTTTTTTTTTATTTTTCTAGCTAAAATTTATTATTAATGGTGAAGTTACAAATGTGTTCATAAAAAAAGTTTAAATATTTTTAAAGATTTTCTTTTTTACATATCAATTTTGGGCACAAAAAAGATAAAATTTTTAACCTTTATTAACTTATAATTTTGCGTACATAAAACGGTTTTTATGATGTGTACGTATATGCATTATGTTACAAATTCAGGTATAAGAAATATAAATTTTTAAGGCATATTTTGTTGCAATATTACACGTGTAGTAAATGCTAGTTATATTTTCATTATTCCCCTTGGCAATTTACGTATATTTATGTAATATAAATTTTTATTCACTGTTCATAATTTTTTTTTTTTTTTTTTTAATTATTTTCAACTTTAACTTTTTTAAAAGAAATAGTCTGAATTGGTCATAATTTTTTCCAGCGATCAAATTAAAAAAACTCCACTATTGATAATAAAAAATTAAAGAGAGAAGCAAAAAATTAATATAATAAGGAGTTACATGTATATGTACACGCGTATATATCCGTATACGTACATGTACATATACGCGTGTATGCGCATGGGTATATATATATATATATATATATATATATATATATATATATATATATATATATATATATATATATATATATATATATATATATGTATATATATGGACATATGTATATGAATATATGTACATATTCGTATGATGAAAACGAACTTTATTTGTTCCCTGATTATTTTATTTGTAATATACCAAATAAAGTTCATGTTATGAGCGTATATTAAGTTTTAAAGCGACGCTGCAAGTACGCATATTCACACAACGCATATTTTTTTAATTTTTAAGTGACCCCCCTTTTTGAACCGGTTTAACGTTTGTGTGATCATCTAAGCAAAATTAACATATATTCATGCTTGCACTCGAATATGCGCATATGTATATGTATATAAATACCTACACATGCACATGCGCATACCTGCGAATAGGCACGCATTGCCTCTAGATTGGCGCCTATACATGTGTGATGTACGTATATGTTTTCCAAAAAGGTGTATTTTCCCACGCGTTTTTCAGCCACATGCATGTTCATTCTTATGTATATTTTTCCATTTTTAAGTGTAGGATAATGCGCGAGTAGAATCTTTGTCATGTAAGTTTCCTTTTTGTGCGTACGTATATATATATATATATATATATATATATATATATATATATATATATATATATATATATATATACATATATATATATATATATATACATATATATGTATAACCTTACAAACGCGTGATACAAAATGAAAGCAAAAATATAGAAGGCTAGAAGGTATTGTTAAAATCTTTTTAAAATTAACATATAATGCATGTAAACGCATGTATGTTCAATTTTTAATTTTTATTTCTTATCCATTTATGCGATTGTGAAAAAGAGAAGACACATCCGTTGCATGTATAAAAAAATGATTCCCCATCCTTTGAATTAAAACCGTGTGTATGTACTAAGCATAATACCTATATGCATATACACATACCATCCTTGTATATACATACAAATGTGCATATCTTTAATGCAAAACTCTGTTTAACCATACTGCGCATGTGCCCTTTTTTAACGCAAAAAGGGATTTTTAAAATTAGAAAAAAAAAAAAAAAAAAGTTAATATCGTGATAAGAGTTACAAAAAGTGGATGAAGGAACATATTTGTACAAAATAAAAATCGAAATGACAAGATGAAATGAAAGACAAAAATTCTAATTATAGAAGTGAATCCATATTCTCGTCCAATAGGAATTTGTTTGAAATGCTTGAAGCAATTGATGATGAAAAGGAAGCAAAAAGAAGTGCAAACTTTTTTAATAACAATAAGAATATTCTCCTAAATTTATTTACATATTCTAGTAATAATAACAATGTGGATGACATTTTGTTAGAAAAAAAAAATTTCATGAACCATGCTTCGAGCTCTAAGAGAAAGGAATGTAAAAGCAAATCGAAGGAGACAAAGGTGGAAGAGTCTTGTAGTACTTTCAAAAAGGATACAAATTGTGAAAAAAAAAAATGGATTAAAAGCTTTTGTTGGTTTTGTTCATTAAATTTGTTAGATGAAATTTTAGAAAAAGAAATATATAAAGAAAAGATACATGAACATGTATACGATTTAATTTATGACGAAAATTCCTATTTTGATACAAGTTCTGTTATGAGTGTTCCCTACGAATTTGCCAGATTTATGCTAAAACAGTTGGATAATAATTTACTTCATGATATTAAAATAAATAATACAATTAAGGAGGAAAAATATTTATTTAAGAAATTTTGTAAAAAATATAAATACAATAAGAAGTATAGTAAAGTGAGAGATGTATCAAGTTCCAGTTACTCCAGCAGTAGTGTCAGCGCTAAAAGTGATCATACTCTTAATTACCATAGTAGAAATGTTAACATACGGTATAGCAACTATTTAAATATAAGGAGAGAACTATTTAATAGTGATAATGAACAGAATGGAGATAGAGAAAGTGATATAAATCGGAAAAAAACGTTTTACGATAGTAACAATTTGGGAAATTGTGACAGCAGTGATTTATTTTATTATAAAAAAGGACCATCTTCTGATGATATGAGTAATAATAATAACTCTTGTGAAACTGTATCTGTAGAAGATGAAGAGAAAAAGAAGAAAAAGGAAGAATTTCTCTCAAAAATTAGCAATATGGAGTATATACTAAGAGGTAGAAGAATTGATAACAACAGCTCACAAATTAGTAATAGCAGTAATTGCAGAAATGTACCTAAAGGGAATATTCCATATTTGTATAAAAAAATGAGTGAACCTGTTTTACCATCGCAAAGTATCAGAAGCAGAATTGAGGAAGAGGAAGAAGAAGAGGATGAAGTAGAAGATGAAGAGGAAGAAGAAGAGGAAGAAGAAAAAAAAAACCATCACGGGGAGGGAATGAAAAGGCAAAAGAGTAATAGAAAAAAGTATAACATTTACGATGATACGTATGAAAATTTGCACTGTTATGATTACAGTACATCATCGCTTAGTAAGAGAAATAAAAAGGAAAGAATTTTTACAGGCTGTAAAGATAGTCGTTGCATTTGCAAAGGAATAAGCAAAAATTGTGAATACAAATATGTTCCGTATAAATGTTTATCAAGGAGAAGTTACTCAATTAGTGCACATATGAGAAGAGAGAGAAGTAATTCGAAGGATAGCATGATAAAGGGTGAACAGAAGGGTGTACCTAATGGTCACATGGCGCAGAATATGTCAAATAACAAAATATTTTGTGAAAATGGGAAAAGTGAAAATGGGAAAGGTGAAAATGGGAAAGGTGAAAATGGGAAAGGTGAAAATGGGAAAGGTGAAAATGGGAAAGGTGAAAATGATACTAATGAAAAAAAGGACGATTCGAACATGTATAATGAGAGAATATATCACAAATACAAGAATAATTTGAATTACATAAAAAAATTTTATTACATCGATGAAAAGCAGAAAAAGCCATTTCCATTATGTCTCTATAACATTATTAAATCCTTTGGAACTATAAAACAGTGTTCTCGTTGTTACTGTTTTTTTAATTCCATAAGTTGTCATTGCATAGAATGTAAAAAGAAATATCATTTGAAGCTTACAAATCCACATTATTTCATATTTCAACATGGTCTCACAGCGAGTGTGCATGATTTTCAGAATATTGTAAATCCCTTGTTAACTAAGTATCCTCATCTGTTTATATACATAACGTACAGTAATCAAAGTCACACATTTGAAGGGGTAGATGTTGGAACTGAAAGAATATGTACAGAATTAAATTGCTTATTTAAAATTATAAATGATAAAATAAATGTATCAATGATAGGTCATTCCTTAGGTGGAATATTAAACAGATCTGTTCTAATAAATCTGTATAGAAAAAAATTGTTTAAAAATAAAAAGTTGATAAATTTCATAACATTTGCATGTCCACATATAGGAGTACATGAAAATATGGCTATAATGAATGTATTATCAACATACTTGGGGGCACATACAATAGATGATTTAAATAATAAAACAACTCTATTGTTAAAAATTGCAAGTGTTGAAAGTATAAATATATTAAAAAAGTTTGAAAATATTATATTTTATGGAAATACACAATCTGATTGGTTAGTAGGTATGAGAACATCACTCATATTACCATACACATTATTTAATGAGGATCTAATCATGTTTATCATTGAACAGGCAAGAAATGTTCCAGAAATACCTATTAATATATTTTCAGTAGTACATTTATATATGAGAAAAAAAAAATTATTGTTTTTTTATTTTTACCAAGATTTAAAAAATCCAAATTACTTGTTAAACAAAAGAAAAGAGCAAAGTAAGTTTCTCGATCAAATGTTACAAACTATTATATCTTCAAGTAAATTATTATCATGTTCAAAAAAAAAAAAATTTAATATTTTTATGAATTACTATAGTAATTATGACAGTAAAAGAAATTTCGAAAAGAACGCAGCTCATCGGAATACTGCTAGTAGTAATAGCACAGCTAAATATAGAAATGCGGCTAATAGAAACGGAGTTAATCATCATCCTATATACGATAGTATAAATAGGAACAATCATCTTTTTCTAAGCACCAGTGGCAAAAATGATATTAATAGTGGTAATATTAACAATACCGTTAATACCGTTAATAATAGTAATAATAGTAATAATAGTAGTAGTAATAATAGTAGTAGTAATAATAGTAGTAGTAATAATAGTAGTAATAATAATAGTAATAATAGTAATACCGTTAATAATAGTAATAATAATAATAATAGTAATAATAATAGTAGTAATAATAACAGCAATAATAATAATAGTAACAGCAATAATAATAATAGTAACAGCAATAATAATAATAGTAACAGCAATAATAATAATAGTAACAGCAATAATAATAATAGTAACAGCAATACATTAAATAGAAGAGAAGGGAAATTTTTTTCAGATGATGCGAATATGCATTTACAAGCTATGCCATTTAATTTTCGAAGAAATAATATCAATATGAAGAATGTTAACAAAAAAATAAGAAAAAATAGCTGCAATTCGTGCGATAACATTTCTTCCACGAATAACAAGGTTGATGGGAGAGAAATACGGGAGGAGGAGAAAATCTCGCCCACGCTTAACCCGTCCGCGCTTAACCCGTCTACGCTTAATCCTCCCACCTTTAAATCGCACACATTTGAAGATGTCTACCCCGAGAACGCGAAAAGTGAGGTCCACTCCGACTTCACCGGAACAAACACCAACAGCGCTTGCACCAACAAGTTTGGCAAAATGAATTACTATGACAAATGTATGAATATACAGGACAATTATAAAATTGTAAGCTGTTCAAATGTCACTGAAAACATGGACCCTTGCAGCAATGAGAAGATACACAATTTTGAAAGCGGTTACCTGGACGACAGCGGTAGAGAGGAGGGTGGTGATGGTGAAAGGAAGAAGAGCACCTGGGAAAAGGAGCAACAGGAGCGAAAGGAAAATGCCAATGGTGAGGGTGGCGATGCTAACTGCGATGCGTCGAAAAGAGCAAGAAGCAACCAAGTCAGTGCGCAGAAGAGCCAACATGTGGTTAACGGGTGCGCTACCGACGGTGGAAAAACCAGTGGCAACAACGATGGCGGAATGAAGAAGAATCTGACCGATTACAAATACTTTGAAAAATTATTCTTCCAGTGCCTAAAAACAAAGATCATAAATGATATAAAAACGTTAGATAACAATTTAAAAAAAAAAAAAAAGAAAAAAAAAGCCGAGCCCAGCAAACTGCTCTTTTTGCAAAATACCTTCAACGTGATAAAAAACTACGGTTTCCTTAGTTACTCAAAAAATAACAATTTGAAAAAGGAGCCAAACTTCGCAGAGCCCTCGGAAAATAGTGTCAATGGAGAAAACGGTGAGAAAAGACAGAGCGGAGGATGTATTCACAACGGTATAGGTAACAACAACGCTAGCACCAACAACAGCAGCCCCCGCAGCAGTAATCGGGGAGAGGAGGTAGAGAATCGTACTTGTGAAGATAAGAAGAAAGATGATTATTCGTACGAAAATGAAAAGAGGGTAGACGAAAACGACAATTCTAATGGGAGTAATTCCCTTCACTTGTGTGATAGGAAGAATGAGGATTATGATTATATAAGTGAGTTTTTCTACACGTCATCCGATGACAGTTGTGATACTGACTATAGTGCAAAAATGGGGTATAAGGAGTATATGTCTTTAAATAAGGAAAAAAGGAGTAATAAGGAAGAAGAAAAGTATGAACATTGTAAGAATAATATGTATTATAATAATATGACAAGGAAGAAAATGAAGCAAAATAATTTGTTAAAAGGAATTACAAAAAATGATAAAAAAATATATAAACAAATACTCTTCCATATTTATTCTATATCGAATGAACAGTTAATAGGTCGATTTTTTAAGAATCCAGAGCTTCTCTACTACGAAGTGTTGTTTTATTGTCTAAACCAGTTACCAGTGCAGAGATATTGTATATCCCTTCCACTATATTCAAATGCTCATGTACAAATCATTGCACATCCGCGAATATGCTCAGAAGAATCGACCATTATAAAGCATTTCGTTGAACATTTAATTCTTTAACTTCTTTATCATATGTTCTTCCCCCTTCCCCCTCCTTTTTTTTTTTTTTTTTTTTTTTAGTTCTAACTACATCTACTCACATGTGAACATATGGAAATATGCACAAGGGTAAGTGCTCGCTTTATACTTATGCGTGCATTCCTTTTTATTTATTTATTTTATTTTATTATTTTTTTTTTTTTCTATTCCTTCTTCCGATTTCGCATGCGCATATTTATTAATATACAGTCACCATGTGTTGCACTGTTATTTCTTATTTTTCTCACTAGGTCTCCCTTTTTAATTTTTTTTTAATGCTGCACATGTCCATATTTTGAAGGAGCCAGCCGCAGCTCCCCTTTTTTTTTTTTTTTTTTAAAATTTATGTTAATATGATACCGCTACATAGCGGTTATATCCCCCTTTTAAAGATGTGTCAACACGCATTTTTTTTTTTTTTTTGCCCATGAAAGAAGTTGTGCGTGAATCTATACGTATGCATACGCACGTATGTGTGTGTGTATGTATGTATGTATGTATGTATGTATGTATGTATGTATGCATGTATGTGTGTGTGTGTGTATGTGCCTGTAATTGTTTCATAGCGCGTTAATGCGGTTTTGCTAAAAGATATGCGTTTTCATATATTAATTTTTCTCTTTTTTTTTTTTTTAATATGTTTGTATTTTTTTTTTATATGTGTTTTGATACAATACTGATACCAGCCCAAATTTTCATATTTCATTTTAGTTATTTTTAAGTTTTTATATTTTTGTGAAATTTACTACAAGATACATGTGTATATATGTATGTATATATGTAGGTATATATATATATGTACATATATATGTATAAATACATGTACATATATGTATATTTTTTATTTACGTCTAATTTGTTCACACGTGCACGCACATATATTGTGTACATGTGTGTAGGTGCGTAGTTGCACGTGTGCTTACCTGTACGTGAGTACGTGTACGCATTTGCGTATGTGTATGCTTTGTGCACTTTGATGCACTCGCAGGCACAACCAACTTTTTAAACGTTTACCAAAAAAAGAAAAGTAACAAAAAGGAATGTACACCATTTTAGCCATGAGCGATTGCACACTTTGTTGGTTTGTTAATAATCGGTGTTGGAGTACCAAAAGAAAAAAAAAAAAAAAAAAAAAAAAAGCAACAGTCACAGTTGTCTTTGCGCACTATACCAAAACGAGTAAAAAAGGGAAAGAACAGGAAAGAAAAAAACGAAGAAGCAAAAAACGAAAGAGCAGAAAAAGGAGCAGCGTAGACGAAGGAACGCGTAAAATAGGATGTTTCTATTTTAACGCATACGCAAAAAAATAATAATGTCTCGTTTAAGGGTATTTTTTTTGTGCATTTTTCTGGTTTTTTCTACATTCACTGATAAAGTAGAGCCGTTTGAAGGTAACCATTAGACAGTTATGCGCGAGCACTGCGCGAGCATTGCGCTTACGTACGCGTTTGTACGTGTATTGTGTATTCCCGCACTTGCGGTTTGTATGTCCTACTGAGTGCTTCCCAGACGAACTTCTAACAAATTGACTCACCGCTTCGCAAAACCACTTCACCGATCTATCCACCCAATTTTTGCATTACTTCACCGATCTATCCACCCAATTTTTGCACGACTTCACCGATCTATCCACCCAATTTTTGCACGACTTCACCGATCTATCCACCCAATTTTTGCACGACTTCACCGATCTATCCACCCAATTTTTGCACGACTTCACCGATCTATCCACCCAATTTTTGCATTCATCGTTTCGCCCTTTTCCTCCATTTAGAAAACAATGGGGTGAGAAGTACTTCCTTTCTTGAGACAGAGGCGCAGGGAAATCCTGGACAAGGGATAGAGGAGAATAATTTCCCGGGGGGCACACCAACTGACGACCAAATTGCTAACACCAAACCGTTGCAGGAGAATATCACGGATACTTCAAACAGTGCTGATCAGAGTACAGAACATGCCATCGAGGAATCTGCGACACAGAAAGGGGAACATGATGATAAAGGGGAGACAAAGGAAGAAAATGGAAAGGGTGAAATAGGTAACACAGACGTAAGCGGGGGCAGTAGTGTTCTTGCAAGTAGCAAGAATAGCCAAGAGGAGGCAGGTAAGGAAGTTTCTTCACCCAAAGAAGGGGATTCAACTACCGAAGGAGGAGATTCACATGGTGAACATGTAGATAAGACAAAACATGAACAAGGTGGGGATGTAAATAAAGCAGAGCAAGGTGGGGATGTAAATAAAGCAGAGCAAGGAGGTGATGTAAATAAAGCAGAGCAAGGTGGCGGGAATCATTCGGAAGAGAACTTAGATGGGTATAGTACTTCCAGTGGGAGAAGCTTAGACCCACACAACTTGAATGAGATGAATTTTTCCACGGAACATGCGGCGAATGATAACAGTGTGCAACATGAAGGAAATATCAACCCGTCTAAAGATACCTCTGTGAATCCGTCAGCACCTCCCATGGAAGAAGTTCTTCCCGCTAATGAGCAAATGGGAGAAAATAATAATTCTATAGTTCCACTAAGCAGTGATCAACAAATTGTGCCTTTTAACGGTTCAGATAGTATTCCTATAATTACGGAAGTAGAAGATAATGGAAACGATGTAAAATGGGCAGAGAGTAACGCAGCAGAGGGAAAAGGGAAGGAAGGGGAAGATGAACATTTACACGAAAAAAAGAGTAATGAAGAAGGGAGTGGCGACGGGAGTGGAGAAATAAACGGAGGAGAACATAAAAAAGGACAGGGTGTGGCAGAAGAAGAGGAAGAGAACAGCAGTAGCATAACTAGTGGATTACATGACGATTTTGAACCAATGGGTTTTGATTTGTTTAAAGGAAAAGGAGTTCATATATCTTTGAGAGAAAGAATAATTTTAGAAATAATGGAAAGCGCAAAAGAAGGAATAAATGGACTACATAAATTAAAAAACAGTAAAGATAGTGGTAAATTGTATGAAGAAGTTTTAGAAAAATTAAAAATAAATTCAAGAGAAATAAGTACAAACAGGAATTTATTGTCCCTTGATATGTATGACAAAATATTATCTACTATGTTTAAGATATTAACAGAAATGTCATTTTATGAAGAACCAAAATTTTATGAATCTTTAAACATAAACAAAAATATTTTAAATGAATCTTTAAAAGATATAAAAATAAAAATGTTAAGAAAAATAGGAGTTTCATATGTTAAATTGCCTCCAATTATAAAAAAAAAAAAAGAAGATTGTATGGTTAAAGATTTTGTAATAAGTATAACTTCAAAAGAATTATCTCAACGTATGGCTATAATGTTTACAAAATGGCTTTCGAATGAAGAATATGGATCTGTAGTTGATATTTCTAGAAGTATTGAGATAAATACATTATGTGCAGGTGCACCTATTTTAATACAACAATGGAAATATTATCAAAACCATTTAGGTTTTGAAATAGACAATGAACATGCATTTTTAAACTTAATAGATGAATTACTCATTCTAGATAAGAGATATAGTAATAATAATGATTATTCCAAATTTTTAAAAAAAATAAAAAAAAGTAAAGTTTTTAATTATTGTACTAAACTTATGAGAATTGCTGGAAATATTGCATCTGTACCTTTTAATCATGAAAACGTTAAAAAACCAAGCTCTTCTATTATTGGATCTTTAGGAAATTTAGTCAAAGCACATATAAGTACATACTACATTGCTATTGCAAAAAGGATTAATTCTTATTTTTTTTATTCTGAAAAAAGGAGTAAAAAATCGAGCTCCTTAAAAGTTATTTCTGTTTGTACTCTATTACACATAACAGATATTCTATACAATTGTTCCAATGAACATAAACATAACATATTAGATCTACACAATTTGAAAATGAATGTTCTTAACATGGAAGGGAAAAAAGTTCTCCATCCCCTCGTTCACTTGAGTTACTTGTCAGAAGAGAGGAACCTTTCTCTGAAGGAAATGTGTCAGCCGAAGAACAACCTCGTCGGTAAAAGGCGCACACCAACCGCTTTGCCTGCGTGATGATCACCACGATCACCTCCGCCATCGCCACGCCACGACCATCACCACGACCACCATCATCACCGCCATCACCACGACCACCACCATCACCGCCATCACCACGACCACCACCATCACCACGACCACCACCATCACCGCCATCACCACCATCACCATGTACAAACGTCACTTCCGTATTTCCCCTTCGCAGCCGAAACGTTGTCCAAATTGTTGACCCTCCTCTCGACCGACGCGCACGAATTATTAGCGGCTGAGTTGGACAAGAGGGGACTTGACGAAGATTACATTCAGGAAGAAATTAAAAACATAAATGATAGCGACCACGATGTTAGGGATGAAGGAGAAGATGAAGTTGAAAAAATGATCTTTGATGACTTGTGAAATTCATTTTTTAAAAGAAAAAAAAAAAAAAAAAAGGTGAAGGAAAACTGCGTCACTTGTGGCTAGACAAAATTAAAGAGAGTAAGCACATCGGCTCATAACTGCTCTTTGTTTGGTGTAGTACATTTTCAATCCCCATTCCCTTCAGCACCAGTAAATGATCTTATTTACCTCCAAAAAAAAATGATATATCCATACCAGCGTTGAAGCGTAAGGACAAAATCCATGCAACGCATAATTTTTGTAAACTAATCATTCCCTTATTCCCGACACGCACGGGTCATAACTTAGAAAATGTTGCACCGCTTGATTACAATTCTTAAAGCTGTCCTGGGGATGCCATTTTTTTTTTTTTTTTTTTTTGCAGAAAGCACGCATACCATATTGTTCTTTCGTTAATTTTCTACCAGTTTTAGTTTTTCTGTTTTGTTTATTTTTTTTTTTTTTTTTTTCCGTTTTTACTAAACTGTGCTACAGCACACCAATGGACACAGTTTCTTACATATATGTTTAATATGCTGGGAGGGAAATATCCCCCGAAAATTATGTCAAAAAAATGATTATTAAACATTTTTTTTTTTTTTTTTTTTTTTTTTCGGTTTTATATATAACAACTCTTTTTCATTTATCTATATAAGTAAAAAAAGGGGTCAACTTTGGTAAGTCTTACTCCTTTTTGAACTTATGCTCTATTGGGGACAAATAGAAAAGTGTTAACGGAAAAAAAAAGAAGAAAAAAAAAAAATAAAGGGTAGAGTTACGTGTGTTAAAAAAGGGGCAGCATATCATATTATTCGATACAACAAAATGAAGCATGAAATTGCGATAAACTTATGTAGATAACCTTCGACAAAAGGAGGCACAAAAAAAAAAAAAAAAAAAAAAAAAAAAATAATAATAATAATAATAATAATAATAATAATAATAATAATAATAATAATAATAATAATAATAATAATAATAATAATAATAATAGTAATAATTCCCTTTTACGGTTATGCAAAATTTTGGAAGCGTTATGGATGTGCACAAAAAATGGGGGTACTGAAAACAGGGAAGTGCGCGAGACTGTAGCAACAATGATGGGGGCAGTCTCAAACGACTTCATCCCCTTTCACGCTGACGTTGTGGATGGCTAAAAAGGAATCATCCATGTCGATGCTGTTGATATTCATGTACATATCGTTCAGCGGGTACAGGAGACCTACGGAGGGAGCAAAAAAATAAACGGATAGAGAAATAAAAGGTAGGCACATTAATATAGGAGCGTCGACGTCTGCGCAAACGGTACTCGGAAACGATAAACAGCATTCGACAAATTTAACGTTGCAACGGTAAATGGGCGAATAGGCGGGGGAATAAGCGGGCGAATAAACGCATGCACAATGGGATATACACAGCTGTAATGCACGCGTGAAGGAGGATATCATTTTAGAGTCCGGTCTGGTGAGTTACTTGTCGGGTACAAATTATCCGGGCTAAAGGGAAAAAACCACTTCCACTTGAATTCGCCAAATACCTTTCGTGAGTATAAAATTTAGGGGAAAATTAATCTTACGCATGTCTCTGGCATCTTTCAATCGTTCGATATACGGTAGGCTCTCACATCCATTACTTTATTTTGTCTAATTTTTTTTTCTTTTTTTTTCTTTTTTTTTCTGTCGTACCATTTTCCAGTTGTTGTAAGTTCCTATGTCATAAGGGTTCTGCATGGTGTTACGGAGAAAAAAAAAAAAAAAAAAATAATAAAGCAGCGCCCTCGTAAGCATGTAAATATGCACAACGCGCAGGAAGGCAAATAAGCACACACTTAGACAGGTACGCATTGTATCCTACCTTATCGATGTAGGAAGACTCTATGACCGTGATGTTGCGTGATATAAAATAGATGTACTGACACGTCATCTGTGAAAAGGAAACATGAGGAAGTATCAGGGAGATGAAATATGGGAATAACTTAAGCTTATGGCATCAGTTAAATTTTTTCCATTTATATGACAACTTTCTTTTCGTATTACAAATAGGAGGGCTATCAATAAGGTTAAGGCTGCACAGACAGCTGAAAAGGGAGGCGGGCAAATGAGTATTCAATGGATATACAAGTGTGCATATAACGTGTGCATGAGAAGGGGAAGGGGGGGGGGCATATAAACAAGTCTATATTACTGATCAGAAGCGCGGCGTGGTTTAACTTTTCTGTGGCCTGTAGAAAATATGAAATTTGTCGAATATTGATGGGAACAAGGCGATAAAACAACAAAGAAATAGTCGGAAAACAGTGAGACTGATTATTTTGAAAAAAATAATGGACGCTGATGTTATTGCAAAAATATTCCCTAATTGCATTATATACTTTTGCAAATCCTACCTTGTTTGCCTCACTTTCGTAGAGGGACCTAATGAATTTCGGAGTGATGGTTGCAGTAATATATAATGTTGTACAAAATCCGTATGATAGAAATAAAAAAAAAAATTTGAGATTTTTTTCTCCGACACAAGTTCCTATCCAAGGACAGTGATGGTCCATCCTCAACACGCACCTCCTACATGACTGCAAAATGGGCAGAATAAGTGCGATCGTACGCAAAATGGTACATAAATAGGGGAAGGGGGTAGGGGGTGTACATATGTAAAACCGTACGTGTATAATATGCAACCAAGTGCGTAGAGGTGCCCTCTCTTACTACATACCCTGCAGTGGTGAGCTCTCTCCGGTCGAACCAAAAAGTCGCATTTGTCACAAACGGTGTACTTATTCGGAGTGTAGTTTCGTATTTTCCTTCTTTCTATTTGTATATTATTCTCCTCTGCGCTGACTATTATTGTGAACAAGGGAGGGAGAGGAATGAAAAATGAATTAAAATGCAAACTTAGGAAACGTGTGTGAATACAACGTGCACGAGCAACGACGAATCGGCGCGAAAACGTGACGGGGGGAACATCCCTTTGTCTTTGCCTTAGCGCTTTTTTTTTTTTTTTTTTTTTTTTTTTTTGTGGCCAAAAGGTCGATGTAAGTTTACCTTCCCATGTATCATCAACATATCCCGGGTTATCCCATGAACATTTCACGAATGCCCAATAGTAACAAACAAAAAGCGGAGCACTCAAAACCGCCAATACCACCCGAACGGCTACACTATAGCTATTTAAATAAGCATTTTGCAAACAATCTATCAAAAGAAAAATGAACAGACAAATGTACAACACTGGAAGAAACAGACATTGACAAAATTGGGAGAAGTATGAATGATCATATGTCTTTGATTTAACGAAAGAAAACGAGCTTAGTGTTGTCTCTCATTTTATAAGTGCCGCTGAATGGGTATGTGTTTCTCACATTATTATTGAGGTAAGTACATGCATGTACAAATATGTGCAAGGAAACACAAAAGTGTGTTTCGTTTATGAATATGGAACTACACATGCAGTACACACGCAGTGCATGTTCAGTTATTCCAACTTACACAGATAACATATATAAACGAAAATGCTCAGAGACGACACAAACAGGAAGGACAGCAAACTATTCATGTGGGATATTTCTTCAGCTGGAAACGTGGGAAAAATTCCTTCAAATACAAAAAAAAAAAAAAAAAAAAAAAAAAAAGGGGGGAACACATAAATATGTAGCTGTAAGGGTAGCAGCCATATGGGGAAAGACCAAAATACTTACCAAATGGAGGTACAATTTAGGGTAAAAGTTTTCGCAATTTTTATGTGCGTAAAGATAGGCATGAAAGTGTACAACGCAGTGGAAGTGATGGCGACTGCGGTGAGGGTGATGCTTGGAACTAAGAAAGTTTTGTACAAGGGGTGTTAAATGTATATACAAATTTTCTTGTGCTGGAAGCAGCGTTGTGTATTTACGCATGTATGTTTATGCAAAACGGGGAGTGTGCTTTTTCTTTCTTTTATTCTTCCACCATACGGTGGACTCGCATATGCATAGTTTTAAGCACGAACAAAGGACATTCATATATCTGTAGGGATACTCATTAACTCGAATGTTTGGTAGTGTACCTATTCGCAAATGCAACTACAGAGAGTATGGTAAAGAGGTCTCTACACTTTCACAGCCGAAACGGTTGTAAAGTTCCTTTGCCTAAAAATATGAAGCATAAAGTCTTTCACGAAAAAATGCAAAAAAAAAAGAAAAAAAAAAAAAAAAAAATTTTCTTTTCACATGCATATTTTCAATATTTTAAGCAAAAACAGAAGGGCGTTCGCTTTCTCGTACGTTTGAAAAACAGCGTATTTACGGGTCACGACATGCATAAATGGACTTGCTTTATATGCACGCATATGCCACATGCATGTATGAACTAAGCGCTTGTGAAGCATGCATGGATGTACGTATGCATGTAAGATGCAATTTTTTTCGTGGCGTTGAAAAAAAAATATTTTATAAAATAAATTTTCCAAAAAAAAGGAAGGTTAATTGTCATAACGATGTGGAGAAATGTTTTTTTTTTTTTTTTTTTTTTTCTCACAAAATTAAGCTTTAATGAAAACTTTGCAGTTGTTCCTAACATGTACACGTTTGCATATATATGCGTATATACATTTACATACAGTGCATACGCCGTATGCAATACTTTTTCAATTCGTAAAAAAAAAAAATTGTGATAGTATATAAAATAGGATTAACAAGTTTTATGAGTATACTTATTATTTCATTATTTACTTTGTGCTGAACGTGAGGAAAGATATGCCCATTAATTTATTTTATATATATATATATATATTGCGTATATATAAATAGGTATCATACAAATGTTGTATGGTACGTATTAGTGGTATCCTTCAAGTATTGTTCACCTTTTGAAATAGAATTCTGCAAACTCGTTTTTCTATACTATATAAAAAAAAAAAAAAAAAAAAAGACTGAAAAATTCATATTGGAATGTAGTACTTTTTTTATAAAAGGTTATTTCATATATATTGCATAGATCTCTCTTTTTTTTCATTTGTTATTTTTCCCTTTTTTTTTTTTTTTTTTTTTTTTTTTAATGTAATATGTATTACACCACGAAACAGCCGTGTTTAGCGTGGTGACGAGGATATATATATATATATATATATATATATATATATATATATATATATATATATATATATGTGTTTTTTTTTTTTTTTTTTACCCCTAGTTGAGTAACAAAATTCTGTGTTTTCCACCTTACGGAAATAATAGACGCATAATTATAAAGGTGTAAGGGTAAACGTAGAAATTGTTTTTTTTCCTTTTTCTCGTGGGTATATGTGCATATACTTGTCTTGTCCTCCCAACCAAACTCGTCCTTTTTGCTATTTTTCATTTTCCGCCATTTTTTGTTTGTAACATTTTTGAGTACCTATATATTTTTTTTTTTTTTTTTTTCCCCTTTTTTATCACCCAAGGGGTGAAGTTACTAGCCAATATTTTAATTTTGGTACATGTGTACATATATACAGCTGTATAAACAGAAGAAAAGAGAAGGCTATAAAAGAAGATCTTGTTCTTACCTGCGCGTTTGCTTACGACTTTGCTAACTCAACACGGAAGTATTTGCAGTGATAAAACGTCTTGAGTGTCTAATTGAAAAGACTAGTAGTTCATGAGAAATGTTAAAAGTGCATATTTTTTTTTCCGTATTTCTTCTTTTTTCCCGTCTTTTCTCCGTTTCAACGTTTTAAAGGATTAGCTCTCAGAATAAACTCCATATTTTATTTTCTACTTTAGTAGTCATAAATTTGTTGTCATTTTTGTGGTACATACATGCGTATGCATTTTTGCATATCCGTGCATGTGTAGCGCTAAATTGAGAGTGTAAGATTGAGGTGCATTGTAAATTTTTGGACGCAGAGAGTCATACAAATAAATACGCCTGTATATTAATACACATGATGAATGTGACAATGGAAAATTTAAGCCACACACAGGATGAAAAGAACAATGATATTCATCCCAGTGGGAGAAATAGAAAAAAGGAAAAGAATGAGGAAGCGAGAGGCGAAAACGCTGCAGGAAGAAGCTACACAGGTGGTAGGGCTGTTAGGGACGACAACGTGGATACGACAGACACGGGAAAAGAAGACGGTGTAAGCTCATCATTAAATGAATTGAATAAAACGGTGGAAGAGAGTCAAGTGGGGGATGCCACCAAACTGTACAGAGCTAGCGAAGAAGGCAAAGTGAAAGCATCGAACGGAGACAACGTATCGAACGGAGGTAACGTATCAAACGGAGATAACATAGCTAACGGAGATAACGTATCAAACGGAGATAACGTAGCTAACGGAGACAACGTATCGAACGGAGATAACGTATCGAACGGAGATAACGTATTGAACGGAGATAACGTATTGAACGGAGATAACGTATCGAACGGAGATAACGTATCGAACGGAGATAACGTATCGAACGGAGATAACGTATTGAACGGAGATAACATAGCTAACGGAGATAACGTATCAAACGGAGATAACGTATCAAACGGAGATAACATAGCTAACGGAGATAACATAGCTAACGGAGATAACGTATCAAACGGAGATAACGTATCAAACGGAGATAACGTATCAAACGGAGATAACGTATCAAACGGAGATAATGTAGCTAACGCAGCTAGCGTATCGAACGGGGATAACGGAGTTAACAAATCCAATGTGAAATCAAGTGCCGATGGTGAGGATAAAAAATGTGCTTTCGAAGAATGTAAGAGCGTTAAAAGTAACACCTGCATAGCGAATAGTAACGACGGGGAGGATGTAAAAGAAAATGGGGAGACCAAAACTTCGTTACAAAGCAATAACTTGAATGACTTAACTGAAAATGAAAAAAAGGAAAAAATGAAAGAAAAAAATAGTCTAAATAATGGTGAACTTATAGTGGAACCGTTAATATTCGAGGAAAAATTAAAAATGTGGAAAGGAACAGTAAATTCATTGAAAGAAAAACGAGAAGATGAAATGAAATTGCAACAACAAAGACAATTAAATGTAGAAAATTTAAAACTTGTTCATTCTTTAAAAAAAGAAGAAGAAATGTATGAACAAAGATATCTAAATCAATTAAAAAAGGATGAAGAATTGGCAATAAAATTAGAAATTGAATTAAATAAAGATATACGAAATAAGTTAAATATAATTGAGCAAGAAGATCATAAACTTGCAACAATAATTCAGAATTCCTTTGAATCAGAACAAAGTACTATATGTGATGATGAACTTATTAAGAAAAAATCCAAAACAAAACTGTTAAAGGAAAAGCTCAAGAGCCTATTTAAGTGGAATTCGACTGGCAATCGCTAATCATGTACAAGTACAAATGGGTGACTTTTGCACATATACACTTGCATGTGTAACAGATATACACGCAAATATATACTTACTTTTGTATGCTCCAATTTATAAAATTAAACTATCCGTAATATCATTTGCGTGGTATGGGTTATGCGATGTATTCCCCACATTTCAGTTTTAATTAAAACATGTTTATTTGTACACGTGTGCATGTGTGCATGTGTGCATGTGTGCATGTGTACATGTGTACATGTATATATATGCATATATAATTACGATGGGGAGGAG
This sequence comes from Plasmodium ovale wallikeri, assembly GCA_900088485.1. NCBI lineage: Eukaryota > Apicomplexa > Aconoidasida > Haemosporida > Plasmodiidae > Plasmodium > Plasmodium ovale. The sequence continues at coordinate 229,131 of FLRD01000078.1, read as the reverse complement.
GGGGAAAGAACGAACGTATGCAGGGGTTAAGGCGAATAGCATTTTAACCCTTTTTTTTTTTTTTTTTTTTTTTTGTTGTTGTGTTGTATACATCGCTTAAAAAGGTTTGCATGAATGTGTGTAACCTCTGCATTTGGCATTTTTTTCTTTTCTCCTCTCCTAACATTTTCTCCCTCTTTCCGCTTTCTTAAAGTGCTAACTAAATTTTGAAGTAAAATTTAAATTAAATTAACTAAATTTTGAAGCAAATTTGCAGTAGCTTGTGCAAAAATTCGCCGCAAACATTTTGCAGTAAACTGCTATTTTCCACCCCTTGGACATTTTTTAATTTCTTTTTTTTTACGAAGAATCGCAGCTCCAACCTTTCAGCCTCGAGTGACCTGTCACATTAACGTGAAGAAGGAAGAGAGCGCGGTATTGTGTGTTAGTACCTAAAACTCTTACTTCTTTTCCTTGTAATTTTTTTCTTTTTTAAAGAAAATTCAACGGCTTTTACTCCACCATTTAACCAACCAATGCGAAAACAACTGCAATATTTTCGCCTTTGTCCTGCACATGACGCATGACACATGTATATTAGTAGCCAACGCGACCTTTGAGCTATTCTCAAAGGGGAAAAATATATATAGCCAAATAAGAGTTTTAGAAATAAATTATAAGAGTACCCCTTCAACGAAATCGCTTGAAATTACATTTTAGAAAGCAAAAAAAAAAAAAATAAAATAAAAAATAAAACATCATTATACTTCAAAAGTCTATTTTTATTAATGCCCTCCTTTATGTGCACATTATTTTACGTATGAACCTCATAAATTGCGAATACCCATTTTGATGAATTCTCCGTGTTAAAAAAACTTTAAGCCTTTTAAAAAATATAAACATATTACCGTAAGCAAAACTTTAACGTTAATAGAAGTATAAACATAAGTATAAATATAAATATAAGAATAAATATAAATATAAGAATAAATATAAATATAAGAATAAATATAAATATAAGAATAAATGTGAGTATAAATATATGCATATATATATGCATATGCAAGAGTGCCTCTTTTGGGTTAAAAAATTAAAAATAGTCGATGAAAAGTTAAATGTTTATATTCTTTTAGGTATAAAAAGGAAAATAGCTTTAATAAGGGATTTATACCTTTCAAAACGTTTGGGGGTTTCACTAGTTTCTTTAAATCAAAAAATTATTAATCGACCAGGATGAATAGACTGGTAAGGTGAAAATAAAAACAAGCATACCAACCTTATGGGGGAAGGTGGGTGCTTGTTTCTGTTTAACTATGTACATATGTACATACAAAGGCACATGCATACATGTGCATACTTATGTACGCGTCTAACTGTTAGCTCGCAGTAATCTTAGGGATTTTCCTGTTGCTCGAAAAATATAGTGTTAACGCGGAGGATCCTCAAATAACGCAAAAAGTAGGAATATGAGAATAAGAAAATGTTCTTTTTTTTTATGACATATAATATATATTATAAAGTAGAATCAAGTGTTAGAGCATAACTATTTTTTAATTAACTATACTGTTTTTGCCTTTGTAATGTTTTTTTTTTTTTTTTTTTTTTTTTTCTCTCCTTTTTTTTTATATGACACGTGGAAACAATATCTTCCACTTGTCTTATCCACGACACGTTGTGCCTACCATATTTACTTTGCTTCCATCTGTACTTCCTTACACGTATATGCTGCCTTACACGTACATGCTACCTTACACGTACATGCTACCTTACACGTACATGCTACCTTACACGTACATGCTACCTTACACGTATATGCTGCCTTACACGTACATGCTACCTTACACGTACATGCTACCTTACACGTACATGCTACCTTACACGTACATGCTACCTTACACGTACATGCTACCTTACACGTACATGCTACCTTACACATACATGCTGCCTTACACGTACATGCTACCTTACACGTACATGCTACCTTACACGTACATGTCTTTTTTTCCAAAACAATGTAGGCATACTTTGACATAAAAATAAATGACAAGCCAATTGGAAGGATAACATTTGGGTTATATGGAGATGTTGTTCCTAAGACTGTGAAAAATTTTGTGAGCATATGTAAAGGTACAGTGGTAAATGGAAGAATGCTAAGTTATAAGAATTCTATTTTTCATCGAATAATACCAAATTTTATGGCTCAGGGTGGTGATATTACAAATTTTAATGGATATGGTGGGATAAGCATTTATGGAAATAAATTTGATGACGAAAATTTTAAATTAAAACATAACAAAAAGGGAATGTTATCAATGGCAAATTCGGGAAAAAATTCGAATGGAAGTCAATTTTTCATTTTATTTGCCCCAGCTCCATGGCTTAATGGAAAACATGTTGTTTTTGGGGAAGTAATTGAAGGTATAGAAAAACTTGTTCAAATCGAAGCTGTTGGAAGTAATTCCGGTGAACCGATTACAAGAGTTCTGGTAACAGATTCAGGAGTGTTATAATGATACATGTTTTGCGACTGCACGTTTTTGCGCAATTTATTTTTATTTTAACTTTTTTATCGAAAATTTACATTTTTTTTTTTTTGAAATAAAATGCATTGTGAGGAAGAAACGGAAACCTCATTTTTCACGCATACACTTTGGAAAGGAAGAAACATATATATGTAAAGGATGTCACTTAAAGTGCCACAAAATAGATACAACTAACAAGAAAAGGTCACATCCCTCAAATGATACGGTTACCCCTGGATGTATACATATATGTATTGGGGCTTTTGTTTTTGTGAACACGTTAATATGTTGACGTGTGTATGTATTTACAGAGGGGGGGGGAGGGGCAATTTGGTCTCCCTCTTGACAAAATCGCGTATTGTACACGTAAAGGTGGCCATTATTATTGTCCCCTTACTTTTCAAAATTTAATATTTTGTCCCTTAGAATTTTCCTTGTGACCTTTTCTTAATCTGAGAATAAAAGGGGTGCACTCCTTTTTTTTGCTATCTCGTTCGGCTTTTCCGTTTTGGCACGTGCTCATCCCGTTGTGTCATTTTTTATGTTTGTTAACCCGATCTATTGCCATTTTTTTCGCTGTTTCGAATCCGTGGTATTCGGCTGAAAAGGATCTACACACGGGGAAGTTGTTTAATCGATAAAAGGATATCCAGCAGTTCGTTACCACGTCATAGTGAACACCTGAAGCGTGTGTGTGCATACATGGTGCATATAAGCATACATACGCACATACATACGCACATACATACGCGCATACATACGCGCATACATACACGTATATGTGCAATGTGTATATGCGCGCATGTGGTGAGTATTTCTCGATAGACGAAAGCACTATGCATGCACACCTTCTACTTCTGATTCGTACTGAGGCTTGGTATTTACCCGATTTTCTGCCTAAAATGGCAAGAGGTCATAATTTTAAATTTGGTACAAGGTACAGACAGGAAAGAGATAAAAAGTAGACTATGAAATGAGACACGAAATATTAAGAAAGGTGAATATTCCTTTTTATATGAAAAAAGGAAAAAAAATAATAATTTTTGTTTTACTTTTAGGGATTCATAAAATTTAAATGCTTCCCTTTTGGCTGCTTCTATCCCATATTTTTTAACTGGAAATGGTTTTGCATTTAGCTTGTTGTTTTCAAACCAGAATACTTCCCACTGCTCATTTAAGTCTTCATATTTTATATTTTTATTAACAGATTCAAAATAGCTTTTTCTAATTGTTACTTCTTTATTGCGATGGAGGTGAACAGGGTGATATCTAATGGGAGAGGGGGAAAAAGGGAAGAAAAAAAATGTACGAATGTTTACAAAGTATAAACTGATCATGTTATTGTTCATAACAGTGTCCCTTGAAATGACATTGATTAGCAGCGAATTATGACATAACTGTGTTAAAGATGTTACAAAAAGAATTCTCAGGAATGGGAATTATTTTTCTATTTTTATGAATTCACCGTTTTCTAGTTGGTTATTCTGTTACTACTTTTTTTTTATTTCTGATATATATTTATTTAAAATTGCATTTTTTTTTTTTTTTTTTCCTTTTTCCATTTTTTTAATTTTTCTATTACATCATTCGAACCTGTTTTCCGGATCCGATCGAAATTTGTTTCCTATTCCCCATTTAAAAATATACTGAATAAAATCAGACTTTTTTTTTACGTCAGACAGCATGCCGTTGTCTGTAGATCCATTCTTCTCCTTTTCGTTACATGTGAGTGAACTGCTATTATTAGAACTTGATAAATTTGACGAACATTTTCTATATCTACACAATTTACTCGTATGTAGAAGAGCTTTGTTTAGGCATAAAAGGAGGAGTTTTTTTTTTTTTCGCTTATCATGCAGTGATGTTACAGTATTGTATGCATTCATAATTGTTGCATAGGTTTATAACACGCACAAGGACTTGTTAGCATGTGTACACGTGCACTTAATCACGGATATATATACACAGGGAAAATGCACGTGCACGTTTGCAAATGCTCGTACGTTTGTAAATGCACATATGTTTACAAATGCACGTACGTGTGCGTTATACGATGTTACGTCTGCCGAGGGAAGAGGAAGGGGAAGGAGCTATTTCTACTTATTCGTAACAAACATTTTAACTCCATCGAGCACAAATGATAATATAAATTGTTTTTTCCGTTTCTCTTCGTTTTCACATTGGTTCACAAAATTAATCTTTAAAAAAAAAGGTACATTTTTGTAAAGTTTTTACTTGCAATTTTGAAATTTTTTTCCTCACCTTATTTGTTTTAAGTGTACATAAAACGTGTTTTTTGTAAGGTTATTTTAATTTTTTTAAAGGGCATAATTTTTTTTTTTTTTTATTATTTCGGCGTAAACACCTTAGTGCTTAAATAGTTTCTCGAACGGCGGTCGCCTTAAAGGATCCTCCTTTTCAACACACTTAGGTGCGCATGGAAGAATATGTATTGGGGTAGAATATAAAAAAGTGCGCGCGTGTACGTATATGGTACATATATGGTACATATGTGTACATATGTTCACATATATGAGCATGTGTATATGTGCATATGTTTATATATATTCCCCTTTGCACATTCGTTTTTTCGTGCGTAATTTGCTCTTTTGCAAAAATTATTTTTCGCTAGAGGTTTTAGTATGGTTGGCTGAAATATATGGGACAAAATTTTTTTTTGTTAAATTTGACGAACATTTTTGAAAATCATATCTCATTCCTAAAAAATTTTTGATTTGAAAATTTTTCATTATAATAAAATAAGCACTCTCTATTTTTCCCATTTAGGATAAGAAAAACGTGCATTAGGAGTTTTTTTTTTTAATGTGTACCATTTTTCGTTTAATGGTCACTTATGACGTAAAAGAAAGCGCAAAAATGATCTTAAGCTAAAGTTTTCATTTTATTTGCCCTCCTGCTTACTTTTACCATTCTACTTTGCTTCATTTTGCCCATTTGTCACTTTTGTTTCTCTGCGCTTTGTTTCGCTTTGCTTTGCTTTGTTTCGCTTCATTTCAGTTTGCTTCTTTTTGCTTGGTGTTATTTTTTTTTTCCCTTTGCTTGCGTCCCCAGCGTGTTAAACCTAATTTCATGTGCACCACAATTGTGAAACATTTTCCCCAGAAACCAAAAGAGAAGAAGAAAAAAAAAAAAAAAAAATACCCTCACGTGTGTTATACTTCGTGGCGAAACATCTCTCGTTATTCTGCGCACAGTGGAAAAAGGTTTACCGCAAAGGCGAAAAGGAAGTCGCAAACGGGTTGACAAAGGGAAGAACAACAGGTGGTCAAAGGAAAACGCAGAATCAACGTCGTAACAACGTAACCATCATGAGGTAACGCACTAAAGGCGCAACGGATCCCATTTTTTTTTTTAAGTGAACTTTTTTGCATTGTATATTTTCCGCGGAGGAAATTTTAAAAATATATTTTTTTTCCATTTTTGCGAAGAACAATATTTTTAAAAAAAAAAAAAAAAGGTAAAGTGTTTATATTTTAAGTTAATTTTTTTTTAGTGAGAATATGCCTGTACCATTGATCCTTCAAGTTTACGAAGAAAAATAAATACAATGTAAACATCGATGCTATTTATACCCATTTTAAAGTATAGAAAAAAAAATAAATAAAAGTTTTTTTTTTTTTTTTTTTTTTTTGTATGAAACTTTTTATTGTGTTTAGTGTTTAATTCACGAACTGCTAAACTTTTTTTTGTATTTATCCAACTAAGCTGACTTTTGAGATTTCCCCAAGCGCGCTTACCTACATGAGCAAATAGAGGCGCACATACCTGCATAAATAGCGGCGTACATATCTGCATAAGTAGAGGCGTGCGTACCGGCATAAGTAGAGGCGTGCGTACCGGCATAAATAGCGGCGTACATATCTTCATAAATAGAGGCGTGCGTACCTGCATAAATAGAGGCGTGCGTACCTGCATAAATAGAGGCGTGCGTACCTGCATAAATAGCGGCGTACATACCTGCACAAATAGCGGCGTACATACCTGCACAAATAGCGGCGTACATACCTGCATAAATAGAGGCGTGCTTACCTGCATTTACCTACGTACGTTCACTCTGTACTGCATGCTAAATGGAGTATCACATGGAGTACTCCCCAAACGAGGCTGAAAAAGCCGAAAAGGTGTCATTTGTAGATAATGACGTGGATAGATCATTTTTGAAAAAGAAAAAGAAAATTTTTATTATTCTGTCCGTTTCAGCGATATGTATATTCGCATGCTCCGTTTTTTATTTTACAAGACCGACTAGCAGAAGTGACATGTTTAACAATTCTTCAGAGCAGGATGTGAATGATGATTACATAATTAGCTCCCTGTTGAAAAGTAAAAGTGGAAAGAAATTTATTGTATCAAAAATTGAAGAGCTCATCTTGTTGCATGACAAAAATAACAATGGACAAGTTAAGACAGAATCTAGTTTAGTTACCAGAGGAGACGATAACAACAACAAGGGAATTACTACCACTAGTAACAATTATAAGAAAAGATTTGGCCATTTGAAGGTTGCAAAAAAAAGCAACGTTGTAAATTTCCTTGATACAAAATTTTTAATGACCAATTTGGAGTCAGTTAACGCTTTTTACATATTTATGAAAGAGCATGGAAAAAAATATACATCTGCTGACGAAATGGAAAAGAAATTTATTTCCTTTTCAGAAAATATTGCCAAAATAGATGCTCATAACAAATCGAATAGCTTGTACAAAAAAGGAATAAACCAATTTGCCGATTTAACATATGATGAGTTTAAAAAAAAATTTTTGACTTTAAAAAAATTTTCTCTCAATAAGTATAGGGGAATATTATCCCATGTAGTGAACTACTATGACATAATAAGTAAGTATAAACCACATGATGCTGTAGTTGATCGAGTGAGTTACGACTGGAGGTTACATGGTGGAGTAACACCTGTGAAGAATCAAGGAAATTGTGGATCCTGTTGGGCATTTAGTACAGTAGGTGTAGTAGAATCACAATATGCTATAAGAAAGAATCTAATTGCATCTATTAGTGAACAACAATTAGTAGATTGTTCTCAACAGAATAATGGATGTAATGGTGGTTTTATTGAACTATCATTTGATGACATGATTAATTTAGGGGGACTCTGTTCAGACAATGATTATCCGTATGTTGAAGATATTCCAGAATTATGCCAAATTGATAGCTGCACAAAAACTTATAAAATAAGTAGTTATTTAGAAGTACCACAAGATAAATTTAAAGAGGCTCTGCAATTTTTAGGACCTATCAGTGTAAGTGTTGCTGTTAGTGATGATTTTGCTTTTTACAAAGAAGGAATATTCGATGGAGAATGTGGAGATGAACCCAATCATGCTGTCATGGTTGTAGGTTATGGTATGGAAGAAATTTACAACACACAAACTAAACGAACTGAAAAACATTATTACTATATCATTAAAAATTCTTGGGGAAATGCATGGGGAGAAAAAGGTTTCATAAAACTAGAAACAGACGAATATGGCTATAGAAAACCGTGCTTCCTCGGGACTGATGCTGTAATTGCGCTAATCGATTAGAAGTATATCTCACCCAAATGTTCTAACAAGCATGATGTGCTCATAAAAATGGAAAGTTTCACATACTTTCAAATGGAAGTTAAATGGAAAGATGGGAGGTGTCCATCTGCGTGCACAAGGCCCGCTGCACATGCGTGTGTATGAGCGGCATAAACGTTACTACGATTTCTACTGTTTTCCCAACACATAATATCCCTGAATCTAAGGTATCCATATCATATTACTCCCTTATTAGCCTAGTTTTATTATCGCTAATTAGTGCTCTTCATTTTTTAAAGAATTTTTTTCTTTTTATTTAAACCGTGTGTATAAAAGGGAAAAAAAAAAAAAAAAAAAAAAAAAAAGGACTGAAAATAAAAAGTTAGTTATGATACAGTTATGATACAGTTATGATACAGTGATGATACAGTGATGATACAGTGATGATACAATTATGATGAAATTTCCGTCTAACAAAAATATGTACGTTAATTATGCATGCACACAACCGTGGTCGAATTAATATCCCTTTTTATGTTAATTCGATGCACAAATTTTTAGATTTTTATAAACATGTTAATCACCGCCGTGGTGTGTGCATGCCAGTTGGCGTATACTAAATTGGCTATTATGATGAAATTTTTTTTTTTTTTTTTTTTTTTTAAATTAACAAAGTTGTAAAGTACCCTTTATAGAAGTAGAAAAAAATTGTTTAAAAATTTTTTCTTCTTTACTATAACAAGTTGATCCTGACTTATCAATTGTGTTCTTCCCTTTCGCTTGCATCCTTCCGCCAAAAGAGAGTTCGACTATTATTAAAAAAGATAACAATGCAAAGTGGCACAATGACAGCGTTGCGACAAATTGCAATGCAAATGGTAAAAAAAAAAAAAAATGGAAATATTTCAGGAAAAATGTAATGAAGTGTTCAGTTAACTTTTTACTCTATTTGTGTATTTGCCTAATTTCACCCAAATCAGCTTCACCGACAATGTCGCTGTGGTGTACGCATCCCAAATTTGATTGACGCAGAAAAAATTCGTCTTCACAAATTTTATCTCGTGAAGTTCTTGCACCTTATCGACATATTCATAATGCGGCGAGCGGTAAAAAGGGGTTAAAAATGTAACAACTAAACAACGCGAATAAAATGCCGCGACAAAATGCGGCGAAAAAATTGCTGCAAAAATTGCTGCAAAAATTGCTGCAAAAATTGCTGCGAAAATGGCGGCGAAAAAGGCGACATAAGGTAGAGAATGTACCAGATGAAAATAAAAAATGCTCGGGAACGCGCAATCATTGAAAAAAGAAAAGCCCTGTTGCTCCCCTATAGAGAATGGTGCCTAAACCAATATATGCGCTTAATAGTACGTATATATGTATATTTATAAATAAATGCACATATCTACATTTTTATGAGCAATGTTTTAGTTACATTGGGGAGAGCGTACGTTCTTCATAATTTGCAAAATGGAGAAAAAGGGCAAAGGGAAAAACGCGTAAATGTTTTATTATTTTTACTATCTTTGCTCTCCGTACGCTTCGGACAATCCTTACGCTTCGCACGCCTTTTTTTTTTTTTTTTTTTTTTTTGTTATGCTTCACTCGTTAACCTTTGATGTAGAATCGGGTGTTTTGAGAAATGAATTTTGGTTATCACAAAATAAGGAATAAAACATTAATGAGCGAAACATAAACTTTATTACAAACATTGAATTTTTTTAATCCCTCAAAGAGCGTTAAGGGTAGCAAACTTATTTGATCCCCATAAAACATTTCAACTGGATTTTACTCTTAAGAATAAATTTACATATTAGAATTAGGTTGCAAATCGGCTGGGTGACTATTTAACTTGTACCCGATAGACGATTTACGTATGTACATACAAACATATACATCAATTTTTGTATTACCCCCATCTTTTTTTTTCGTTTTTTTTTTTGTTGTTTCATCATGGACTATCATATGCAATATTTTTCTAACGAATCTACAAATGGTGAAATGGAAGTTTTTGTAGAAAGGGAAAATGATAACAATAAAGTTTTTTTTAAAAAGAAAAAAAACCTCTTTATCATTCTATACGTTTCCGCATTTTGTGCAATTGCATATTCCATAGTTTATTTTTCCAAGACTTCAAAAAAAAATAACGTATTTACTGATTCATCCGAAGATATAGTTACTGATGACTACATAATAAGTTCCCTATTAAAGAGTAAAAATGGAAAGAAATATATTGTTTCCAAAATAGAAGAATTGATATCATTTTATGACAAAAATGGTGATTTTGAAAAGGGGGAAGAATCCAATAAAGTAGTCAAAACCAATGCATGCAAAAATAACAGATGTGTAACTGCTCATAGAGATAATTCTGAAGATTTAAGAACGGAGAAGCAAAATTACAACGTGAATTTTTTTGACACAAAATTTTTAATGAGAAATTTGGAGTCAGTTAACGCTTTCTACATATTTATGAAAGAACACGGGAAAAAATACACATCTGCAGACGAAATGGAAAAGAAATTTATTTCCTTTTCAAAAAATATTGCCAAAATAGAGGCACACAACAAATCTAATAGTTTATACAAAAAGGGGGTTAACCGATTTTCCGATTTATCTTTTGAAGAATTTCAAAAGAAATACTTAACCTTAAAGGAATTCGATTTGAAAAAAAGTACTCTCAATAAATCACGATCTAGTGATTATGAAGATATAATTATTAAATATAAAACAGATGATGGAAAGTTTAATTATATTAAGCACGACTGGAGAGAACTCAGTGGGGTGACTCCTATTAGGGATCAACTTAATTGTGGATCTTGTTGGGCATTTAGTACAGTGGGTGTTGTGGAATCGCAGTATGCTATTAGACGAAAACAAATGCTTTCATTAAGTGAACAAGAATTAGTTGACTGTTCTTTTCAAAATTATGGATGTGATGGTGGCTTAATTGTTCTCGCGTTTGATGATATGTTGGACTTAGGAGGATTATGCACAGCAGAAGATTATCCTTATGTAGATGTAAAACCTGAATTGTGTGACATTTATAAATGCAAAAATAAATATGAAATTAAAACGTACGCAGAAATACCTCAAGTTAGATTTAAAGAAGCTCTCAGCTTTTTAGGACCCATAAGTGTAAGTATAAATGTTACAGACGATTTTATCTACTACAAAAGCGGTATCTTTGATGGCTCATGTTCATATATAGCTAACCACGCCGTAATTCTTGTTGGTTACGGAATGGAAGAAATATACAATAATCAAACAAAGCAAAATGAAAAACAGTATTATTATATTATCAAAAACTCTTGGGGAGAACAGTGGGGTGAAAAAGGATTTATGCGCATCAAAACGGACGAATTCGGACTGGAAAAAACGTGTTCATTGGGGGCTCAAGCATTCATTGCTTTAATCGAGTAAATTCTGGCGGCTGGTAAACCCTATGTACGGAGATATGATGCTTGCTCGTCGGGGATACACCCTCCGCTAGAGGGACGTGCGCACGCGCATGCCTATATGTATGTTCACATAAGAAATATATTAACCTAACATGAACAGCCTATTTAAGCCTTAAGGTATAGTGTGAAATGCAAATGGGATATTTGCCCATTTATTTTATAGTGGAAAAGGAAAGATTATGGGAATAGTAATTCTAATGTAGAACAGTGTAGCTAAGAAGTTTTAATTAACCACTTTATGAACGTATTTTAAATTCATACGTTTTTTTTTTTTTTTTTTTTTTTTTTTGGTTTTTATTGTTTGAAAATACATTTCTTTGATTATTAATTTTTCTTTTTTTTTGTTAAATGTTATGAACAAAATAGCCAAAAAACTTAAAATTTTTTTTTTTATTGAAAATAGAAAAAAGCTCAATTTTAACATTTGAATATTCGCCGCTTATTTCAAGTGACCATATGCTGCACACAAAAATCAAAAACTAAAGATGAAACGTAGAATTTAGCAGAAAAAATATGAACCGTTCAGAATTTTGCCGGAGCAAGCAAATAGCTGCAAAAAAAAAAAAAAAAAAATTAAATAAATAAATAAAATAAAATGTAATATAATATAAAATAAAATAAAATAATAAGAATGGATAAAACAAAAATGGATGTGCAATAAAAAAAGCAGTAGCAAACCAAATTTTTGCAAAAGAAAACCAAATAAAATTTACATTGTCTTTTAAACAGTTGTGATGTTTCTTTACTTTCATTTTTTGATATTTTCATTTCTCAATTATTTTATTTTATTTATTTTTTTTTATTTCATTTTATTTCATTTTATTTCATTTTATTTCATTTTATTTTTTTTTTTTTGTTGTTGTCTGGAAAAGTTTTAGCACTTATGTACTGTTATTTATAAATGCACCACATTTGTACGTTTTATTTTTCGTATTTTCATTAGCTGAACAAAAATGGCTTTTTCAAAAAATGGGAGCTCCTTCTGGGCTATCCCTGTTAATTGAGTGGAACAATAACTTTCAGAACATCGGCTACCTGGCAATATTAATAAATGCAAAAAACTTTTATTCGCAAAAGTAGCATGCATCCGCTTAACAGCGCAACATAACTCAGACACAGCTACGTCAAGTGTGCCTTTTCAAGTAGTTGCACTCGCAGTGAGCTGTAAAAGTAATTACGACAAAAGGCCTTCCGGGTAATTTTCAAGTAAATGCTTTAACAGGGCAATTTGCCTCTTTTATTTCCTTTCACCATTTTACAGTTATTTCGTGATTTATGCGTACGTGCGCATGTTCATATATGTGAACATGTATGCATGCAAGTAAGCGTGTACTGTTTTTATTAACACAGTTCACCCTTTTAGTGTTTCGAGCATACATTGCAATTTAAACAAACATGGCTATTTCTAACTTGTCGTGTGCGTACGGCTTGCAAACCTCTGCTTGGAGCTTTTCCAAAACATAAGTCTCACTTAATAAGCCACTCCTCCAGTTCACTTTGCAAGGAATAACAACACGAGGGGAACATAAGGATACAAGTACTTACACATTCGAATACATATATATATATATATATATATATATGTGATATATACGTATATGTGAATATATGCACTTATGCATCAGCGAAACTTGAAACATACCATTTTACCTCTTTCCTTACTGCAAAAATTACAATACTAATTTTTTTGGAAAAAATTTAAATGATCGCTATGTTACGCGAAGCATTGGGGGCATATCCTCTTCTCGAAAGGGTGAAATTTTTGAGTTGTGCAAAAATATATTATTTAAATATGCATCTTGTTTACACTGTATGAGAATTTTCCATATTAATCTGTTTTTTGGCGAAATGCACCCCCAAAATGTACCTGAAACGTGTTAATCGTGTTTGTCCACTGTCAGTAAAATGTGTGCCCTTTCTCTCTTTTTAGCCCCAACGTGAGTTCGCATATGTGCACGAATATACGCTTAAAATGCACAATAAAAAAATTTGAAAATGTTTTTTTCGTTTTCTTCTATATTTAATGGAGCGGCAGTTTTACTACCTTTTCCCCCCCCCTCCCTTTCTTCCCCGAGTTCTTATATACGTGTTAAATAAACCGAATTTATTGGTACGCATAAGTGAGAGAGGGAAAAACGCCCTAATGTGTGCTTACTATAATTTTGGCAATTTTGAAATGCATTTTTAATAAAGTAGCAATAAAAAAAAAGGCAAAAACTAGATGAGCCATGTGTAATAAAAGTGGAATAAACCAATATGAGAATACGCCATGATAAAGGAAGCGCAAAAAAAAAAAAAAAATAAAATAAAATAAAAATAAAAATAAAATAAAATAAAACAAAACAAAATAAAAATAAAAATAAAATAAAATAAAAATAAAATAAAACTGAAACGAAAAAAAAATGACAAATGACAAATGACAAAGTGCGCGCCAAAGGTGTTTTTTAATATTTTTTACCTCTCGAATATATCGTGTATACATACGTATATGCAAACATACCTTTTCAACGACCTTTTCGTGTGAACTTTTTTTCTTGTCAAAAAGTTTATGTGATGACCAAAAAGAGAGTGAGTCCGTTAAAAGATTATGTACATATATATAAAGCCAACATTTTTGTCTGCCCTTCCGTGTATTAACTTCTCATTTTTTACGTAAAACCTTGATTGTTTTTATTTACCTTGCTATTACTCTTTTGTAAAAGTGGCATACCATTGTTTTAAGCAAAGTTTATCCGTAGAAAAGCATAGAACATTCTTTGTTTCCTATTTTTGCTGTATCAAAAAAGTAAAAAATAAAAATATACTTTTATTAGTTATTACTACTATTTTCCGTATTTTTTATTTTATTTTATTTTATTTTTTTTTGTTTTAAAAATTTGGAAAAAGAGTAATATTTTTCCCGACGTAAGTTGAAAAAATTGTTTTTCCTACTTTTTAACAATGGAATATCATATGGAATATTCAACGAACGAGTCTATTAAGCCCGAAAAAGAGGCATTTGTAGATAAAGGGATTGATAGAAAAGTTTTGAAAAAGAAAAGAAATATTTTTATTATTCTGTCCGTTTCAGCGATATGTATATTCGCATGCTCCATTTTTTATTTTACAAGACCGACTAGCAGAAGTGACATGTTTAACAATTCTTCAGAGCAGGATGTGAATGATGATTACATAATTAGCTCCCTGTTGAAAAGTAAAAGTGGAAAGAAATTTATTGTATCAAAAATTGAAGAGCTCATCTTGTTGCATGACAAAAATAACAATGGACAAGTTGAGACAGAGTCCAGTTTAGTTACCATAGGAGATGATAACAACAGCAAGGGAAATACTGTAAGCCATAAAAAAAGATTTGGAAATTTAAAAGTAGCACAAAAAAATGACATTATAAATTTTTTTGACACAAAATTTTTAATGACCAATTTGGAGTCAGTTAACGCTTTTTACATATTTATGAAAGAGCATGGAAAAAAATATACATCTGCTGACGAAATGGAAAAGAAATTTATTGCCTTTTCAGAAAATATAGCTAAAATAAATGCCCATAACAATTCGAATAGTTTGTACAAAAAGGGAATAAACCAATTTGCCGATTTAACATATGATGAGTTTAAAAAAAAATTTTTAACATTGAAAAAATTCAGTTCAAATAAGTATGCTCATAAATTTTCGAATTTAATAAACTATTATGATGTAATTAATAAGTACAAACCAGAGGATGCCATAGTTGAAGATGTAAATTATGATTGGAGGTTACATGGTGGAGTAACACCTGTTAAGGACCAGGCTAATTGTGGATCATGTTGGGCATTTAGTGCAGTAGGTTCAATAGAATCCCAATATGCTATTAGAAAAAATGAAGTCGTTTCGTTAAGTGAACAAGAATTAGTTGATTGCTCAAGTAAAAATTTTGGCTGTTTTGGTGGTTTAGTCCCATTAGCTTTTGAAGACATGATAGAATTAGGAGGGCTGTGTTCAGAAGAAGAATACCCATATGTAGATTTAACTCCAGAAATGTGTTATGTTAATAAATGCAAAAAAAAATTGTTAATTAAATCTTACTTAGAAATTCCTGAAGACAAGTATAAGGAAGCCATACAATTTTTAGGTCCACTCAGTGTAGGAATAGCTGCTGATGATGACTTCATTTTTTATAAGGGAGGTATCTTCAATGGATATTGTGCAGATGAACTTAATCACGCTGTTATGCTTGTTGGTTATGGTATGGAAGAAATGTACAATAACAAATCGAAACAAAATGAAAAATATTATTACTATATTCTCAAAAATTCATGGGGAAAAACTTGGGGTGAAGGAGGATACATGAGAATTAAAACAGACGAATTAGGATTAAGAAAGACATGTTCACTCTCCGAAGCATTCGTTCCCCTTCTCGATTAAAGCATAAATGGACGAAGAAAGAAGCGACGTACAAAAAACAAGAATCGCAAGAAATATTTACGCATGAACATGCGTGCCTTTGTATTACACATTATTTACCCATACATTAATACATAATCATATGTATGTGTGGATATATACATATACGTGCATGCCAGAAGGGGGAGAGGGGAGGAGTATAAGAAATCACATCACGAGGTCATACCTTACGTGTGATATGCGCCCCATAGCATGCGATACGATGAATTGCTGACCTTCGTTTGCATTTTCTACAAAACGCAAAAATGAAATTTCACTGCGCATCCATAGAACGAAGAAGCCATAAAATTTTTAGTCCATAGTAATTTTTTTTTTTTTTTTCTGTTTTGTTTTTACCTTTAAAACCGTTTCGCAGTTGTGCGTGATTCATAATTTACTTATTTCCGCAAGTGTTTTGAACAAATGAAAACAGAATGAAAGAAAAGAAAAAAAAAATTAAGGAAAAATTAAACTATGAAATATGTGACATTTACACATACGTGCATATATAGACATACATATATATATATATATATATATGCATATGTAAGTGCACTGAAACAATTTTAAAATATTTAAAGTTTAAACATTAAGACAGAGGTATATGTCATTTGGGGAACATGATTATAGTCATTTGTGCATTTAACAAACTCATCCGCCCAGTAATAGCAGCTTTACTTTCCTCGCGGAGTTTATCGTGTTTTCAGCCGGTATATTCATAAATAGCTGAATGAAACTTTTGGCATTTCCGAAAAAAACCCCGGATATATTTGCCTTTTAGCCATTTCTCACGTTTAAGAAATAAAAACAAAGATGACATTGTATAGGGAACAAAATATATCTTTTAAAATATATAAAATACAAATGGTGCAACACATATATACTAGTGTATGCCTCTTTTCTTTCACTCCTCTATCTGTGGGGCATCTGTTGTGGTCAGGCTATCAATTCGGTAGTACTTGTTCTGCGTGTAGGGGGAACGAATAAACAATAACGTACACGTGAGAGTTCCGAAGTGAGTTCGCGCGAGCATATGTGTGTTTATGCTTTTTGCACGTATGCATGTATGCACGTATACGGATGCGCAAACGTGCGTACATGTATGAATACAGATACATGTATGCACACTGTCTCATGTATATTCATCGACGGTGCGCTTATCTGTGCTAAAAGCGCAACGTTTGGCGCTAAGGCGCTTACCAAGGAATCCTTCAAATAGTCATGGGAATAACCACACAATATTTCCAGTAAATGTATAGATTTCAAAAAGTGTGAACATATTCTTTTCCTGCAAAGTGGTAAAAAGCAATAATGCACAGATGTCTCGCAATTTTTTTTTTTTTTTTTTTTTGCTTCATTTTTTAAAATGTAAAAAACCAATTGCTTCTACTCGTTAATAACGTATGTCTTTTTTCTCTCCCTTTAAAAGGAAAAGAAGTTTCCTCTATTAATACAAGCAAATGTATAAGTGCACGTGAATGAACTCATGTGTATGTATATGGTAAGAATGGAGTTGCTTCATAATAAAAAAATAAGAACGCAATTAATCTTACTTCTCCTCATACGTTATTGTGAAATCATTCTCTGTCAATAGGATGTCTGTATTTATCGAATTCGCGTGAACTTCCCCTAATTCTTCATATAACCAAGCCAAAACATAATTAGCTCTCGGTATTACATCTACAGCATATTTTATTCGTTGCATCTGATAATAAATGGCTTTTTCCCACTGCCTCGAATCTCTATAACCCTCAAAAAGTATGGTATATAACTGAAACATTATCCAGTGTTGCGTAAATATTTTATCCGCCTGTATATATACAGCCAAAGCATCTGACAAATCATTTTTGTCTGTTTCTTGCAATCTCTCTATATAGCTATTTTCATATTCGATGTATTCATATGCCGTGTTTTCTGATATTTCTGATTGGCAGATGTTGCATTTGGTAATTATGGGGATTTCGTCGTGGTATTCGCTCTTTATGAAAAACGTCCCTGCGAAAAGTGCAAATGTTTTCAGGTTTTGGCATATGTAAAAAGTGTGTCCTGTGACGTGTGGTCCTACTTCTCTTATGTAAAAGCATATGAACACCTAAGGCACGTGCGTTTTCGTGGAAAGTGCATACTTTCAACTATGCATACACCTTTTTTTATCTAGTACCTATTCCACAAGTTGCACATTTAAACCCCCTTGAGTTGTCCACAGGATTCGTACATCTATTGCACATGCACACGAAAAGCCAGTTTGTAAGTTTTTCTCTCCTGACTAAGAAATGGGAAAGTAAAATATCGTAAAAAACATTGCTAATGCAAAATTCTACGCGTATGCGTAATGAATAAATATGCATGTGTGAATGAGCTTTTCAGAGAATAACGAATTGGCGAGTAGAACAACACGAGTTTTTATTATATTTTATTATTTTTTTTTTTTTTTTCCTCTTTTTCTGTTTTTCTTCTTTTTTTTACTGTTAGATGATTTATATAAATCATCATCTCCGAGATAAGATATCGTCAGTTCATCTCCTACATTTAATTTTACTCTGGCTCGTAAAACGAAGCTGTCGTTCTCACCGTAGTGCCAACACGCAGTTGAATTGCAACTATGTGCCAGCATGGAAATTCCTTTAAAAAGAGAAAGAAATAAAAATGATATGAAGAACCCGCATCGAATGTTTAACGCGCGTTTTTCCTTTGGCATTCACTATGCTACTATATCTTTTCGCATGCTCCCATGCTTCCACTTAGGTACGCTCGTTCTTGACATGCTTGCATATTAGCATACACCTCTTGCCCTGCTTTTTATACGCTCCTTTTCTTACGGTTGTAAAGAACTAATCCTTCGCTGTCCGTATGGTGACCGAAAGCATTGTAGTGCCACACCTGTATTATTCTGTCATATATATTGGGGTCTATTAATTTATTTTTATAGTAGTAATATTTTTTTCCGTTCTTCGTGATTTTCTTCTCGCACACCTTGTCTAAAACGTTGAATACATCTTCGTCTGCTTCCTTGTTAGGTTCAGGTATCCATTTATCAACACATGCTTTGAAATCTACCTCATTAAGCTGCGTGATGGTACATAGAGCAGCATAGTGCCACTTAAGAGGTAATTCGAAATTCTGCTCATTATTTAGCTTATTTAAATAATCCCACAATTTTTCGTTTACACTTGGAGTTATAATTAATAAAGGTTTTTCAATAAATATTATAGAACCAGGATCTAAACTTTTCCTTGTAAACATACATCTTCCTTTTCCCTTAACATGAGCAATTTCTACTTCATTATCTATTTCTTCTATGTTGTATATTTCTAGTTTCTCTTCCAAATATTCTTCATTTTCCTCCGATTCTACTACATTCATTTCTTTATTGTCAAATGAACTTTCTATTTTAATTTGGCCTTGTATATCACTTTTATTTTCGCTATTTACTAAATCATCCTTGTCCCCCATTTGCTCTTCGTAGGAGTATTCCCTGTCTGCAATTTCTAGGTCTACCTCCTCCACTTCTTCCCCAGCTTCTTCCACTTCTGCCTCTGCTTCATCTACGTCTTCTGCCTGCTCGTATACGTATTCATATTCAACTTCAGCGTCCTCTTCATCCATTTCTGCTCCCACTTCTACCTCGTCATCTTCTATTTCGCCCATTTCTACCTCGTCCTCTTCCACTTCGTCCTCCTCTACCTCTTCCTCTTCCACCTCGTCCTCTACATCCATTTTTTCACCATCAATATCTGCTTCTTGGTATAAGTCTAACTCATCTTCTACTTCAGAAAATTCTTTCGTTTCGCATGCATATTTATCAAAGCCCTGCTGCTGCACATATGGTAACTTCACCTTTTCATTATCGATGATATACCTACTATGTTCATTTCTTTTTTTCTTAATGTAATGATCATTCGTAAAATCTGTGCTAACATTCGTTATATCTTCATTCATTCGCGAAATGGAATTAATGTAATATTCTTCCTTTTTTTTATTATACGCGTTTTTTAATTCATCCTTTACTACATAAAATTCTTCTATGCTGTCTTCTCGTTTTTCATTTTTTTTAACATTGTTTTTACATTTCGTGCTTGAGCTATAGTTGAATGAATCATCTGCAGAAAAAAAGGCAGGTGTAAGCACGCACGTGTGTGAAAATGTAGAGGTGTAGGGACATACCTATGTGTACAAAGAATACGTGTATATAGCATATATGTGTGTATTGCATATATGTACATGCACATGTACATGCTTATGCACACAAAATTTTAAAGGATGTAATAACTAAGGGTCTAAGAGACGGGGGGCAGGGAAGCGCCGACAAATCCTTGCAGCATAACAAAAATTACTTAGAAACCATTCTCCCATTTTTTATTATTTCTTAGAAATAGGGGCATAACACGGAATAATAAAACAAAATCAGGCGTGCTATGCTCATTTCAGCTAAAAGCTTCATTTTTTAGGCAGATCATAAAATGGGAAATACACAAAAAGGTGTGCATTATTGTACACGTCTACTTACACGTCTACTTACACGTCTACTTACACGTCTAATTATACATATAATTACACATCTGCATACACATCTGCATACACATCTGCATACATATCTACATACATATCTACATACATATCTGCATACACATCTGCATGCACATCTGCATACATGTATATCAGCTTTATGCAGATATAAATGAAGGGGTGAGCACTAAATACCTTCGAAATCTAGAGTCTTTGCTTGAGCCCAATTTTTTTCATCAAGTGCGTCTATCTCTGCTATATTCTTTTTTTTTTTACTAGATCTTCTGAGTTTCCTAAGAATAGTCTCCATAATTGCCTTACTTTGTTGTGTGCCCCGTACTGCTCTTTGTTGCTACCTTTTTTTTTTTTTTTTTTCTTTTTATAATAAATTAGTTTATTGTGTGTTAAAAGGCGAATTCATTGAAATGTCATTTCGTGAAGTGTGCATATATATTAATACATATACATATATACGCTTGCATATGTACACATATAGATGTATATATAGATGTATATATATATATATATATATGCGTATATGCGTGTTAAAAAAAAAGGGTAACAAAATAGCCAAAGCTTGGCACACCAATCAAACGTTATATAAGGGTACGAAACTCGTCAAAAAAACAATGCACTCTTTAAAAAATTCGTATGATCATATATTTTCAAAGAAAAGTGTAGCAGTGTTTTTAGACGTCGTACACTTAGGTTAACGTTATTTATAATATTACGATACCTTGCAATGTCGACATGTTACGTTGCTTTAATTATGATTACACAGGTTTGATCGTAGAACAGGCAACGGTTAAATAAAAGTTACCTTTAAGAATTAAAAATAACGTGGAGAACAAACTTTTCAAAAAGGAAAAAGTGAGTTTATAAAAAAAAATAATCTTAAACATTGATGAGGCCATGGTTCAAGCAATTAATAATTTAAATATGCTCGTGTATGTATACATTTACGCATGTGTGTGTATACATATATATATATGCACATTTACAATGTAAGGCGCACCTTTAATATCAAATTAGGATATTAAATTATGAGATAAAACAAAGAAAAAACAGCCAAGAAGTGTGTAAGCACACAAATGTTAAACAAACAAATGGTTAACAGAACTGTTAACGCAGCTATAATATATGTGCAAAGAGCATGGATACGTCAATATGTAGAAGAAGCACACACACACACACACACAAATTATACGTAAAAGTTGCTTTTCATGACAACGTGAAACAAATTATCTTAGTTGTTACAAACATTGCATATATACGTACACAGTTGCATTTATTAAACACATATCCACACAAATGTATGTTACCCAAGCGTGCTTACATGGGTTTACATTTGGCGCATGCTTATATATATTTGTATATATATATTTACAAATGCATATATATACATATATGCACATGCTCATGCGCACTTATGTGTTTACAGAAACATGTTCACCATTTGCATTTCCACCTATATTTAATTATAAATAAAATTACAAGTTGTATATAAGCTCGCACACATATGATGAATGAAAATATTTTTTACACACAACTTTTTCTTTTTCATATTATTTTTTAATTTTTTTTTTTTTTTTTTTTATAACTTTCCATAATAATTCCTTAAAAAGTTGTAACACATAGCTTGAAAAAAAAAAAAAAAAAAAAAAAAAAAAAATTGTACATATTTAAATATATGTATACAATACCGAACATCTTACAAAATTAATTCTCTATTTCTACAATATTTTTCGTATTCTTTAAGTTTTAATTTGTTATTTCTCTAACATTTTTGGTGCAACATATGAAAATGCATTAACTGACTTTTCTTTTTATATAATAAAACACAAATAGTTGTAAATTTTGTTTGGTCAAGAGAAAAATAAGCGCAAACAAAATGAACAAAAAGGCGTACATATATATATATATATATATATATATATATATATATGTACATATGTATACACGTTTTACGTATATATATGCAAAATGCATATGCGCACACGCATTTGTACATATATACGCCAAAAGTTGTTTTAAATTGATTACTACTTTTCACTCTTAATTGTACGATTCTTGTTGCATTACTTGATCAGGCAAAAAAAAAAAAAGAAAAAAAAACTCAAGAAAAACACAAAAATTAAGTAAAAAAAAAAAAAAATTTTACCATCTTCTGATGATTATAAAAAACAAAATAAAGAACTTAAATATACATGTGTAATTTCTATTGAAAATGTGTAATAATTTTGGCATATCTTTAAGCGGATTAATGTACATGTATGTGTGTAAATAAACCTGCCCGTTCACTGATTAGGTAATGCCAAACAGCGCTTTTGCTATTTAACGTAGTGGAACATGAGTAACGGAAAAAAGGAGAGCGTAAAAGGAAAAATTACAAATTGAGGGTACTATTACACCATTGCTCTAACATGCCTATTTGTAGCCGCGCATGGTATCGCACCGTATCTTACGTTTGTACAACATTTCTTATCATTCGCTATCTTATGTTCTCTTTTTTTTGGAAAGATAAAATATCATTTTAATCGATTTAGCCGAATTAAAAAACCAAAAGTAAAATTCATATGGTATTATTTTTTGATATTGCTTCCAATTAAGAACATTTTCGCCTAGCAATTTTCTCCCATCCCTTTAAGTCCTTTTCGAGAGAATGTATTTAACTCGAGTTTATGCCCTAGCATCGTAGCAAAGCAAACCACATGGTTATGTGCACATTTCCCCACATATGTTTGCAATTGTAAATATGTATATACATGTATAGCTCTCCGCCGTTCTTACTATGTTTATTCATACGTGTGAACGTTTCTCGTGAGGCGTGAGCAATTTCTCGTCAGAAACAACTCACGACGAAACAATATAGCAAAAAGTTTTATGATGGAATGTGTAATCCGTTTATAACGTTACAACTATCTGGTTTATTATTTTCCTTTTTTAACGATAAGGAAAATATGTGCTCATAACACTGCATGTTAAGCCATAATAAATTAATAAACAAAAGTGCACTTTTTTGAAACCCCTCATATGGAATAGAATTAAGTTTTAATCTCAGAATGTTACATGTTCATAAAATTTATTTACTGATAATATTTATTTTTGAATAAGGTTTTCTAGGAGATATGTTATAAAAAGATCTGCATATTCCGTTCTTATAAAAGTAGACTAACAAAAAATTTTCCCCTTTTCAATGGCAATACATTTCGCTATTTTATTTGTTACAATTTTTTTTTTTTTTTTTTTTTGGGGTTGGGCGGAGAGGGACAGCAAAGGGTTCTTCTATATTTCTTAACATCGAATATGTCAAAAAATAAAATATAGACACTAGTGTCTTTCTTACCATTTCTTAGCATTTTGTTTGCCATTTTTTAATGAAGAAAGATGGAAATGCATGCACTCTTTGCTGAATTTTAGGCTTAGTCACATCATAAAAAGTTCCCGTTTATCCTACCACAAGCATGGTATGTACACATTTATCCTCGGTTAGCTGAAAAAAAAAAAAAA
This sequence comes from Plasmodium ovale wallikeri, assembly GCA_900088485.1. Taxonomy (NCBI): domain Eukaryota; phylum Apicomplexa; class Aconoidasida; order Haemosporida; family Plasmodiidae; genus Plasmodium; species Plasmodium ovale. The sequence goes on along the minus strand of FLRD01000078.1, from coordinate 205,200 downwards.
AAAAAAAAAAAAAAAAAAAAAAAAAAAAAAAAAAAAAAAAAAAAAAATAAAAAAAACAAAAAAAAAAAAAAAAAAAAACAGCCTCTTTTCACTGAGAAAGCACAAGTTCGCGCCATTTCTTTTACCTGTGAAAATGACATTAGCACTTTGTTCAATTTGCATGCATATAAATATAAGCACAAATAGACACAAAAAAGAAAAATAACATTTTTTTTTCCCATAATATTGATAAAAAAAATAAAAAAAAATGAATCTTCCAATTAAAATTTTAAATTGTCACTCCTCCTATTTGATAATACTCTTACTCTTGTTTAGAAATGTTTCGAGCTCTACTAAAAGCAGGGTTACAACACCAATAAGCGTAACAATCAGTGCATCTAACGGTAAGCATTAAGGAGAAAGAGGTGGAAGAAACATTCCTGCACAATGGTTTAGCAAAATGTTACATTAAGTTAACCTTCAATTTTTATATTTTCTTTTTTTATTATTTTCCCTTTTGCAGGGCCAGTAGATTTGCCATTTGATAAAAAGCTCAATTTAGGGTTGAGAAAATACAAATATAATTTACCAGGTGAAAGAGAGGACAGTGGTATACAAAATGAGATGAAGCAGGACGCTGAAGAGCTAACGGATGTGATAGTACAGGCTCAATTGATAAGGAAAATAGTTCCTTAAAATAAATAAAATAAAATAAAATAAAATAAAATAAAATAAAAAAATAATAATAATAATAGTAATAATAACAGTAATAATAATAATAATAATAGTAATAATAATAATAAATAATAAATTTGCTTAAAAAAACCTTTTTATTAATCGTAGAATAAGACCAATATTCCAGGATGGGAATCCGATAATTATCCCTTGCAGGATGAAATAAATTATGTAACTAATATTTTATATTCACCGCATGCAAAGTGTAAATATAAGTTGAGTAACTCCTCCTGTGGGGAAACGCATTACAATATATGTTCCATACCTCTTTTTCTTTTTTACCGCTTTCCATTTTCCACATTATGCATTTCTCAAAACATTTAGGATATGCCCCCATGGCTTGTAGAAATGATTCGATTATCGGACAAAAGCAAAAATACTTTAGAATCATTAGGTTAATATTTTTCTAAACATGCAAAAAAGAGTAGAAGAAGAAGAAAAGGAAAAAGAAAAAGAAAGAGATTCATAGTGTTAGCGTTCCTAAATTTGCCTTTTAACGAAAGTATATAAGCATTCAACAAAACAGTTGAAGTGTGAACGGGTCAGAAAATTTTTTTCTCTTTTAAAATTATATCAGGTTTAGAAAACCTTCCTGACGTTAACACATGTAAAAGGATGAAGCATTTGCAGGAACAGATGCTATGCATTCTTGACGGTAAGCAAAATGAATTAACCTTGTGTATTTTTTCCATTACAATGCTTACTAAATTTGTAGACATAAACAGATGCACAGTTCTATTTGCAAAAAATATGCAGCACTTGAGGAGATAAAAGAGGCCTACCTAAATGGTTAAATATGAATTTTGCAATGTTTCACCTTCAACTACTGAAAAATGCGGACATATACATACATTGTTTACGCCTTTTCCTTTTTCACCATTTTAGCAAAGGATATAACTTCATTAACGGCGAGGGTTTTGGCTGGAGGAAGGTGATAAAACGCTGAAAAATAATACTTAGCAAACGTAAACCTCTTTTCCTTTAACTGTTTTGCATTGTATCGTGATTCTACATTATATGCACAGGCTAGCCGTGCGAGCATTGTCGAGGCTGAAGACACTGGCTTCCACTTTTGAAAATAGGCAGCTAATGTTATATAAAAATTCACGAGAATGCGGTATAACATGGGGGACATACATGTAGACGAGCATGTGTATGCGGAAACATAGATACGCTTACACTTGCATACAGTAGCTAACTGTTTTCTTCTGTTTTTTTGTTTTTTTATAGGAAAAAATTGGGAACACCAATGGTAGAAGCCTTTTTTTTTTTTTTTTTTGAGGATGCAAATTCATTTTTCTTAGCTTTGTTACTCTTTATTCTGTATATTTCTGTTTTTCCTTTTTTTGCTCGCTCTCCCTGTTGCGTGCATTATTTTTCACCACTATCAGGCCACGCTGATACTATTGCAACGGGAGACGACGTCGGACAGGTAGACACAGACATGCATAACGAGTAAATAAGAGTAAAAGGGACATGTAAAGGAAATGCCTTTCGCTCACTTAATCTTACAACAGGAACCGATGGTTGTGTGGATCGATTTTAACCCTACTGACCGATCTTCCTGTAGTGACGGACTTGGCTGATGTAAACACAGGATCTTATGGTCATGTAAATGGTGAGAAAAGAGGAGCAATGTGAAATCGCATGAACTAAATTTAATTAAGACAACCTTTCAATTGGTATATACTTTGTTCAAAAAAAAGAAAGCATAACATGTATTCGCATTTTAAAGCTAAAACTTCTCATCATTTTTTCCTCTTGAAGTCATTATGCCACGTCAGTCTAGAATTAGAGACCCCGACAGAAGCATTTTAAAGCTCAGAGAAGGCGCTTCTCCCTCAAGTCTTATCAGTGGATACACAACGCGTTAGTGAGAGATGAAGTAAAATCAGCGCAAAAATAACGCGTATATCGCGCTAACGTCGCACTAACATCGCACTAACATCACGTAAAAGGAGAGGGGAAACAAAAACGCTGCTGTTTCCGTAGAAGAGCGTGTTTCCATGTGCCCGGTTTTTGCACCTACGTTAAGCATGGGTAGTTTCTTTTTACCCATTTTGAGTTTTGTCACATGGGTATACGTATGTTTTTTTTTTTTTTCTCCTTTTTCAGTCCAGCAAGAATACACAATATGAATCTATCCAATAGGTCTTTTTTTTTTTTTTTTTTTTTTTTTTTTTGTAAATTGTTTTATTTTTTGAAAAGAGGCGATAAAATGTTTTCTTCTTTTTTAAAACAAAAATGCTGAAGCTCTTTTTTTTTTTTTTTTTTTTTGTTATTGTTGTTTCTAATGAGCACATGGATCATGTCGTTTTTTTAACATTTTCGTATACTTTTACACATGCTAATGTATGTACATACAAATGATGATGCATGTAACTGTATCCATGTAAGTGTGAACTACGCGAATTCCTGAGATATTAGGTCCTCTTCTTTAATTTGCTTGAATGCTACTTTATAAAGAAAAAGATTTCCATTTACCAAAAATGGGTTGTTTGTTTAAGCGGCTTATAATAAGAATAATCTTGCCAATATTTTAATTTTGGCTTTCCGTATCCCTTGACTTCATGGTATCTGCAAAACGTAATAGACACAAATTTCCCGTGAAGGAAGTGGTTTTGTGGATTTTCTTGAACATTCTGAAGAACATGCGCACGTAACATGAGCGTGCTTGCTCAACATTATGCTCATTTCAATAGTTATATTTCTTTTCCCCCTTTTTCTCCTTGTGCTAATTTTTTTCTTCTACCTGTATGGCCTGTATTTGTCAAAGCTGAGGAGCTTTTTCCTTGTTGCCCAGTACCCGTGTCTGTGATACCATTTCCATTTGCTTGGCCAATAGGTACCTAAAAATTAATTTTCATAACAAATTAACGCAGAGGATATTTCCAAATGGGGAAATTGTATTATTCCATTGTTGTTATTGTTTTCTCCCAAAAGTTACACGAAGGACATTTGCGAAATGTCTTAAAGTGCTACTAATCTTCGCTAGCATTACATGTGTTCATTTGTCTACAACCCTTCTCTCGCCGCATCATGTTGATTCCCAGTGGACGTATTTTCACCCACTATGCTTTTTTCCCTTTTAGTTACCTTTCCATTTCCTTCCCTTCCAGAATACAGTAGCGATGGACTGAATTAATTTTTGAAGTCCTTCATTTGCTCGATTGACGAGGATGGTCCAGTTTTTCTTTAAAATGTTGTAATTCGTTTCACATTTCGGGAAGGTGTGTTTTTTAAAAATAGGAACATTAATCAAGGACGATAAAAAATTAAGCACGTTGTTCGAGTTTTTCCAGGTTACGTATCTAACATCATTTTTTTCAATTAGGAGTCTCACAATGCCCATTCTTACGTTCAGATTTTATACCACGTTATTTCTTAGCAGCGATTTTTTTTTTTTTTTTTTTTTTTTTTTTTCTTTCCTCTTTTTCCTTAACATGACTTTTTTTTTTTTTTTAAATTTTGTTTTTCCAAAAAGGGGTTAAATAACGTTTTGCTACGGGGGTAAAGGATAAAACAGGACGTGCAAAATGGGTAACAAAAAGGGGAAAAAAAAAAAAAAAAAAAAAAAAATATAATTATAAATATAAATAAAAATAACGACGGCACTGCGAAAAGGGAAAAAATCTCCAATGCACTGGCATGCGTGGAAAATGCGTGAATACAAACCCGGAATGGCGAAAGGTACACATCAAAACGGGATGGGATACCAAAAAAAAAAAAAAAAAAAAAAAAAAAAAATTTTTTTTAATTCAAACATAGCACAACTTCGCCGTGATGTGCATGTGTGAGCTATTCACCTGCTTGTGTGAGCGCACGTGAGCGTACTTGCACCAACCTTCGACTGTACTATATGCAAGTCAGCCAACCCGAAGAGGTAAATGAGCTCCTTAGCCTCGTAGGCAATATAATTTTGGTTTAAAATTTTCTCGGTCTGAATTTTGGAATTAAGCTGGTTATTCATTTTCAGCATGTTGTATTGCGTTAGAATATTTTTCTTGATGCATTCGCAAATGGCTAAAATGATAGCATACGAAAAGTCTTCATAGTTGAGTTTTTTCTTACTTTTCATGAAAGACTGCAAAATTTGTATCGCCACGTGGTTGTTAAAAAAGTGCGGGATAATGCCGAATTCGCGTAAAAATCGGATGAACATGGTCACAGACACGAACCGCTCCCCGTCCCGCTTCTCCCCATCATTCTTCTCCCCATCATGCTTCTCCCCATCATGCTTCTCCCCACCATGCTTCTCCCCATCATTCTTCTCCCCATCATTCTTCTCCCCATCATTCTTCTCCCCATCATTCTTCTCCCCATTCCGCTTCTCCCCATCACACCGCTGATGACTGCTATCGCCAGGGGAGGATAACCCGGAGTAGTAGTGGAAAAGGAGAGGAAAAGTCTTGGCAAAGTTTTTGTGCTTAACGACCGCCGGAAGTTCGCTATTAAAGTATGTCTCTAGGTCAGAAAGGTTTATGTGGATATGTGTTGAAGTGTCCTCGGCGGTCCTATCAGTGTTGCAATCGATAGTCCCTGTAGCCAGACCAGTATTTACATCTTCTTCATTTTCAATGAGGTGTTCCTTAAAATTTTGAAAATTTTGCTTAGAACTTAAATTCTTATAAAAATTAACAAAATGGTATTTAACAAAATGATGAAAGGATGAAAGTCGAGAAGGATGATTAGTGTGTAAGTACAATTTGGGATCTTCTCCATTTACGACAACAAATTCTGCAATGACGTATAGCATATTTAGATATGCTAATTCTCTTATAAAAGCAATGAATAAATATTTCGGCATAATCCTCATTAAACCATAAGGATTATATAAACTTTTTAAGGAATTATGTTCAATGGAAAATTTTTCAAAAAGCCAAAGTACATTATCTAAATCTTTTAAAAAATATGTATTACATTTCATATCAGTAATAAATGTAATATAAGAATTATAAGTAAAATAAAAATTACCGAGAATATGTTCATTATGTGTAATAATATTATCTTCATTAAGTTCGATTTTTTTAAAATTGTCTAAATTTTCAACAATTTTAATTTCATGTAATTTTTTAATTTGAAAATCTTTCATTTTATTATTTTTCTTAACATTACAACTGTAATAATTAAATGTTTCATCTAGGCATATTTTTAACCTTGGACAATTTTTTAAAATATTTTTAATAGTATAACAAATATCATAAGTAGTCGAATTATACCAATATAATCTAACCATATTAAAAATTTCTTTACATAATTTGTTATTATTATTTATGAAATCATTATTTTTTCTAGATTTAATTAACGAAAATAAGAATCCTTTTTTATACAATAAATAATCATTAGTTTGGGTGTTTTTGTTCATTCTTATTTGACATAATTTAGATATTTTTTCCATGTCTCTATCTGCACCTGCTGCTGCCCCCGAACCGGCTGCAACCACTGCACCTGCTGCTGCCCCCCCACTTGCATCTTCATCACCGTTACTGCTAACATTGCTATTGACAAAACAGCTCCCGTTTTCGTATTTCTTTAAGCTACTCTTGATTTTATTCATTTTGTTCATTTTTTCATTTATTATATTTTCATATTTATTTATCGTATTTTCTTTTTTTTTTAAAGCTGACTGTATATTATGTAGGTATAATTCTTCGCACATATTTTCACAACATTTGTCAAAAGCATTAGCCAAATCATTTTTTTTTAATTTCTTTAATTCAAACGATATATTTTTATACATTTTTATAAGTTCTTCTAAACTTTTAAATTTTACATTTCCTATTTTATTGCAGTAATTTATTATGTTACTAGTTTGGTAAGCAAACATTTTGTTATACTCCTCTTCCAGCAATTTTTTAAATTGATCTAGGATATTATTTTGCAATAGATCATTTTCGTATAACTTGCAATTTACAAAATAGGAATACTTTTTCATATATATCAGGTGCTGCAAAATTATATTACTTAGGGAATAGGCTAACTCCACACTCATGTCCTCTTTCTTGTTAGCGTCATGCACTTTTTCTCTACACGCGTACATATACAACCACTTGTTTACAAACGCCGAATCGTCTTCGCATTCGCCATCCTCCACAGGCACCTTTTTCAGTTCCGAAATGGTTAGCGGTATCCTGAAAAAGGGGATCTCCTCGCCGATCACATCTACCCCCGCGACCACGCCCTTTGCTTGCAGCACGTCCTTTGCTTGCGGCACGTCCTTTGCTTGCGGCACGCCCTTTGCTTGCGGCACGCCCTTTGCTTGCGGATCCGCAACACTTTTGCACAATGCGAGCAAGCTGTCCATGGCCCCTTTATAACTGTTTGTGCTTAACAAAAGTCCGAAATTGCTTAGCAACAGTCCCGAATAGGTGAACTGATCGTAGAGGTTGTAAAACTCGATAACATTATGCATGTTCATAAATACTGGTTTAAGTGGAGATCCGAACATTTCTACTTCATTTATGTATATGTGTATCTCACAATGTATACATATTCCATTAAACTTTTTTGCAAACTCGTTGATAAGAAAATTGTCATGATATTTATTCTCCTGAAATAAATAGTCATTATAAAAATTTATTATATCTTCTTTTTTTATATTTTTTAATTTTTTTTTTTCTTCCTTCTTAAAATAACTAACATACTCTACTTTATAACTACCATCATTATTATCAATAACGTTTTTTATGTAAGCACCTTTTTTACCTACCACCTTAACGTTGTCATTTCCAATGATTATTCTTTCCCCATACCTATCACACAACACCACGGAAAAGGTGTTTAACAGTTCCATATCTCTCAAAAAATTCTTAAACCGTTCCCTATTTACTTTGTCCATATTGATAACATTTCTGCTAGAGCTATCTTCCCATTCGACGGGGCACGGATTTCCAGTTTTCCCTTCCCTATATTGGCTCTCTCCCCATGATAGGTCCCTACCAGAGGGGTTTTCTGGGGTAATATCTCTATTCCACTTTAACTCCTGACTCTGTTGTGTATCGTCACCAAAATGGGAGGTTCTACTCTGTATTAGGCATTCATTCTGTGCAGACAGTTTCGCCTTTTCTGACGGCCTGTAAAATAAACTTTGCGGGTTTAAAATCGGAGTAGCTAAGCATTTTGTAGCCCCTTGACCTAAAATTTTTGAGCACTTCGAGTCGGCACTTGAGTGAAAAGTTTTTATTTCATATGGTGAACCGATAATACTAATTCCATCGCAAAATATGTGAAGTAACGTTTTCCCAACTTTGTTTATTTTATACAAAATTTTGTAACTCCCATTTTGTAAATCCTCCACTTTATAGTCAATCATTTGTTGTGTATTTTCACCAATTGGTGTGAAGCAAAAGCGTTCAGAACCCATTAATGTGTTGTTACAGTTATAGCTCCTTATTGTGCTTTTACTAATTTCGTCCTTTTGAAATGGAAAAATATCATATTCTGATTTGAGATATCCTATGGGTTCAATTTGAATTCTTATTTTAACACATTTCCCAAGATAAATATTTTTCTTTTTATAATTTTTAGTATATACATAAAAGGAAAGCCATTCGTTTATTTCTCCCCCTGTTAACCCTGGACCTTCTGCAATTACAAAGTGTATGGTATTATCTTGAGGCCTCGATATGTTGCTTCTCTCTTTTGAACCTCCACCCTTTTTTTCATTATACAAAACGATGTCTTCACCACTGCTAAGAGATTTCCTTTTGGAAATTTTTTCCCCCATGTTGACAGAATTGAGAGAGACTTCTCTTTTCTCATCGTGGGTAATAGGTATAAAAAAATCGTTTTTACAAATATTGGCGATGTATTTCTTTCCCTTATCATTACTTAGGTTGAGGAAATCCCCATAAAAGTCGTCGAAAAATAAGAAAATGATACCATTTCTGTTAAATTTTGGAGCTGCATAGGAAGAATGAGGTGTAATATCAATATTGAATTTCATTGTATCTCTGTAAAACGATCTATATCTTGATGGTGAAAAAAATGCACTATTTTTTGGATGTGTATAAAATGACAATTCGATATGAGGATCCAAATTGTTATTAACAAAATAGTTTTCATCATTTTCGTAGGAAGTGCATACTTTGAGCTGTTTCTTAACTTTGTGTCCTTCATTAAATGACGTATTGTCATTGATTCGAATATTTTCCTCTAACCGTAGTAGCGGAGTGTTGTTATGAAAAAGTATGATATTCAATTCGGAGGAAAGTGCATGATAGTTGTAAGGTAATACAATACAGTTGTCGAAGATTAACTTTAAACATACAACATTTTCATCTTTACACAATTTATTTTTTACCCTGTTGTCACTTTTTTTTAGGAAAAAATAATCTACCTCTATTCTGTCTTCAGATCTTAATTTGGCAACTCTCGTTTTTCTTAACTTTAAGTTTGCAATGTTTTGTAATGTTTTCCCTTCTTCACTCCAAAATGCTAATACATAAAAAGGGTTACCACAAATAAAATCCTTCAAACAACTCAATTTTATGGTTACGTCTGAAATGTAGTGAATGCACACAATTAGATGAGAGCAAACTATTTCCCTATGTGGTACATCCCTGAGTGGAAGAAAATTGCTTTTTTCCCTTTTCCTTTTCACGAGATCCAGTATCTTTAAAATTTTTCGCCTTAACTTTTTGTTTAGCAAAACTTTCTCTTCCTCCTTATAAATTTTATGTAAGTTTTGCTCCATGTACGAAAGTGAGCGATTGAAGAAATTACTATACCCTTCGCTCAATTCTGCGTTTAGAAGAGAACACAATTTATTTATCTTATCGCTGATGGAGTTTTCGTTTTGTATACCTATATATTTGTCTTCTATTTTTACATATTTCATCATTTCTTTAACCAATTTGTGCACATAACTTTTCTCATTATCGACATAATTATTAACAAAATCTATGTCAAAACCGTTGTGCATGTTAGAATTTTTTTTAATGTTAATTACTAACTTAATCTTTCCTACACATACAAGTTCGTGTTGATACTTACTTATGGAGTAAAATAAATTTGCTTTTTCATTTTTTTTGAACGAATCTAAATAGTTACCTAAAACGAGTTTAATTGTATCATGAGTGTATATATTATACCTATCACTTATTTTATTTTTTTTATTTACCACTTCTTGGTTGGTTATATTTATTGGTATAATGGAAGAACCTAACACATGGAGATAATTCGTATACTCTTTTTCAATTATCATTTTATGTTCTGATGCTAATTTGATTTCCTCTTCTATTTCTTTTCTATATAATTCTACCATCTCTTCGTTAAAAAATTTTTTCATTTTTGACAAATCTTCCCTTTCTGTCTCCTCCTCTATTGTGTAATCAGTATATCTATAATCTTCATTGTGAAAATGAACAGATTGATTTTTTCTACTATATTTTTTCTTATACAATTCTTCAAACGCTTTGAAGTTAACTCCAATGACAGATATGAACACATAAACAATATCATCACTTGATATCTTCAAAAAATCATTATGTCTACTTTGTAAATTTATGTATTGATTAAAATGTACATACGCAGGAGAAACGTTTTGTTTAATGTTTTTTTGGGGTAAGAATTCTATTGTACTTGTAGAGGTACATCTACTATTCAATTCGGGTAACCAGTTTATTCCCTGAAATAGACTGAACACTTCCATAGGGTCTTCATACACAAAATAGGATACACAAAATGCATGTTCGTATGGAATATGACTGTGCGTAAATACATTTAGTTTTACTTTTTCTATGTATATATTTATTAAACTATCGTTTTCTCCGAATATGTTCGAGTTGTTTGAACTGGACTGACTTGGCGACCGGGAAGATACACACGATTTCCCTTCCACAGGATTGTTAACCAAATTGTCTACTACTTTGAACAGGCGTACTGTGTTTTCGCTACAACTGCTGCGACAGTATTCGCTCCTGCTATCGTTACTTCGGCTCCCACCACGTGCGCGTTCATGCGTGTTACATTTTTCCATTACTCTGCAGGGGTAATTTTCTGATGCCTTATTGAGAGTGGCCCTTCCTTCCGCTTTCGTACAAATCGTCTTTTCTGGCGATTTCTTGTGATGCTCCTTCTGCTGTTTACATTTTGGAGGGGGAAGGTTCAGACGACCAATTCCTCCCTTCAAAATGGTACCCATGCCCTGGGGCAATTTTTCGGGTAGCATTTCTTTCCGGACAAAACTTGACTCATCCTTTTTTGGAGGGAATTCCTTCCCCTTGTCATGTGACTTTCCATATTCAGGTACCTCCTTATCAGTTTCCCTAAAAATGTTGTCATTAAACGGTAACTTTGTCTTCTTTCTTTTCCTTTTTTTCACAACACCAAGGCTGTCCTTAAGCCTTGGTTTTCGCATCCCTCCACCCTGGGTGAACTCGTCATGTATGTCATTTTCCACGCTTTCCTCCTCAGAGTTTAACTTTTTTTCTAATTCTTTGCTACCCCTTCGGGACATTCTTTTTCTTCTTATTTAATGCTTCCACTTGTTATAAACTATTTTGTTTAAAAGTTTTTTTTTTTTTTTTTTTTTTTTTTTTCTTTTCATCATTCGGCTCATTACACACTGGAGGTTGAGAAAATGCAATCATTTTACAATAAGTGGAAAAGGATTATCCGTTCTTTATTTCCTTTTTTTCCACTTTTTATGCAACTTTATTAAACGTCCATTTGTGCCATTACAGTAACGAGTTTATATAAAACAAAAAATGGCTAGAAAAAAAAAAAAAAAAAAAAAAGGAATACAAAATTGTTTTTTAAATTTATATCGTTAATGATAAAACGTTAAAGACAATTATAACCATACAAATGGAAAAGTAAGAAAAAAAAAAAAAAAAAAAAAAAAAAAAGGGAGAAGACTTAAAAATAAGTACATTTTTTCTTTAGTGTTTTTCACCATTTTTCTTTTTTAATTAAAAAAAAAAGGAGAAGTTACATTTTTATTTACGCAAAAAAAAAAAAAAAAAAAAAATGCGACTTCATGGATATTTTTCAAAATGGGAAATATAAAAAAAAAGGAAAAGTATATCTATCTGTGTAAAAACAAATAGGTAACAAAACAACAAAAAAAGAAAATTTTATGCCATGTGAAAGCAGCTCAAAGCGTTTGAACTTGTTCAGTATATGGGGAAAGGAAATGAAAAATAAATATAAAAACCACTGACAAAAATGTAAGAATAAATATAAATGTGCGCATTGATAGAGATATCCATAATGTAGTGTCAAATGTATTTCCATGTTTCCCTTCAATGAATACACACAACATGCAAAAGACATTACAATATAAACGCGAGAATATCACAGTTTTCATAAAACTTAAAACGGTGTACTGAAAAATACTCTAAAAAAGTATATCTCTACAATTTTTCCTTGTTGTCATTTTATTAAATGCAATTGTTGTCACATTTTTAATTTTTTTTTTTTTTTTTTTATAAAGGTGTAACAGATCAAGGCGTTATAACCCCGTTTCACAATTGGGTTAAAAATGCATTCCTCCTCGCGTTAATCGTAGTAGTGTCATTTATCATACTTGCAAGGATTTAATTGAAAGGGTTAAAAGTGATATGCCACATTAGCCTTCTTTTTTTTTTTTTGAAGTATCTCACGTAAACATTTATCAATCTCCTTTTCAGGATAGGGGTAGTTATTCATAAAAAGGTAAAATTTTTTTTTGAAAAAAAAAAAAAAAAAATGAAAAATAAGAACAAGAAAAAGAAGAGAAAAAAAAAAAAATAAAATAAATAAATAAGTAAAGTAAAATCCTTTTTCAAAATAGAAAAGCAGTTACACTGTTTAATGTAGATGAGGCAAAGATTTCCACAGCTTTCGCATAAAGTTTACTGACATTTTGTATATCATTACTCTTGTGGAGTTTACCTTACCGAGTTTTTACCACACCCGTTGCGTTTACCATTTTCATTTAGGAAAAGAAAATGCTAAAACTATACCTTTTTTGTTACTTCGTTCTTTCCTATTTTGTCACATGCTTTTCGGGTAACCAAATGAACGTTGTAAATAAAAACGTCTTGGTGGCAAATGCAAAAAGCGGAGTACCATTAAAAGTAAAAAAACACATTTTCACAATTTAACCATGCCATTACGTATCATTTTAAGCTAAATGAAAGTTTGCACACTTAACGAATATCCTTTTCTCAAAAAAAAAAAAAAAATATATATATATATATATATATATGCATATATATATGTGCTTTTTTTTCTTTTTTGCGAGTATACATCATGCGTACATTCACGATGTTATTGAGGAAGATGAACATTCCTTTCGATTTTTCCTTTGCCTTTTTTTTCACCCGTTCGTTTTATTTTTTTTTTTTTTCTCACTACGTTTAAGGTGTCCGTCATTGGGAGTGGGAGCTGGGGAACGGTCGTTTCGAAAATCGTCTCTGAGAATACGCAGAAATCGAAAATTTTCCACCCAGTTGTAAAAAAAAAAAAAAAAGAAAAAAAATATAAATACGTATGATAATATGTGAAAAACACAATAGACGAGAAAGGGGCCCACTCAGTAAGGCGGGAGAAACGGGGCAGCGCACGTGTGTACTGTTGTAATTGCGTCTACATTTTATATTACCTTTTATCGAAACACAGGTTAGAATGTACGTGAAGGAAGAGATTGTAGACAACGAAAAGTTAAGTAGCATCATAAATAAGAGGAAGGAAAATGTAAAATATATGAAGGGTATGAAACTGCCAGATAATGTAGTGGCCCTTCCTGACATAAAAGACGTGATCGAAGATGCAGATTTGCTTATTTTTGTGGTTCCACATCAGTACTTGGAAGTAATTCTAAAGAAAAATTGGGATTGCCGCTAAGTGTGAAAGCACTTATATACTTATTTGGGGCTGGGAGAGTCACAAACATGGAAGGGTTACCTAGCTGTGCACCTTTGTATTATTTTCCCTCAAAGTATATCTTACCTTCAGTCCTTATACTTTTTTTTCAACTCATTCGTTTTTGTTTATTTTCTCCCTTTGCATGTACAGAACGTGTTAGGCGAAATTATGAAAAACGGGAATCTTAAAGAAGACGCAAAGGCAATAAGTTTAATGAAGGGAATAAAAATAGACAATTATAAACTCATATTACTATCAAACATAATAGAGAGAAAACTGAACATTGAATGTTCAGCTTTGTCAGGATCGAATATTGCAGGAGTAACTTAAAGAAAAAAATGATAAAAAAAAATTTACTCTTTTGTAAAATGTGTTCCCCATTTTGTGATATAAAAGTTTATACATAATTATGCACTCTGGGATGAAGAAAAAAAAAAAAACAAAAAAAAAAAAATTAGAAAAGAAAATTCTCCACATGAGTAAACATTTCCTTAAAGAAAATGTGTAAAAATTATGAATAAAATTTTGTTACTTTTTAGGAGGTATCTACAGAAAATTTTAGTGAAAGTACAATAGGTTTTGATAATGCCCAAACGGTTGAAATATGGCAAACATTGTTTGACAGAACGTATTTTAAGATAAACTGTATCCAGGACAAACCGGGGGTGGAGGTAAATTGATGCCTGCATGGCCTCCAACTTGCATTCTTACATGCATATGTAGGCACCTATGAAGGCACGCACGCAAACACACGTGTGCAAATTCATTTATCTGTACATTCGCTCATTTTAACAAAAATTCCAAAACGAAAATTACAATGCAGACATGCGGAGCATTAAAAAATGTTGTCGCCTTAGGTGTAGGATTTTTAGATGCACTCAAAAAAGGTTATAACACCAAATCTGCCATTATTAGAATTGGCTTAGACGAAATGAAAAAATTCGCAAGATTGTTTTTTCCAGACGTTTTAGATGTAAGGAGAGGGGGGAAAACAAAAACAAAAAAAAAAAATAAATAAAAAATAAAATGAAATAATAAGAAAAGAGATAAATGAAAAATTAAAAGCGTAAAAGTGCGAATGTGTAACCGTAAAATGGTAGTTGCAATGCGCGTATATAGAGAGAGCCATCGAGCTGCTTAATGTCGACACTTTTATTTTCCTTTTCCACATTTGAATAATTTTTTTATATGCGCTTTCAAGGAAACATTTTTAGACAGTTGCGGATTGGCTGATCTTATAACTACCTGCTTGGGCGGCAGAAACTTGAGATGTGCTCGGGAGTTTGCCATGAGAAATGGACGAGATTCATGGGAACACATTGAGGCGGAACTGTTAAATGGGCAAAAACTTCAAGTACGATTACGTAGAAAAAAAGGGAAAAAAGAAAAATAGCAACGTGGCATAGCACCCATGTGCTAAACGAATTAGCAAAGCTAATTCAAAATTTTCATCGATTCAAAGTATTTCTTGTTTTTCTTCTTTACCCTCCAATATGCACCGCACATTGGTACCAGCATTTTTGAAAATGGTCGTTCTTTTTATTTTCATCCTCTTTGAAATCCTATAAACATTTTCGTATTTTGTACTACCACAGGGCACATACACGGTAAAGGAGGTATATGATGTGTTACAACATCACGAATTAGTGAAGGAATTTCCACTGTTTCGTACAATTTACGAAATCGCGTTTGGAGGTAAAAACCCATCAAGAATTATTGATGTTCTTTCAACGAAAAAATTAAGACATATTAAATATAAAAAATGAAGGTAAAACAGCACAGAAATGGGTTAATGCTTTCTTTAAAATGGGGAGAAGAAATGGATGAGAACAAAGTATGTACACATAAGCATGGTGTGCAAAAACACATATGCATACACACATATACTTCAAACACGTGTTTCCCGAACACGTGACATAAACTTTTTTCACATTTCACTCATTTTGAGCTTTTGAAAAATGAATTGACTCTCTCAAATAGGGATGTTGCAGTGCCTGATCGGGCGTGTAGCGCTTGGACGGATCTAGCATTAAACATTTCTCTAAAAGGTCTCCAAGCTGCTTGATTTTTTTTTTTAAAAATTGCATTTTCGGGCTATTCCCTACAAAATGGAAAAAATAAAATTCACATACATCCCTTTTATGTAATCGAGTAAAATTCAAATACGCCCTTTTACTATTTCATTTTCCTCCTCTTAATCGTAGTATAAATGTGCAGTTTGCGCTAACTGGTTAAATTTCGAGGGCATATACTCACACGGGGCGCATTTCCAAACAAAGAAGGATGTATTTTACTCATGTGCATATATGTAAAGCATAGGTAAGATAATATGTACGCACCAGTGCCGCGTCTTTAAGTATTATCCAGACGCATGTACTATAATAACCTATAGGATTACGGCTCATTGGCCGTATATTGATAAAGCATGAACATACATACATAACGATATACAAATATATGAACCCACACGTGTTCGCAATTTTTAAATATTTATAATTTGCTTAAATTATCTCTTTTTCTATTTTTCATTTTTGATATCACCTTTCAGCCAATATTGATGCTCCAGTAATTCACAAGTTATACTTTTGGTTGGTCTCAAATCAGATATTACTCTTATCACTTCTTTCTTGGTATAATAATCCCTATCAACATAAACAAAATCTAAATTTTCGTTAAAATGTTGTGAATAAAAATGTCCTCCTTTAATCATTTTATGAGAAAACTTCCCTTTATATTCCATCATCAATTTTATCATATGATTATTCGATTTTCCCTAAAAAATGGAACAGTTAACATATTGTAATGTGTAATGGATGCATGAAATTTTGTTCTACATAAATGCATTCATTTTGATTCTCTGGAAAAACAGCGCTACTTTAAAGTAGCAGCCTAATAAACAACTTTTTTTTTTTTTTTTTTTTTTTTTTTCCTGTCCTGTTCATACGGGAAATAGGATTTTTCCGGTGGCTAACTCAAAAATTGTAGCTGCTGCAGACCATACATCAATTTGCGCATCGTAACGAAATCCCAATATAATTTCTGGAGCTCTGTAAAATCTACTAACTAAATAAGACGTTATTTCATTTTCCGATATGTCACTTGCACTTCCTAAGTCGCACACCTTCAAAGCGTTAAATTTTTCATTAATCAGTATGTTATCCGGTTTTACTGTTAAAAGGGGGAGAGAAGGGGAGGAAAAAAAAAAAAAAAAAAAAAAAAAATGATAAATGTGTACATGTCACAAGCATGCACGCATATCCACGCATATCCACGCATAAATGTGTGCGTGGACATATTTACGTGTTTCTACACATGAATGGCAAACAAAATTATAATTTTTTTTGATAATAAAAAGGTTTTTTCTATTATGTGCCATATGTTTTTTTTTTTTTTTTTTTTTTCCCTCCCACTGGAAATACTTACAATCCGCGTGCATAATTCTGCATTTACGCATATGGCGCAATGCTATGAATAACTGTTTTGTATAACAATGCACAGCCGTCGCATTTAGGCCGTATCCATTTCCGTATCTTTAAAAAAAAAAAAAAATAAAATAAAATAATAAATAATTGTTAAAATTACTTTCGCATAATTTGTTAAAACATATGTCTTTAAAACATTTTCTTCTTCATCTTCGCACTTTTTTTTTTTTTTTTTTTTTTGTTTTTACTTTTTAAGGGCTATCCTCAGATTTCCCCACATCCATTCGAACACTAAACATAGATGATTTTTATACTTAATACTTCTTAACAAACGAACAATATGTCTTTTATTGTCCTTATCATAGTCGTTTAGTTTTTTCAAAATGGATATTTCTTTTTCCGCAGCTTTTTTCATCATATCATTATCTCGAATAACTTTGATAGCTACTGGTATTTTGCTGACCATGTCATAACATTTTAAAACATTTGAAAAAACTCCCTTGCCGACTAATTCACACACTACGCTATATCTATTGTCAATAACTTCGCCGACTATGGCCTGAAAAGTGACATGAAAAGGCATACATACACGTGTGCAGTTGAGCAAGTTAGCAGGTACGAACGTATGCGCATATACATGCATAAAATATACGCACACATTGGTGCACGTGCTTATGCAATTTATTTCTGTTCCACCATGTTTTTAGCACATGCGTAATTGCAAACATACCTTATAATATCCCTCGGAATCATTCCAATTATCCGACAAGTTTGCATTGCTCGTGGTGTAATAGTCAGTTATAAGAATATTTTCCATTTTTCTTTTTTTATTTGACTGGACACTTGAAAACATATCCACATCATCATTTTCGTTATCTTCCTCTTCCTGCATGGCTCTATTCTTATAAGCAAGTAAATGTTTACTAAGCGCACTACTTTCCTTGTTTTTATGCATATATAAGCTATCGTCGATGCTCTGGAAATGGAAAAGAGTCATGTACATAAGTACATATGCATATTCATGCATGTATTCATACATGTTTATTTATATACACATGCCTATTTGGAGAATCCCTTCCTTGGGTGCGATTTTAACACAAAATGGAAGTTCCTTACAAACCTTCATTCGAGCAGATCGTTCATCGTTTTATACATATGAACTATGCATAGACACACGTGTATATATGTACACGTATAGACGTTTTTCGTCAGTACGTCTATCATGCGCAACTGTTCTCATAAGTGTGCCAGAATGACGCATGTCTCTAAGCACACGATTTTATTTAAATTTCGGAAAAAGACTTACCATTTTATTTCTTTCGTGCAACTCCTTTTGTTTAATTATAAAGGCCCTGATTTTCGTTTTCTCTTCGTTAATTTTCTTTTTCAAATCGCTATATAAATCATTTGATTCTTTTGTCACTTCGTTTTTTTCGTTAGTTGATTTTTCTTCTATAACTTCATGATCGGATGAAAGGGAAGAACACGTCTCTTCCATAACCTCTTTGTTAGGAGCAAATATACAAGCAGCATCGCTGTTGAAGGGGGGGAAAAAAAAAAGGATAATTTTGTAGCAACAAAAAAAAAAAAAAAAAAAAAAAAGAAAATTGCATATTTACACGCCTGTAAAATAAACACGTTAAAAATTAAAATGGGAAAAAGTGACAATTTTGGCGACACAACTTTTAAGCAGCTAACTATAATTTTGACACTACTCGTTTGATTAATGCTTTAAAATGCGTCGGGGGGAAAATTGTGACAAAGGGGTGGGCATATGGGGTGGAAAGAAAATAGGCACATGCATAAGTAAATATATATACACAATAATAACAGCGCACTGTTTGTACAAAAAACTTACTTTTGCTCCATATCGTCTAAAATTAAGGGTATTTCATTTACACTTTCCGTCAAATCGCTTTTTTTATAATTAAAAAATACATTCTCACTTTCATCATTCTTTTTTGTACTGCTGTTGGCGCTAATTCCGTTTTCTTCATAATCGTCTACATTGTTTCTGCTGTCGAGATTACACTTATTATTACTGTTGCTGCTACTGTTGTTGGTATCATTGTTGGGTTTACTGCAACTACCCAGGTCCTCTGCCTGGATAGTGCTGTCGTTGTTATAGTTCACCAAACCTTTAAGTCTCTCCTTTATAGCCTCTCTTTTTCTCCTTCTTTCCTCTAAAAATTTATCTTCGTTTTCTTCCTCCTTCAGAATCTTAAATCCACTCTCACTATTCGACGCTGAAAAAAGGAACGAGTGTTGGGGTAAGAAGAAACTTCTCCTGGGGATATGTCATGCGCGTGCGCAGCTGTACATACACAGAAAAGCGCGTATTCACAAGTACATATCTGTGTTAACAAAACTGCCACATTTGCAGTAACTTCGCGAACTGTGTAGATGGATGAAAAGAATTACATGATCCGCTGGACAAATTCGCATCAAGGTTGTTCGTATCAGAATTGCTACTAGTAGAATTGGGAGAACTAAATGAATTAATATTTTCTTTGGAATTTTTCTTTTGATCATTTTTTAATTTTTCTTTACTTTTTTCTTTTTCGTAATTTTTTTTTTTATATGAACCATTATCAGGAATTTTCTCTGAATAATTTGATTTGTGATGCTTTTTTACTCGTTTAGAAGTTTCTTCATTATCCGATCCATGCGAATTAAACATCATTCTACCCCTCTTATCCTTCGCCATGTTTGAGCTACTTGACGTTAAATGATATTTTTTCATTGATTAATTATTACTTACTATATTATGTGCACACGTTTTTCTTTCATACGAACCGTTAAATGCCACATCTGTTTTTTGTCTATTTCTTTTTCTTTTTTTTGTAAATTGTTAAGAAGGAAAAAAGGTATGTGTGCTTGTAAATATTTTTGCTGTGTGCACTTGTGTGTGCTTATATGCACTTATGCGTACTTATGTATAACTGCATATACCTATGTATATCAACGTGTGCCTATATATAGACCTATAGGTAAGCGTTTAAAAAGGTGGTTTACGTATATATATATGTATATATATATGTATATGCATATGTACGCACGCGTAGAATCGAAGCGCATAACTCAGATAATATTAACAGATACATAAATACATACATATGGACAAAGATATGTTGCGGAATTTTTTTCTAAGATGAATTTTTTATATACCTGCAGTGTTACATGAAATGGATTGATTTCTTTGTCTTGATCTTTTCATTCGTTTCGTTCGTTTATATTTTCATTAGCATCTTGGCGCAAAATAAAATAGAAAAAGGTTTTAGCTTTTTGTATCTTCAGTACGCAGATAGGTACATATGCATACAGACATATACATGAGCACGAAAATGTACATATATGCTAACGCCCTGGAATAGAAATTACTTATATATTACTTAACGCTTTGTTCTACTCAATAACCACTCTATTAGCTCGTGATAATTTTTACAATAAAGACAATGTTAATTACCTTATTTTTACGAAAAAATAAAAAAAAAAATTATGTAATCGTATGTATTTTAAGGATAAACTATTCTAAAAGGAAGGAATAAAAATGAAATGAAAGCTGGAGATACAAGGTTTTGGTATGCATAAACGATAATTGCGCGTAAAAACGGTGTTCGTCGAAAATTGTGAAATTAAGTAAGCGGATTATGAATATGTAAGGTAAAACTGGTAACATACTAAAAGGAAAAATAAGTATGTAATAAGCACATTCTACCGATATGCACGTACTCACGTAAAGACGTATTCACGCGTGTACGTGTGTACGTATGTATGTGAGATACGGCACTAGCGTTATCTCTACATTCATAATAGTTAATTCGCTTGTTATGTATATGCGTTTTAAAATATGCTTATTTATTTACTTTAGCATCCCTAACATTTTTAAATTCACTCGTTCATGAAGAGAGCAGCAATTTCAACCTCTCATTTTTGGCGATTAAATGCTAAGTTAAAATGTACTGAATTTTTAATCTTCAAACGTGCGGATACACATGTATACGTGCGTACCTGCGTATATGTGTTAATATTGATATATGCGTACGTCCACGCATGCGCATGTACACGTATGAGCATGTACAAGTATGCGTATTATACTCAGAATCAAAAACACATAAGGAAAAAACGTTTTTACATGCCTTTTTTTGTTATGTAATTAATCATCATCATTAATCATTTGAGTAGATATGTTCACGTAAAAAAAAATGTTTCACTTTTTGTTTTTTTGAAATGGCTGTCTTAAAATGTATAGCCTCTGATGATG
The DNA here is from genome assembly GCA_900088485.1 of Plasmodium ovale wallikeri. Classification (NCBI taxonomy): domain Eukaryota; phylum Apicomplexa; class Aconoidasida; order Haemosporida; family Plasmodiidae; genus Plasmodium; species Plasmodium ovale. Next base: position 183,948 of record FLRD01000078.1, on the reverse strand, counting down.
TTAGTGTAAATATTATTGTACGTGAACAATTTTTTTTTTTTCCTTTTGTGTGTGTGTTATTCGATATATATATATGAATCTTTTAAAAATGGCGTATTCATGCCTAACAACTATTAACACGTATAAAAATTTGCCTGTATATTTTCTCATTAAAAATTCGTATATACGCAAATCACTGGCATTTTTCTTGAATGTATCATGCAAAACGAAAAAAAAAAATATATGGTGCCAATGTATAAATGTATGCAGTTTTTGCGTTTACGTATTACATATATATATGTATATATATTCACACAATTTAAACTTTCTCATGTTTGTGCTGTAAATTATACCATTTATGCATTTTTTTACAAAGCTTTTTTAACAAATCACATTTAAAAAATGAGCAAGCATCAATGCAATGATTATACTGTATAATGAATATATCAGTGGTATTTATTCTTTAATACATGTTCTTTAAACATGTTTTTTTAACACAATAGGCACATAAACTATGCATACGTATATATACATATATCCAAATATGTTCATGTATACATTTACATACATATAAATACGTATATTTATATACATGTAAGTTTTCATGTGCATATGTATTCACTCACATTTGCGTTAAAATTCGTTAATTGTCGTTTCCTCCACTTCGAAATAAAATAACTGATTAAAAGGATGGAAAAAAAAATTACAAAATTAAGCTGAAAAAAAAAAAAAAAAAAAAAAAAAAAAACCATACTAATGTACACTAATTTTTTTTTTTTTTTTTAACTCATTTTATCACCAAAAAATTATGAACAATTCAGGCAAAAAAAAAAAAAAAAAAAAAAATACTATTTATATCTACGTACATACGTACAGTATGCAATTTTTTAAAAAATTATCTTCTTTTACATGGGAATTAACAAATCCTACTTTTGTGAATTTTGTTAATAGGAAAGATATATAACAGGGAAATATAATCTATAAAAAGCACAAAAAAAAAAAAAAAAAAAAATTATGCAACGCCAATGCGTTTGTTCTGACATCGTGGAAGTTATATTTTATTTTATGTGCCCACATTACCAAAGGAGCACATAACCATTTACATTAAAATGCATTATATATTCCCATGTGGTATGTTATATCCTTTGGTATAGAAGACCTTTTTGTACGTTCCATTATCATTTTTATATGAAATAATCATACAAAAAAAAAAAAAAAAATTCGCAACGGGAATAGATTCCTTCGCCACTTAAAAACGCACACACGAGAAAGAATGAGCACTTTAATTTTATCCCAGATCCTTTGTTTCATTGTAGGTACCTTCTTACAACGCATATGGACGAACTTACACGGGACAAAATGAACATGAAAAAATTAAGTGCAATTTTACAACATTAAAAATATAGAAAATGAGAAATATTTTATTCGTTGTATCTGTTCTTCCTTATTGATTACTTTCTTTTTCTATTTTTGTCGTTATTTATTTATGTTCCTTGTCCATTTTTTTACATGTCTTTGCATTTTTCTCCATTTTTCTCCATTTTTCTCCATTTTTTTTGGTTTCCACCTTCACATTATGATAGTCGTTTTACCGCACATCCTCATCTTCAACTTTTTTTTTCTGACCATCTTTTTCTGCGATAATTTTCCTGTGTTTTTTTTGTTTTATTTTTAAGTCTATATCTAGTTCTTTATTAGTTAAATAAATTAATTGTTCTTGTATACTGTTTTCTTCTTCGATAATTTTTTCTAATTCTTCATTTATTTCGTATAGTTCGAATTCTCCATATTTTATAACTGAAGTAGCTTCTTCATTCAGTTCGCGCACATATGTATCCTCTTTCTTATCGTAGGAATTGTTATTTTGATTAAATTCATAAATGTAATTATTGTCTAAATGAGAGTTTCTTTCTTCCATTTGTTCGTCAACGGTGTAATCTAAATGATTACTTTGTTTTATGACATTTTCGCAAGAATAATTTTCCGTATACGTTTCCTCGCATGAATTTCCGTATTTCATTGGTGCCATCTGATTTCCTGTGTCGTGTGAATTAGGATAGATGGGATCATAATTTTGGTTTATTTTGCTCAGGTGCTGGATTTTATTCATTGCTTGTGTATAGGTGCCGCTACCCCTTTGGTCGATTATCTTACCCCCCACCGCTCTAGTGGGGGAATTATCCCGTTCGGTCGTAATTGCGTGCGTTGGTACGCAAGCGTCCGTGTTACTACTGCTATCTACGCATATGCTGTTTATAATTTCAGTGAAAAAATTGGACTCCATACCTATACTATTATGCTGTTTTTCGCTTCTTAATATATTTGTTTCGCTATTTTTATCCCTTTCGGCTTTATTTTCCGAATTATTTTTTTTTCTCACATTTTGTACCATTTTTATATTGTCTTTTTTTTCTGACTTAATCATAATTTTATTATTTTTTGTAGTTAAAGCGGTATGACTTTTGTGCATTTCCTTTTCTGCATTTTTAATTTGGGAAGAAGTTAACGTATTTTTCATTAATATTCCAGTTTGGGTTTTTCTGTTTTGTATAATTTTTTCTGCTGCATTGTGACTGATGTTTGTATTTTTCCTTTTTATTATTCTATTATTCACATTATTTTTGCTACTCTGACTTGAGTCTAAAAATATTTTCGATTTGATCATTCTATTTACAACTAATATTTGTTTGTCAGAATCATCGCTTTTTTCAAGATCCTCCTCTTCCTTCGGATAGCTTGGTTTTCTGCGTTCATTAGGATTCCCATTTTTAGTATAGTGCGTTTTGCTCATATTTGATGAGAGAGCAAGTGGAAAATATATACCAATTTCTCAACTTTTTGGGTGTGTTGGCACACGTGTTTTGCATGTGCATATGTAGCGGCCACCTAGCTGCTATGTTACGCATAGACAAATACAATTACAACGCAGGGCAAAAAACGTGCAAATATGTTCATTTGAGTGAAGAAAGTGAAAATAAAATAGGGAAAAAGGGTTATCCAAAAGAACAAGACAAAGGAGTATAGGAATACGAAAGAAAAACATTCGGTTCACTTTTACTTCAATTACAGTATATCATTTTTTAATCACCCTTGTTGGTTTTCGCCTATATCGTAACTTCTTCTATTTTCATCCGAGAATGGTGGGATTAAAAAATAAAACCTTCCCCCCTCCCGTTTTGGTTTATTTCGTTAGGGGTAAATGAAAGAAACGAACACGCTAAAATTGGGATGCACCTAATATAGGTAAAAATGACTGGGATGGATAATTCTTTTCTCTAATATCACTTTCGACATCCCTTTTTTCGATATAGAGAATATGTCTCAACAAGGTGGACATTTGAAAACGTCCCAGTTTGTGGAAAAGGGAATCCATATACAAAGGGGGGTAGAGAGTGGGGCTTCAAAGGCCAATGTTACTGGGAAGGAACGTCATGAAAAGGAAATTAAATGCAAAGTGATTGGTGACAAGTAACCCCTAGATGGATAAATCCGAGGGGCAAAAAAATATAAAATAACTCGGACATTAACGGAGGTAGTAGCCGTCGTCGAGATGAGCGTATTAATTAGAAACGGTAATTTTTTTTTTTTTCTTTTTTTTTTTTTTTTGCATATTTTGTCGTGCGTAGGAATCATGTCTAGCTTACCCATTATGCTGCAAAATTGAGATATATAACAGAGAAAAAATGCGTAAAACAAACTACAAAGCATAGCAACGATATGGTAAGTTTTGACGTATGGATGAAGAAAAATGGAAAATATGGGAATTAGGATACAAGTGGAAAAGGCGGCACACGCGTCATAAAATATTGAGATGTAGGCCTTTTTTTTGGTGGAAAAAGTGCCAGATGCATTTCAGTAGGTGAGGGAATATAAACGAATAATTTTATTGGTGAGGGAAATAACATTTTTCAATTCTGATATGCAATTAGCAGGGTTTAAAAGTTGAAAAATGTTCATAATTTTTTCCACTTGCAAGAGATACATTTTTTTAACTAAGCCAAAATATTGTGAATTCATCTTATGGTATTGATTAATGTAGTAAAAAAAATGATTGACAAATAAAAAACAGGAGATGACAATGACAGTATCGTTATACTTGTCATTTATATCTGGAATACAAATTACATCATTAAAAACTGAAAAAAGAAATTTATTTATTATATATGGAGACCTTGTTATGAACATTAATTCGTATAATAGAGAATACTTAAATATGTTATTAGACAGCTTAAAACTAGATGTATATAAACTAATTCTTTCCATTTTTAAACTTTCCTCTTTTGCATGATATATATTTTCTTTAACAATAGGTTCATATTGATTTATACCAAATATGAAGTTTTCTATATCCTCTTTCGGTTTTTCGCTTTTTACTATATTTATACAACTGTTCAGTAAAAAAAAGTTATAATCAATCGTATTTAAAATGTTTCTTAGGGATATTTTTTTATTCGATATTTTCCCATGCAAATATATACAACCTGCTATTGCGTATTTAATACAACTTAAATTAGAGACTGATACTAGTTCTTTTTTATTTTTTTTAGTGGTAAAAAACATTTGCGAAAATTTAAGCTTTATTTCTTCTGCCATGGCGTTTTTTTCGGGGTCATTTTGCTGGTGAACCGTTTTGATATTGTCCCTGCTTTCGATTGGATCCTTCACCATAGTCGGGGGGGAAGTATTCCCCTGTTGTTGCACCCCCCTTTGACACTCCTCCATTTGTATCTCGTTCAGGATTTCCATGTACCTGCTCTTGAACACGCAAAATAGTGTCTTGTATATATCGTTTATACTCACATGTTCCAAAAGGTTGTTATCCGATAGTACCATTTCTGTGATCAATCCAACAACAACTAGCGTGTTGTGCAGCTCCTTCCGCAAATCGATACCCCCCTTGTTGTTCACTCCACAGACATTCATACCCCTCCCTGTTTATAGTTCTTCAAATGGAAAGGACTAAACGCGTGTGTGCATATGTATATATATATATATATATATATATATATATATATTCACGTGCTCGCACATGCTTATGTATAGCTATATACACGAGCATGAGTAGGTGCGTATTCGTGAGATCAAAAGAGTACATATGAGCAAAAGTGCCTTGGTATAAATAAACTCGTGTGTATTTTGTATTTTTCCATTTAGGAATTCTCTATTTCAGTAATCCAAAAATAAAAATTGTGGAGTGAGCGCCCACTCATGCGTGCATGTACATATGCAGATTGCAGTGTATTAATTCATACAAAAAAGGAAAAAAAAAAAAAAAAAAAAAATGTATGAGCGAAGTAGAAATTAGCAACTTGCGAAACGGTGGAGTTGCTTACCAGAGTAGAAAAAAAAGTTCACCCGAAGGTGACATTAAAAAATGATATCCTCATGAATTTAAACTTAATTTACAAAAAAAAAAAAAAAAAAAAAAAAAAAAAAAAAACAATTTTAGAAGAAGAAAGCAGGAAAATAGGCGTATATGCTGTAATATAATATTACTATTCCTATATAAGTACATAAGCATGCGCTTTACACATGGAATGGAAGCATTTTTGTTATCGAATTCGTGCCCCGTGCGCGCACACTGTTCTCACATGAAATGATGACCCTTTTTGTGTAACGACGCCAGTATGATAGTTCTGTACAGAAGTAACTTGTTTAGGTGGATGAAGCAAAATGAGAAGGGTTTCTTATTTAAAAAACATTTATACTCTGGAAATACTCCCCACTATGTGTTTAAAAAAAGTTACGTTAGCGTGTTGACCCATGGCGAAAAGCTGAGTAATGATGGGAAACAACACAGTAATAGCAGTGATAGTGGAAGTGTTGAAGTGGTTGGAATTGCCGAACACATTAAGAATCAGTACAACATCCATTCGCACGCGGTTAACTTAAATATAGAGAGGAGTTCTGAGGAGGAAGGTATTTACGAAATAAGCAGCAGATGGAGTCACTTTTTCAATTGTGAAAAGAGCTTGTATAATGTGATAAACAGGTATATTAAGACAAACGAAACGGATTGCTACTTGCACAGTTTTTTGAAAGGAACCAGCTATAACGAAATGAAGCAGCGACAGGAACTTGGGAAAAAGGACGAATTAGAAAGCTGTACGCATGTACAGAGAAATGATGATCCGTGGGATCACATCGAAGAAGATATAAAAAATGTGCTAGTATATATTATGGCCCTTTTTTACAAAAATGTGAGAGATTTTAATATTATATCCATGCTAAGTGAGAAATTAATGATTTTTTTAAAAAAGTTAAATAAAAATTACACAAATAAGAATTTAATTTTTACCATATGCGAAGTGTATAATTATGTAAGAGCTATGAATGATGTTCTTTTTACGATTCTTTTTGATTTGCTAAATAATTTTTATATCGAAGCAAAGCATGATAATGCAATAATAACGGATGGCGAAATTGTGCTCATTTTAAAAACGTTGTACTACCAAAAGTATAAGAACCATCCCATAGTTGACACAATTGTAATGTTCATCAAAAAAACACCTATGTTAAATCCCCAAGTTTCGGTTAATTCGTTTTTTTACCTAACATTGCTATCGCGAATGGATCACACACTGGCAGAGAAGATTCATTCAGAACTGTTTGGAGTGTCGTGGGGAGGAACAGAAAAAAAACAAGTGGGAAGCGACAAAGTGGGGAGAAGCCAAATGAAAATCGATGAGACAAACGTTTTTCCAGCGGAAACGGGAAAAGTTTGTGATGACACCTTCGATGTAGAATTATATGCAAATAAAAAGCCTCCCCAAGAAATAGAAACAGTGGATGAACAGTATAGCCCAGAAGCTAACAACGTGCATTTGAAAATAGAAATATCAACAAAGGAGTGCGCAAAGTTGCTGTACGCCTATTTCGTCTTAGGGGAGGACTACATAAACTGGTTCAGCATACACCGATTACTTCTACAACTGTATGATAACTTGAAAGATGAAAAAAATATTTGTTCATTAAAAAATGAAAAGAGTAATATACATGAAATGTTGTGTATCATTAGAACGTATTTGAGATATAAGAAAAGGAATTTTTATGATACTTTGCCAAAGTATGTAAAGAAGATGTTAAAGATGGTATCTACTATGTTAGATATAGATGAAAAAAAAATAAAAGAAAGAAAATTTAATGAAAAGTTATCTTGGCATTTAAAAAAACTTCGTATTCCTCATATGCAAAATGTGTTTAAGGGTGGAATTCTATTCGATATATTAGAAAAAGATAAAAAACTCGTTTGGTTATGCTTTTCGTATCATCATTACTATGTTAAAACGATAGATTTGATTGCAGAAAAATTGATGCAAATTGATATAATAAAATCAATGCATTATAAAATAGCCCATATTCATTATTATCAATTTTCTAGGATGAAAGCTAGACGAACACGATTTGAGTACATACGTATGTGTAGATATTACTCTCTACGTGATAGGAGAAATTTTGATGACCAATTCGAAGGATGGAATTTACCCTATATCAATTGGTATCATAAAAAAAATAAAAATGTACACATATCCAATTATTTCTATAATTATACTCCCATTTCTGAAATGGAGTATTAAAACGGGTTGGGCTTATGCACATTTCTGGAGATTTTACATAAAGATGGGTTTTTTTATGCATGGCTATTGTACAGGCTTCTTAACTTTTTTCTTTTTTTTTTTCTAGTCAACCGTGTGAAGCCGCACACCCGTTGAGTTTGTCTCTATTTGTCTACTTCGTTATGCACATCTTTTAATCGCTCAATTTGTTCATTTCAGTGGTGCCGGCTATGCCATCCATGCTAGCCATGTCATCCATGCTAGCCATGCCATCCATGCCATCCATGTCATCCATGCCATCCATGCTAGCCATGCCAGCCATTTTATCCTTTTTTTTTTTTTTTTTTTTGTTAACAAATGACTTTATAAGCACCATAAAGAAAACAGCAACACTGAACACAAAAATAGTAGAAGCCTTTTTGGCGGATATGTTTGTATTTCTCTTAGCCGTGAGAAAATTTTCCAATTCGTAGGGAATGTACGTGAAAAACTATGGATGTACGCATTTGCCCACTAAGAATAAACATCCCTGTTTTCTTTTAAATGTAGTGTACGCTATTTTTCAATGACTCTTTTTTTTTTTTTTTTTTTTTTTTTTTAAATTTACACATTGGAGAAAGGGGAGAATAACGAGCGCTCCAAATTTTTTTCCTCACCAAACGGCGTTTATTATTTCGCAAAAATGCAAATTATTCTTATGCACAATATTCCTTTCGCGTGTGACTACACTGAAGCGCGCCCGTCTGCATGTCTGCATGCCTTCCTTTCTGCATTTGCGTGTATGGCATTTCAGTATACAGCATGCGTTATGCGTGGAGGTGAATTTTACAAAAAAACGCGGCTTGAAATAACGCGCATCAAAGTGTACAATTACCGCGTACATAGATATCTGTGAGCGCACGTATATATGTATACTGGTAAACATTTATTAGAGTACATATATATACACTTTTCTGTTCATATATTACATGTATGCTGTACTTTTTTTCCCATCTATTTCGTAATCACGGAACGGTCTTCACTTATACGTGCAAAACGTTTACGCATAATTTTATCGCACATATGTTTTCCATTTACCTATGGTATCCTAAGCAAACAGTGAAAAATAAAAAAAAAAAAAAAAAAAAAATAGGAAAATTTTATAAGTTTGCTCTCGTTGTATTTTTATTTAAAAATGTATTGAAAAATAACATTCTTGGTTATTTTTCTGTGTTGATGAGTAAATACTGGACGTACATGTACTTGCGTATATACTGTACGCACGCATACATGTACATACTTTTTTCCCCTACGCACGTGTACATATACATGTACATGTACATTTACATGTACATATACATATATACATCCTACGTAAATGTACGTATGTCCGTACGCGCATTTCCGAACGTTTATATGCCCAAAACTGATAATACCATTCGCTTTTATGCCAACTGCATAATGCGAAGCAGTGTTAAAAGGAAATAGTCAGTAATTTCCTTATGTCACATAAAGATATAAATAAAGGGCGCACGAAAAGAAAAGTATACGCGTGCCAGTAAATTATCCATATGTATAGGTACGAGCATAAGTGCGAGCATACTAATAAGCATAATCAGGGGTACATGTTTAAGATAACACATAGGCTTAACCAAAGGCAGGATTATATGCTGAGCGTAACACTCAGGCGTAAGCACAAGCAGGGGTATATGCTAAGCACAACACACAGGCGTAAGGAGAAGGGTTATATGCTCATCACAATAAAAACAGGCATAAGAAGACCTTTACCAGAAGAGTTTCCTAATATGTCGAAAATGATTTTTAAGGGAGTGTTATTTTAAAAAAAATGAGAATAAATTTCTTCAAAGAAAAAAACAAGATAAAATTAAATGCCAATCTCGATTTTGACTCAGATAACGCTTTTTCAAACGCAAACCCCGAATCGAATAATTACCTAAACGCGAATAGTGGTAGGTCCCAAAAGAAGGGGAACAAACATATAGCATGCTGTGATAACGTAACGAAATTTTGTGGTTTTGCAGACGAAATGCATATAACGCTCCGTAAACGTTTGTGTTGACCATGTAATGCCATGTAGAAAGGAGGGTGCCCAATATTTACATACGTGCATACGTTACTGCTTTGAGACAACAGCCATTTTCTCATTTTGTAAACACCTTTGTAGATAATGAGTACGATCATTATGGTTTTGAGAAAAGTAAAGAATACACCTCTGAATCAACTACCGATAAAAGATCCATAGAGAAACACAGGAAAAAAATTGAAAAAAGGTTATTCCCCCATGAAAGAGTGCACAAGCCGAGTCATCGCAAAGGGGATACACGCGTGCGTGCATGTAGAATTGCGCGCAGCAGTAAATGCGGTGACCGGGTGTGCACAAATATGTGAATATGTGAATAAATACATAAATAAATATATATACATATGTATATATATATATATTTTTATATACATATTTTTACATATACACATCGAAAAAACGTGCCTACGCATACGTTTTTCTTTTTCCCCCATGAACAGATGGCAGTTGTACTTTACCTTCAAAAGAGACATAAAGAAAAGCTATTATTTGAAAACGTTGATTAGGAAAGGAATCCCCGACAAATTAAGGTTGGCGTACATATCAATGTGGAGAGCGTCGAACAGCCACATCGTAAATTGATGGAATAAAATATAGAGAATAATTATGAGTAAACGAGAAATTGGCAAAGTAACAAAGGAATAGGCACGAGCATATGCGCACGATCCCCACTTTATATGCGGCTTTCATTTTCTCTTGCACACAGGCCGGATATATGGCCCTACCTGCTAGACAGCATGGTGTTGTACTTGAAGTATCCAACCATATACGAAAAGTAAGGGAGAGAGAAAAAAAAAAAAAAAAAATAGAATAAAATAAAATAAACAAAAATAGAAACCAGTTTGTAAGTGCGTTTCGTTTCAGTTTATCTATACAAGTTCTCATAGAAGCAACTGTATGATATTTTTGTCTTCTCATTGTTTCATAACATTTTTTTTTTTTTCCCCGTTTTCCCATTTTAGGTGTTTAAACAGTGAACTTGAACAGAAGGTTTTAAGCCAAATTGAGTTGGATATAATACGAACCTTTCCGCATAATAAAAACGTGTGTGTAGTTTGATTTTTTTTTTTTTTTTTTTTTTTTTATGAATTTATTCATACTGAAATAAATTGCACATGAATGAGTTTACCCATATGTAGTCATTTACAGCACACTTTTTTTTTCTTTTTTTAATTTTAAAAAAAATGTTAAGTATCGAATGAATTCCCCAGGATTAATTCAGTTGAGGAATGTTCTGCACGCATTTGCCGTGTACAAGCCGAAAATAAATTATTGCCAGGTAAGGCACATGATCCTTGGTCGTGTCCAGTACGGACGGGGACAATTATTTTGAGATAAGTGTACATGCCCTTGTATATATATGTATATATACACATATATACATATCTTAGTGATCGTTTTTTTGGCCGCACACATTGATATTCTGCACCATCTTATGTCTCGCGGGTGGCAGGAACATTCGCGTACACAGTAGCTTCTCAATAGCATTAACGACCCTTGTGCATTGTCTCCTTGACCTGAATCACGGTCTCTGCACAAATATCGCTGCTACCGTCGGTACATGGATTGCATTTTCCCCATGATTATTTTTAGAGCATGAATTTCATTGCCGCAATTGCGCTAATCTTTCTGAAGGAGGAGTTGGCATTTTGGTCGATAGTTCAGTTAATTGATTCAGATTATTCTCACGAGAAAATTAATATAAGTGGTTAGCATCTGGGTGTGGGCATTTGAGCACAGATACATTTTTTCGTACAAGTGCAGACCTATACGCGTGTGTACATGATCATTACGTGCGTGAATGTGTACACATTTTGAAAGATATGATCCATTATATATTCTAATTTTAATGGAATTTTTTTTTCAGATTACTACAATAACGAAATGAGAGGGTTGAGGAGGGACATTATTGTCATAGAGGAACTGATAAAAACGAAACTGCCTGATGTACACGCTCGTTTGAAGTAAGTTCAGTGTGTAGTGCGCATATTTGCATGACTCATCCGCGTGTGTGCTCGTTATTGTGCCAAATGGCTACCGTGGGTAACACCTTGAACCATGTGAATTTTTTCCCCTCATCACAATAGAGAATTTGACGTTGATCTGTCCTGGATATGCTCAGAGTGGCTTTTGTGTTTATTTTGCACAGCCTTTCCGGTTAGTAATAAAAAGGAGGGGTGATTTCGTAGAACAGTTGTTGCACTTTATAATGTGTATATAATAAATACATATTTACCCATCCCACTGTGACATATATAATTGCACAGTTTTTATGTGCATCATCATTCTCAGTCACAAACTTTCTTGTACTAAGAGAATAACATATGCATCTTTAGAGATATGTTTTTTTTTATTTTTTGTAGTGTGTAGCGAGTTACACCTCGAATATGTTTGCATACATGGATACATATGTACACAGCTATGCACATATGTATTTTTCCCTTCCCATTCTCTAGATAACCACAACATTGCGTATTTGGGATTGCCTCTTCTACGAGGGTGATAAAATTATCTTCAGAATTACTTTAGCCCTGTTTAAAATGAATCAGGAAAAAATAATTGAATTAAATTCATTAGAGTCCATCCTATTGCTATTCAAGGAGACCACTAAAAATATGGTAAAATCAGGATAAAAAAGGAGAAAAAATAGAAGGCACAATTGAGAAAGGAGGGAAGAGAGCGAGAGTGAAAGCGAAAGTGAAAGCGAAAGCGAAAGCGAATGAAACATGTGCCCTCTTACACGGGGAGCTGCTTATATGAGGAATTATTTCTCCATGCGAAAAGACAAACGAGCGAATTTCCTTTTCATTTTTTTCATTTTTTTGCAAACACATTTTCAGGTGGAATGTGATAGATTAATGTACATTGCGTTTAACGAAATAGGAGTATTAAAAAAAAAAAACATACGAAAGTTAAGAGTGAAAGCTGACGATATGATTAAAAGCGGTGCGTCGTAAAAACTGGTAAGCGGTTCTGCCTTCAAAATTTAGAGGCGGCGCATTCCAAAATTCGTTTATACCACGTATGCGCATACGTACGTACGCAGTTACACACATGCATACATAGGTACATGTTATCATTTGTTATTTTATTTATTTATTTTAACCGCCAGTACCCCTTTTTTTACCCCTATTTTTGCCCCTATTTTTACCCCAATTTTTGCCCCAATTTTTGCCCCTATTTTTGCCCCTATTTTTTTTGTCGTTTTATTTTTTATTTTATAGTTTTTTAAGTAAGTTATAAATATTTTCGTTTGTTTCCTATAAAATACTCAAAAATAAGGAAAAAAAAAAAAAAAAAAAGACAGTTGTTCAATGATTCTTTAATTTTTTGAATGTATCCTTTTAATAAGACCAACTGTTTTGTAGTGCTACGAAGAAAACAGGAAAAAAAAAAAAAAAAGGAAAAGAAAGCGAAAAATTAAAAAAAATTCTTTTGTGCCACTTTTGCTCGGCAAGCAGGAAGGCTATTTCCTTGTACTTGACTCCTTGTTACATTATGCACAAGGAAAAGCCGCAAAACGCTGAAACCTTACGTTCTTTGTCGCACCCGTGGGTTTAATTCCACGAACTCACATATATAAAGGTTTTTAATTAAAGTTTAACATATTTTTAGGTACGCTTGTATATGTGCGCATAGTTGTACGTGAGCTTATTTTGAAAAATGCAAGTATTTTCTGTATATTTTAAAATTTAACAAAAAAAATATCACAAAAAAAAAAAAAAAAAAATTACGTAGATAAATAAAATGATGATACTTAAAAATTTACTATTATGGTTTTTATTACACTCTTTTTCATTATTATTATAATAAATTAAAAACGTAAAAATGAAGAGAAGCGACGAATGGGGACAAATTAAAGATGTTTGCTCGTTTGTTTGTTTGTTTTGTTTTTTTTTTGTTTTTTTTTGTTTTTTTTTGTTTTTTTTTGTTGTGTGTGTTTTTTTTTTTTTTTTTTTTTTTTTTTTTTTGGAATAAAATATTTAATTTTTCCCAAGTAAATTTCGAGCGGAAAAACACTTAGGTGTGAAATGAGTTCACATCACAAATGCACTGGTGACACGTACGCGTTATGTACACGTACATTCGCTTACATGCAAATATGTCCATTTGATCGCCCAAATTAGCAAGATCGCGGAACGGTTAATAAGACGATTGGGGGGACAACGGCCAGCAGTGCCAGGGTTGCGTAGGATGCCATCTTCATGTGATCATACCACGAGGGTTTGTTTTCCATTTGGTTGTTGTACAGCACACCGATGGATATGCCTGATGAAGGGAGCGAGGATGTGGTAATGTGCAAAAGCAGGAGAAGCAATAATCACACATACTAGCAGAAAAATATGCACATTTATACGTATATAGGCATGTGCACGCTGTGTGACATGCGGAGTCGAAAGTTGGTAAGTCTGCGTTGAGGTAGACACGTGCAGTGGCAACCCCCTGTAGTGGAAGATGATGCCCCCTTTTGTTTGAGGCCATATTTACCTGAGAGTAGACCTCCCAAGTGTCCAACGTGGTCTATGTTTGATCCGTTAAAAGTAAAATAATAAAAAAAGGATATTAAGGAAAAAAATATTATATTGAATACAACCCTTTCTCTATGTCTAATAATGTGCCATAATAAAATTAACTCTGAAGTTACTACTCCCAATAAACCCATACCTGATGTACTTGCACCAACTTTGATTGGACAGTAGGTTACAGCTGATGATAAGATATTTCCATAAATACCTGCTACAAAATATAATATAATAATTTTTAAAATTCCGTAATTTTTTTCAAGTGTAAATCCCATTCTTAACTGAAAAAACACATTAAAAAATGTATGAAATACATTTGCATGTAAAAATATTGGTAATATCAATCTGTGAATTTCTCCTTGTTTTATCTTTGCAGCAACGTTTGCTCCTAGAGCTATTAGGAGGTTGTCTGTTGAAAATGGGATGGAAAGGTGCATAGGGGTGTGGTGGTGGGGGAATGTAAAATTGGCCATTATATGTAGAAATGAGAAATGTTCATATAGTTATCTCCTTTTTGCATCTTTCCCGTGTGTTAACACTTCGTATACATGCACACATGGTCCATATACATGAACGCCAATATGGATGGTAATGGTCATACCGGAGGGGGTTAGGAAATCGGCTGGCTTAATGCTAATGGATATAATAAAAACTATAATTTGTATTATAGAAATGGCCATAATGAAACTTTTCCATGTAAAATGTGGAAATATCAAGTTAACCACGTCAATCGGTTTTGATCTCTGGATGAAACTGCTCTGTGATTGATAATACCCTGGTGCTTGTAAAATTGGGAAAGAGAGGAAATAAAAAAAAAAAAAAAAAAAACGTGCATAAACGTTAACAAATGTATGTAAATATGTACAATGCGTATAAATACATATAAACATTCATACATTTGAGTAAAATGTATATGTGTGCTTATGCACACTACAGTTTGGGAACGTTTTCTTTCATAAACTCCAAAAAAAATTACGACTAAATGGTTGTAAATATACAGGTTTGGAAATGGACAGCGCACTTACGTGCGCACATGGTGTGCATGCCTCTTTTTCTATTGGGTGTTTTTCTTTTCTTTTTATACTTCTGTTGAAAGGCAGGTTTTCGCCATAGTCGTCCCGGTACTCTGCTAAGGTATGGATGTTGCTCATTTTCGCTTTGTAATTTTTTGTTTAAAGAAATTATTTGGTAAAATGTATGCGATATGTGCCTTTATAGATATAATTAAAATAAAAAATGCACAAGAATTGACTGTTAATATTGGGTGAAAAATTGCTCAAAAAGGGTATACATATAAGTCGAAGGAAATGCGGTGTATAGGGGGGGAAAAAAAAACACGTTAGCCTTTCACTTTTGCATCCATATCAACGTCCTTGCTATGCATGAAATGTAAAACGCCACTCCTGCAAGGTTCGTACACGTCGCATGCATACATGTGTACATATATATATATATATATATATGTGTATATGCGTTTATACAGGTGCCCATATATGCGTGTATATATATGTGATTTTTTTATTTCCTCATGCGTAAAGCTACGTGTTCATGAAAAGGGAGAATCTTCATGCAATATTCAAATATGTTCACATGAGTATGTACACAAGTATTCATATGGATGTAAAGAAAAAATGTGCGAAAATTAATCAGCAAATTGTGGCATGAAAACTTGGCTTGTTGAGATAAACGCAATTTTCTTCACAAAAGCAGAAAAAAAGAAAAAGAAAAAAAAAAAAAAAAAACAACAAAAACATTAAAACAGTAAAACGATCGAAGGAACGAACTGCTTTTTTTATTTTAAATTCACAAAAAATTCTATGAAATTATTTACAATATTTTGCGTGAAGAAAAAAGCAAATAACAAAATGGCGGGAGGAAAGAATCATATTACTCGTGTACACGCACATATACACATACATATGTATATATGTATTTACACATGTATGTGCACATGTATATTATACACATACGTGTAGTTAAGCACAACGACGTGACAAAGGAAAAGGGGAGCAGGGAATTTCATGAAGTTCATCTAAAATGAAAATATATTTATGGCCATATAAATCACTCACGCGTTTATGGTTAAAACGGAAAATGCTCATACATTTCAGTTGCGCAAATATGTGTTCATGCACTAAGATTCTTGCGTTTTCTCGTTTATTTCATCCTTCTCTCCAGCTGGTTTAGGAAGTTTGGGTACATGTACATGCGCATGAGCATGCGTAATGTCATGGGCATATATAAGGGTATGTATACACTTAAAAAAGAAGATTTTCAGGGGAACCTCTCCTTTTTTTTTTGTTATAATGAAAAAACGGTTATGATCAAGGGGAAAATATTACAATGCAAAATAAATGTCACGGTTTAATTTTCGCAAAAGAGATGTCGCGAGGTTATTATCGCAGGATGATTCTTTCGCGTGGACTTTTTTTTCGATCGTTACTCAACATATCCGATGATGAATTATTTTCTTCTACATTTGAGCGTTGTAATTCTTATAAGTCTTAAAATGAAGAGGAATTGCTTCTCCTTTTTTCCGCGCGAGGTAGAACCAAAAAAAATGTATAATATATACATATATAAGAGTTACGCCATCAATATAGAAAAAAGAAGTTTTTCATTTCATACGACCAAAATTTGTTGAAAGGGTAAAAAAGAAAAAAAAAAAAAAAAAACGATTGAAGGGTTTTAATTTATGTAAACTTTTTTTTTTTTTTTTTTTAAGCTATTTTATTACAACTTCTTATATACACAACAATAAGAAAAGAATGCAGAAAAAAAACAAAAAAAAAACAAAAAAAAAAAACAAAAATAAATGATTAAGGGATTTTTTCAATTTAACCGTGTACAAGTCACCTTTATTTTATTTTATTTTTTTTGCCGTGTTGTTGTTAATTTTTCTTCTCAAGCGTGTTTCTTTTTTTATTTGTTTTGCTACATATTTTAAGGGAAAAGATGCCCCAAATGTGGTTTTCAAAATGAGCACAAAACGAAGGGAAAAAGGAAATAAAAAGAATCATAAAAAAAAAAAAAAAAAAAAATATAGTAAAAAACAAAAAAAAAAAGAAAAAATGACACAAAAGAAAAAGTGATTAAATTATGAACATTCTTTACATTCCAAGGAAAATTGTGTACATGCTCAGCATAATAAATGTTACATTTTTCCTCGTCCTGACCATCTTATTCATTATACAAAAGGAAGACCATCACTGTGGCAAAAACGAAATCGTTTACATATTTTGCGGAAATGTAATTATCCGTCTCGACATTCCACAGTGATTTGGAGGCAATGTGTACCTGCACAACGCATGGGAAAAAAGAGATTAGTTAAGACTTTTTCACTTGGGTCGGTTGAAGGGCATTTATTCTCACTTGCAAGTACGCGTTCAAACGGTGTCCATGAAATGGGAGAAGCTCCATTCTGACCACCCGTCCGTGCGCTCGTTTCTTTTCGTTTTTTTTCTTTTTTTACCCCCTGTTTTTTATTTTCTCCAATAATTCCCTGCACTACAATTTTGTACCGCTCGTTGACGTATGATTTCATGAATTGCTCCACTTCGTCGACCAGACTGATGGCCATTTTGTCGTAATTACTCTTAATGATGTTAATCTTTTCCAAGTCGCTCTTTTCATTTTCATTTGAAGAATCATTATCCCTATCGTTTCCACTACAGTCACCACCACCTCCGTTTTGCCTACTTCTGCTGTCGTCGCTGACACCGTTGCAGTTATTATCCGCGTGGTTAGCGTGGTTAGCGTGATTACCATCATCAGTACCACGTATCTGTACACTAGTATTTTCTTCCAAGTACTTTAATTCTTCATTCTTTTTATTACAAAAAAAATTTTCCAAAAACAGCTTCAATTTTTCTTCACAGGTGTTTGCAAAAAAACGAAACCCTTCCATATTTACCCTACTTTCATCCTTGCTATTTTTATCATTTTCATTCATATCCCCATTTTTTTGGTTGGTTTTTTTGCTTGTTTCCATCTTACTCTTGTATATTTTTCATAACAACTTTACATGCATATTTTTTTTTTTTTCTACGTTCAAGATTTTCCTGTTTCTTACATGGATGAGTGAGTGATGAAGTGGAAGTTGACACACAGACTACGGAAAGTTCGCAAGAGAGTTAGGGTATATGAAAATCGACATGTGCACCTAGGAGTGTAGAAGCGAGTAGACGTAGGTATAAATAAGCAGACGTGCGTGTAAGTACGAGTTAGTGCATAGTGGTCTCCATAAGCACACATGTGTGCGCAAAGTGCACTGTCGCGTGGGTATCGACGAACTCATTTGTTAGCAGTTCATGTAGATCGTAGTTTGTGAAAGGTATTAACTACATATTACATTTTTTTTAATACATATGTAATCTTACTTCAATCGCCTTCTTACGACCTTTTGAAGGTTTAAACATTCCCGTTTCTTGGAAAAAATATAAAGCCTTTTTATTTGAAGGAAAATATGTACGATTATTTTTTTTTCTTTTTGCAAAATTTTTATTTTTTCCTTATATTCTTAAAATTGTAAAAAATATTCATGTATGTCAAAAATGAAGGAACATAACGAACCTGGCTGCTGTCTTATATTCAACAGAAGTGTGAGAGTAAAACGATGCTTTACTCTCTTTCACCTTTGCTCACTTTCGCTTCCTTTCCCTTTTCCACATCTCCATTTTCATGACATGTATGATGAGTTAGCGTCACTTCAAGAGAACAAAAAAAAAAAAAAAAAATAGGAAGGAAAAGGCAAAACTGTGAAAGGGTGAAAAAATATAGGGATTTCTTCCAAGTGCACACCGCACATAGAGGTTAGGTACCTTTTTTTTTTTTTTAACATATACCAAAAAAAAAAAAAAAAAAAAAAAAAAAAATAGCCAAGGTGCTATTTTTCATGTTGAGGGTGCAAACAGATCAACATCAGAAAGATTACATTTATTAAAAATAAAAAAACGCATCTTAATTTTATTTAAATAAAAAATTAACATTTCGAAGATTATCCTTCTATTTATTGGTATCATGTAAAACGAAGGAAACTAGTGTTATCAAATTATTAAATGAAAATAATTTTCCTAATTTAAGCACAAAAATTGAGAAACATATTTCCTCATTTTTAAGTGAGAATACTCAGGGAAGTAGCAGAGAACAGGTAATTTTGCAGGGTGTAATTTAGCAGAGCCCTCAATTTTGTTTTCAAAAAAAAAAAGAAAAAAAAAAAAAAAGAAATATTTATAGTGTAATTTTCCCATTTTTCTTCGCTCAAATGGGTACATACCACACGGAAATTCTTTGACGACTGAAGGTATTTCTACCGCTTCAACATTTTTCGCTTTTTTTTTTTTTTTTTTTTTTTTTTTTGTTTTCGAAAATGAGACATTATTTTTGTCTATGGTTAAGCACTCCATTTTTTCCATCCATGAAAAGGTGGAGATAGGATTTGTAGAACTCCACACATTTTCCGAACAACGAAAAGGGGGAGTAAAAAGGATATACACGATCGTGCTTCTGAATACGCGAATGCATATACGATTTTCTACTTGTACTACTGTTACGTTCCCCTTTTTACTAAAGAGACGCAAAAAATGCTCATATAAGGAGATAACATCAGTTTTAATTCTCTACATGGGAAAAAAAAAAAAAAACGTAATGTATGAAACGTATTAATAGTTTTCCCATTTTACTTCTCACCTTTTAACGTTATTCTTAACCCATTTTCGCACGCTCCCACATCAATGTAGAGTCTCCACACTTGTGGAAAATGTTCCCTCTTTTACAAATCCCCCTGTCTTAAAAAAAGGAAACGAATGGATTTATAAATGCATGGAGAATATACCAATGTACTGAAAAAAATAGCGAGTTCCTCATATATTTACCGTTTTTTCTGTAGCATCCTCTTCCCCGTTTTTTTTTTCTTTTTTTTTTTTTTTTTCTTCCATTTTGACCTTCTATCCCATCTTTTTTATACATGTTTAAGGAATTGCAAAGTGTGTTTTTTAAAAAGGAGTTATTTTTACCATAAAGTAATTTCCTCTTAAATCATGTATGTGTGAGGAAATGCAAATATAACGGATGACAGAACGAGAAAAGGGGGGGGAAAAAAAAGAAAAAAAAAAAAAAAAAAAAAAACATTAAGCATGTATACAAGCTTTTGCACTTTTGAATTTTACTCTCCAAATTATCATCGTGTAGAACCTCGCATTTGATAAGTTTTCCCTTTCGCATTTGGAACCTTACGCATTTTCTTTCTGCGTGTGATATCTTCTTCCACGCTTTTTACATAAAACCAGATTTGTGGCAAAATGCTGAAGAAGAAAAAAGAGAACTCTAGTGCAGAAGCGGATGAGAAAAACGTGAAGAAAAAAACTACTGCCCCAAAGGCGTCTATTTTGAAAAAGAAGAACAGCACTTATGCGACAGTAGAAGGGCGAGATGTGGAAAGTAGCGAGCACACCCATGATAAATGTGATAAGGAAGAAGATGGAGAACGAAACTTGAAAGAAAATAAAGCAAGAAAGGATGTTTCCAAGCAGTGTAGCATCGTAGAAAAGGCGAAAAAAAATGCAAAAACGGGGCAAACTGGAGGCTGCGAAGACATTGCAAGTAGTACTGATCATGGGAATAATTGCAACGGCGGAGGAGGTAAGGCGAATAGCAAAGATGAGAAGATAAATATAAAGGAGGCAATTATTAGAAATGTGAGAGTACCAGAAAACTACGAAATTAAACACTTGATAGGAAGAGGATCTTATGGTTATGTGTATTTGGCATATGACAGAAAAACAAGGAAAAATGTAGCAATAAAAAAGGTAAACAGAATGTTTGAAGACTTAATTGACTGTAAAAGAATATTGAGAGAGATAACTATATTGAATAGATTAAGAAGTAATTATGTTATAAAATTACATGATTTAATAATACCAGAGGACTTGTTAAAATTTGATGAGTTATATATTGTCTTAGAAATAGCAGATTCAGATTTAAAAAAATTATTTAAAACACCTATATATTTAACAGAAGAACATGTAAAAACAATATTATACAATTTATTGTTAGGAGAAAAATATATTCATGAATCGGGAATTATACATAGAGATTTAAAACCAGCAAATTGCTTACTGAATCAAGATTGTTCTGTTAAAATTTGTGACTTTGGATTAGCAAGAACTATTAATTGTGAGAAAGATATACATATAGTTAAAGATTTGGAAGAAAAAGAAGAAAATGAAGAACCAGGACCACATAATAAAAATATTAAAAAACAGTTAACTAGTCATGTAGTTACAAGATGGTATCGTGCACCTGAACTTATATTATTACAAGAAAATTATACAAATTCTATTGATATGTGGTCTACTGGATGTATATTTGCTGAATTGTTAAATATGATTGAAAGTCATATTAATAATCCAACCGATCGTTTTCCTCTATTTCCTGGATCTTCTTGTTTTCCATTATCACCAGACAGAAACTCTAAAAAGGTACATGAAAAAAGTAATAGAGATCAACTTAACATAATATTTAATGTCATTGGTACACCATCAGAAGAAGATTTAAAAAATATTACAAAAGAAGAAGTCATTAAATATATTAAATTATTTCCACCTAGAAATGGAATTAACCTTAAAATTAAATACCCATCTATTTCAGATGATGGAATTGATTTATTACAATCTATGTTAAAATTTAATGCAAATAAAAGAATAACTATTGAGAATGCATTGAATCATCCTTACTTAAAAGAGGTAAGAAAAATTGAATTAGAAACATTTTGTACAGAAAAAATTATTCTTCCTTTCGATGATTGGATGATACTATCTGAGACTCAACTAAGGTATATTTTTTTGAAGGAAATTCAATCCTTTCATCCCGATTTGGTTATCCCTCCAAAGCTAAATGTGCATGAAGCTGCATTTTACACTGAGGTCACTCACACTTAGGCCTCCAAGCGGTTATCCCGCAGATTGCCAAAATGGTAAAAGGACAAATGAACACTGTAATCCCTATATAGCCAGTTGTCGATTCAAAGCCACCTTGCTCTGTAATTCTAGTCTCCATTTCGCCTTTCCCCTTTTATCACAAACCTGCGAGGGAGAAATAGACTCAACTGGATCGCTTTGAGAGACTTTCTGTCCCTTATCCTTCGCGTCTTCGTCTTTCCTGAATAAGTGCGGTTAGCTAATACATTCGCGCAGCGGGGAACACGGAAAAGAGGTTTTTACACGTATGCTTCCTTTGCAAAATGGGAGACCAAATTCTGCCTAAGTGACAGAACGTAACCGAGACGTTTATGTACCGTACGCGTAACGCAGGCGGTAAGTAGGCGTTTCTTAACAACGACCAATCCTTCCAACCATGCGAAATGTGGCAGCCTTTATTTTATTTTTTTTTCTTGCATTTTACTCCTTTCCATTTTGGCTCTTTCCACGTTGGCACTTTCCACGTTGGCTCTTTCCACGTTGGCTCTTTCCACGTTGGCACTTTCCACGTTGGCTCTTTCCACTTTGGCTCTTTCCATTTTTCCGTTTTAATGATGATCCTTCTTTCCCTCTCATTACGCATGCCTTTTTATTGATAGTCCATGCCACCACAGTATGAATGCATACGTCTCCATTTTGCTTTTATGACATAAAAAATTTTATGAAAGCGTTTTCTACATTACGAAGAAATCGCCAACTTATGAATGTCTCTTTTTTTTTTTTTTTTTTTTTTTTTTTTCCTAATTTATTTTCTTGGCTTATTTTTATACCCATTATGCACAGGCAAGTTTTTTTTTTTTTTTTTTTTTTTTTAACTTTTTTTAAAATTCCAATTTGAGCTTGGTAGTAGGGGAAAAAGGAGAAAAAGAAATGCGAAATGAACGACAACGCTGAGCGCGATAGTGTACCGTTTCCGGGAAACAACAATTGCAGAAAATGGGAAAGAAAGTCTAAGATATATACACGAGCATGTGCATATACATACAAGTATCATTGCATTTATGCACACAAGTGTCTGAGCAACCATTATATTTGGTGGAATATATGTAGACCTCCAAACATCTTCCCACTTACCTTTCCCGCTTCTCCCCATGCATAGTCGCCGATCATGGAAGTGTCCAAGAAAATAAAAAAAAAAAAAAACCACAATATTTGTAAAATGCACCAATTCGTACATTGAAAAAGCTCGCGGAAGTGCAGCAGCTCCGATTTGACACTGATGGAGTAATAACGCGAAAAGGTAACATTTACCCCACCTTTATGCTCCCTAGTCCACATTTTGCCCACATGTCGCTGACCTGTTTTCGTTTTTCTTTTCTACCTTTTTCTTCCTCATGGGCGCTATTTTTTTTTTTTTTTTTTTTTTTTTTTTTTTTTTGGCTAATTCCGTGTTCCCCTCTTTATGGCCTTTCCATATTTACATAACGAAATTTGAGTCAGCGCAAAAGTTATTTACGACGAGGTGCATTGCTGTACACATCAGCCTGTGTTTAGAGAGTTTTATGCAAGCGCATACGGATGTAAAGGCATAAATAAGCATGAATGTATGCAGCCATGCGTACAAACGCGTAAACATAAGGAGCTTTGCGTAACCATTTGTTAGCCTGCCTGTCGCGTGACACGGTCCCCACCGAGCTTTAACAACCCTTTGGGACTCTACCCCCCCTCGGCATCCCGTGCTTTTTCACAAAGGATAAAAAATAATGTTGAAAAAAAAAAAAAAGATTAACCATGTTAGAAGGACAGTTAAAATAAACTGTTCTCAAAAGCGCCAAGGTTGAAGTAATTATTATTTCATATTTAATGAGAGTGATATAGAAATAAAAAAAAAAAAAAAGAAAATATAATTATATGTATATTCTTTTATAAGGAGTATTTACCTTACGGTTAGCATTATGGATGACAAGGAAAATAATGTTAATGATAATAATAGAAAAGCAGTATATGTGGGTTCTTCACGCAAGAACAATGAAACATGTAATGCATATGTGTTTGAAAAAAAAAGTAAAGAGAAAGAAGTAGAAGGGAAAGAGACGAGTGAACAGGATGTAGAAAAGATAGTAGTTAGTACTGGGAGCGTTTTCCTATTTCAGTTATTCGTGTTTTTCATATTTTTTTTGGTGCTATTGATTGGTTCATTCAATTTTTCTTTTAAGCTTTTTCAAGTAAAAGAAAAGCATTTACACGAATTTCTGGACAATATAAAGGATGTGTCGACATGTACATATATCACGCATTACAGAGAAGATTTAGATCAAAAGAAGAAAGTACATTACGAAGAAGATAATAAACGAAATCATAATGACACATTATTGCCCCATATAAATTTTAAATATTATTTTACTAGGGGTAAACATTACAAAAAGGTAGAAACGAAAAGAGGAAAAAATAGTAAGGACATTAAAATATTTATATGCATAAATAAAAAAAAAAAAATTTTTTATAATAACACAATATTTGATATATTTTTAAGAGGTAAAAGATTTATAATAAAAATTATTACCTTTGTATATAACGAAATTTCGAATGCTTTTTTTTCCAAAGGGGAATATGATGATGGTACCTTTTCTCATGGAGAAGGATTCAGAGAGAATTATTTAAAACACAATAGTGAAGAGGTTGCAAAATATGTCTACTACAACTTTTTGCTAAGCAGGAATAATACATATAAAAATTACTATTTGAATGTCGAGTCACTGTTTTATATGTACTTGTACGATATTTGCTACTATCATGATGGAAGTGGGACAAACGATACCCTGGGAGAATATGCCAACTGGGAAGAGGATACACACACGGGGAACCGTGGTAAGAAAGACATAGCTTTGCTAATCAGACACATAGATAAATATTTGAATGACGATATTTTGCCGAATGTGCTGCAAAAATTGTACATAGGTGTGTGCATGGAGGAGAGAATTTTGAAATTTTTGTCGAAAAGGGAAAAAATGGAAAAAAAGGAAAAAAGGGAAAAAAGGGAAAAAAGGGAAAAAAAAAAAGGTGATTTTTTTTTAAATGAAAATATAAATCAGGAAGAGTATTACAATTTATATCACAAAATAGAAGGAAGAAAAAATATAAATAAGTATATCATTTTTAGGAATAACGTGAAAAAAAAAATAAGAACAATACAAGTTTTAAAAGGATTAAATATTTGCGAAAAAAATTATATACGTAATTTGGAGAAAGTACCATTTTATTTTTTTATGGACGATTTATTTGATACACCATGTTATATTTACAACAAAATAATTGGTAATATATTAAGGTATTATTATAATGGTATATTTTTATATTTCATAATATTTATTGGTTGTGTTCATGTTTTATTTTCTCCATTTCCAATAACATTAGTTCATTTTCGTAGATTTTGTATTTATTTTTTTATAATTATATATCGTCTTTTTATTTTATATTTTATACCATCCATAGTTCAATATATAATATATAAATTTCATTATTTTAAAGAGGATGAATATATACATATTTTTGATTATTCTGATCATGTCATATTATTTTCCACCTTATTGTTTATAATATCTTTGGAAATTAAAGCAATTGAATATACCATCAGACATCAAAAAATGAGTTGTGAATATTGTCATTTTAAATACAATAGAAATTTATCCCTTTTTTTTCTGAAATTAGTTTTGTATTACTACTACATACTTATTTTTTTTTTTTTATATACTAGTTACTACACAGCTAAATATTTTCACACGACAAATGAAATTTTTGTTGCATATTTTTTTTCCACGTTTTCCATATTTTTTTTTTTTTATTTCTTTCTATACAAAAGCTACTTCAGCTTTTACAGCATAGGAATAACATCCTACGTGCATAAAAGCGTCAGTTCTATGCCCAGCGCCTTTCCCTCGTCGCCCTACCTATACAGTGCCTACAGCTCTCTGCGCGAAAAATTTGCCTTTGAGTGAGAAGCGTGCATGGGCCCGCGTTGTTTCGTTGCGTCCACTCTTTGTGTCCACTCTTTGCGTCCACTCTTTGTGACCACTCTTTGTGACCACTCTTTGTACTTCCACATTTCCGGCTTGCCGCATATACATGTGCACACACCTGCACGTAAATGTCGTGGAGCCCGACTTCTTTCTTATGAATTCATCTACCAATATGGGTCCTCATGTACGTATGTACACATGCCTGCTCTTTGCTACACAATTTTTGATTATACTCTTTTTCTTTTTTTTATGTTTACCCCCTTCAAAGTAGCCGCAACATTGTTGCGGTTGCCTCATGAGGGTTCCCTTTGATAGTACATTTTTGCGTGTATATCCATCAACGTAATTTTATTTCTCTCCATCAGTCAGTTATCACAAACGTTATTTTATTTTATTTTACTTTATTTTACTTTATTTTATTTTATTTTATTTTACTTTACTTTATTTTATTTTACTTTATTTTATTTTATTTTACTTTATTTTATTTTACTTTATTTTATTTTACTTTATTTTATTTTACTTTATTTTATTTTACTTTATTTTATTTTTTATTTTATTTTTTTTGTTCTTGTGTAGAGGGTGCTGGATGAAAAATGACATCGCTCCATCCGTCCTTCCTTTAAATTTTTTTAATTTTTGTAAAAACCAAAATAAGTGAATTGCAATGTGTACAAATTAAAAATCGCCGCCATTGGAACTATCAGCAAGGTGGGGGGAAAAAAAAAAAGAAAAAAAAAAAAAAAAAAATACGCTGGAAAAAGGGAAGCAAAAAAGGGGTGCCCGATAGGCGAGAAGGCACCACACAAAAGGGGAAAAGCTTCAATCTGGTGAACAGATGCAGATCCATTTTTTGTATTGGTGCATACCCATATAACCTCGTAAAATGCAAACAATTTTTCGGGTGGGTAATCATGTGCTACATATATGACATTGTTGCAAAATAACCAGCAGTCTTTAAGACAAAGTGTCCAATGCAACATAAACTTTTCGAGATGTTAGGCTATTCACCAGAAGTAGCACTATGGCGTCTCTCCTCCCCCCTTCCCTTATTTTTACTCTTTTTTACGTTTACTTCGCGTTGAAAGATGTACCCCTTTGGATAAGCTCCACCAGGTAATTGTCGGGATCATAAACAAAAGCAATATTGTTCATCAGCCCTTCATGTGTTTTCTTTTTAAAAGGGATGTTTAGCTTTTCCAACTCTTTGCAATAATTTTGCAAATCGTCTACTAAAAAGCCAATATGTCCAAATCCCCTCGGTTCAGTATTTCCATTATGATATGCAAAATTTTCGTCATTCTCTGTTCCATGGTTATGAGTCAGTTCCAAAACAGGTTCCCACGATTTTTTAAAATTTTCGTAGTCCTCCCCCGATTGAAAGGATGTCTTTAATGTGTCAAAATCGAATGAAGTGTGTTTCCCTGCTTCGGCTTTCCCCGTCTCGGAGTTGCAGTACACAGACTTTAAAAAATATAGAGAAAAATCGGAGTTGTGTTTTACGTGTACTAATTCCATTCCTAATATGTGCATATAGAAGTATAAACTTTTTTTAGGATTTTTAACCCTAATCATTGTTTGAGAAAAATTTGTAATATCTTTTCTATTTTTCCATTTTACATCATTTGATCGTTTTACTATTTCTATCCAGTAGTTATTTGGATCGAGAGCAAAACCGATAGTTTTCATATTTGTCTCATGAGGCAATTTATGAAATTTTACTTTTTTCTCTTTAAAAAGGAAATCGCATAATTCCACTACATCATTACAGTTAAAAGCTATATGTCCAAATCCTCTATCATTTTTATTATTTCCATTACTTATAATTTCATTGCTATTATGATTATGTGTTAATTCTAAGCATACAGTGTTTAAGTTCCATAAATATTTTTCTGAATCTACTGTATTAGGCTTGGGTAATTTTCTTTTTTCTTCTTCATCATATGGAGGTGTAATCATAAAATACAGAGAAAAGTTATACTCATCAAAATGATACGTGTGAATGTTAACCATGCCAAAATGTTTTTCATAAAACTCGACTGTCTCTTTTGGGTCGTGTATTCGTAACATAGTTTGTTGCCATGTGGCATTATACCTTTTTCCTACTGTCAAGGCACTTTCTTCCTCCATTATTTCCCTCCTATTTATCTATTGCTTATGTGTATTACACGATTGGCTATAGGATGTACAGTGCCTGGAGAGGGTGGGGGTGGGGGTAAGCCGCTCCTACGGTGTAAGTGGGTCCCTTCGATTTGGTAAGATCACCACGGAGATAACCTTTCAACGTTTTTACGCGCGTGTTCTAGCTTTTAACAAATTTGACCGCAGCTTCGGGAGAATTTGAAGCGTTAGAAGCGTTGGAAGGGTTGGAAGCGTTGGAAGGGTTGGAAGCGTTGGAAGGGTTGGAAGGGTTGGAAGCGTTGGAAGGGTTGGAAGCGTTGGAAGGGTTGGAAGCGTTGGAAGGGTTGGAAGAGTTGGAAGAGTTCGAAGCGTTGGAAGAGTTCGAAGCGTTGGAAGAGTTCGAAGCGTCGGAAGCGTCGGAAGCGTTGGAAGAGTTCGAAGCGTTGGAAGGGTGAGAATAAGGGGAACATGTATAATGTCATACCTCGAAAAATAGCGCACATTTGCTATTAAGAGAAGGGGATGAGCGCACGATGCACCGTTCCCCGGGGTCACCTTAGAGCCCGATTTTTTTATTTTATTTTTTTTTTTTGTATTGTGTATAGAGTGAGCAAGCACATTACGTGCCTACTGCTGTCATTTTATCACTTCTTACGCGTCATTACACTACGTTTGCAAGTTTTTACTCCACTTCCTACATTCTGAAAGGGCACAGTTTTTTTAAACTAATGATTCGCCTCTTTAAAGAGATGGGTTATGAGAATGGAGTGTTGCATACGTGGAAATTATTTTTCACATGAGTTTAATACACAAAAAAAAATTATTTTTTAAAAAACGTTGTACGAAATTATTTTTTTTATTTTACCGTTTTTTTAAATTGTAATATAACACATGGAAGGGTTATAAGATGAATAAAATGACTTACACCACTCTCACACATGATAAAAAAAAAAAAAAAAAAAAAAAAAAATTCAATTTAATGTACTTCTTTTGTTAAAAAAAAAAAAAAAAAAAAAAAAAAAAAAAAAAAAAAAAAGAAAAGGGGGTACTAAAAAAGTAGAGATTAATTTTTAAAGTATATCTAAGATGTTTTTTCTTTTTTTTTTTTTATTAAAATTTAGGAAATTATCGCCAGTAACTGAGTTGTCTCCGTGCTGTGTTCTATCAGGCTCTTTCCGTTTGTTCGTCCCAATTGCCTTCCTTGCAGCATCAACTACACCTCCGCTATCCGCCTTGTTCATTCCATTGTTGCATACGTCACGTTTTCTTTTCTTCTGGAGGTTATTCTCCATGTGTAAGGCTTTGACATCATGTGGTTTTTTATCCGCGTGGAGAGGGTCAAGTGTTTGATTTTTCTCGTTTAAATTTAATTGTAAAAAGGGGTCATTTCTTCCACTTGATATAGTGTTAGTACCATAGTCAATTCGGAAGAGGTTCTTCATATCTTCGTACATATTTTTTTGGCTAAAAATATCTTCCTCTTCATTATTAGAGTGAAGATCACTTGGGAGGTTTTCACCCTTATTCGTTTCACTGTCACAATTCTCCCAGATTAATTCGATTGGAGAGTCTTCCCGACAATCAATTCCGTTCATCGATTCTTCTTCCGCGTTGGACTTATCTATGACTTCATTAAATGATGCCTCTTTTTCTACATCTTGTCCCTTGTGGTCTTTTTTAATTTCATGGTCATCAATTTCGTTAATACGAAAAAAGTTAAACTGAGTTAGTTTATTTGAAAATAACTTTTCACTTATATTTTCTTCTGATTTTATTGTACTCTGGTTAAAATTCTGTAAATTTAATTTTCTCTTATTATTACATAGGAAACATTTATATAGCATAGAATTTTTTCCTTTTACTTCTTTAATTTCGCAATTATAAAATGGGATGTATATTAAGTTACAGTAATTACAACATATATTGTCAAGAAGTAAACTATTTTTTGTTATTTTTTTAATTAGCGTAACATATTTCATTGACAATTTTGCATTTTCATAAATTGAAGATATAGCTAAATTCCATAAGTATTCAATTCTTTTATCTGTCTGACTGTCCCCAGTTACATGGGGGAACTTCACTCGGTTAATACACAAAGAAATGCCATTTTTTTCCTCCGTACTTCCACTGGACATGCTTTATTACGATATATATAGTTACGCACAGGCACGACAGGTTAACGCATTTGCATACACCACCATGTACAACGCATATATGCGCATGCGTGTACTTATATATACCTGTGAGTTTTAATTTCGGCACAAATGAGGAGCAATTGTAGTGGCGTAATTTATTTCTTTCGACAAAGTACGGTGTGCTCGGCGAAATACAGCATAACTTTATTATTATACGTATTATGCCCTACATAGTACATGCGTACTATGTCACATTTGCATTGACAAAATGCAATTTGCTGGAGTCCCTATTTATTCTTGTAAATGCGTACATGCGAATTTGTTTCTTCTGCCCTTAAACCGTCCGATGTACTGTTCTTGCATAAAAAGTGACGTTATTTTGGGCCTCTTTTTTATATTACGTTTTTAAAAATATAGTAAAAGTTGAGAATAATAAAAAGTGGATGTCGTTAAAATAAAGCCGAATAAACTGCTTTTCTCCTTACATTTATATTAACCTCTCCATGGTTCTTCTTTCCACATTATATATAAGCATTTTTTTCTCTTTTTATAAATTACTTTTTCAGTTGATAGTAAATAGTTATATGTAGTAGCTAACGTTTCGTTGGTCTTTTTTTTTTTTTTTTTTTTTTTTCCCATAAATGGAAAAGATTTTTTCGCAAAGGTATATGCAGAGTTCACTTTGCACTCGATTCTTTTTTCCTCATTTTGTAATTATTCCGTTGTGTATGTTACATGCCAAATAAAGTGCGTTCCGTAATGCACGTTTCGGGCTCACTTTTTACGAAAAGATGCGTGATTTATAATGAGTGACAGGAATTTGTGAAGATATTACTTCGAAGGTGAACTAAAAAAAAAAAAAAAAAAAACGGTGAATGCACAAAATTGTGCCGGGTAGAAATAGGCAAAATTAATTTGCTAATAATTCCCCTGTGCACACTGCAACGTGAAGGACATGTTAACTATGTCGATAGCGCTATTCCGCATGCGTACCTTTACATACACAATTTTAAACTACGGGAAACTTTAAGCAATCGAAAATAAAATTCATATAAGGGGGCTATTTTAAAAGTACTGTTTTTTCTTTTTTCTTTTTTTAAACTAAAAACGTGGGGAAAACAAAAAAAAGTCGAAAAAAGGATAAAAGAAGAGGTGCCCCCATTTAACTTATAAAATAACTTTTCCCAATGTGTGAGTCTCCTTTTATGCAAAATTATTCCGTACACAAAATCGCACAAAATTTGATCGGGTCTCTGCACAACATACTTTTTAATTAAACTACATATGGTCAATTACAAATTATGAATTATGTGTGGAAGGTTTATTTCCCCATGGTTGTTAAAGCTTTAGGGGTGGATAGGAAATTTTCCCTTTTGCTTATTCCGCATGAACGATGAGTGATATGCACATTTGGACGATGAATTCCAAGCAATGGGGAAAAACGGGGAACATAATAAATACTCGTAAAGTGTATATGCTTCTTCTTCTTCTTATTCTTCTTCTTCTTATTCTTCTTCTTCACATCCTGCGGTTAATCCTAGTGATCGGACCGCTCTGGGTGATTTTCGAACTCTGTGTAGTACCTCTTCAAGTTGGATGGATTATCTACGACCCTTATGAAAGTGGTGTTGCCATCTGTAGAGTAGGAAATCGAATCGGGGATAACCTTAAAATTCTTCGTAAGGTAACTGATTCTCTCCTTAGCTTCCTTAGTTGGGAAAATCAGCGTTAACACTTGTACATTTTTAATATGATTTGTTAAATTCTTTATAATATGTATAAGAGCATCACAATTTATACCATATTTGGCTGAAATTGGTAAGACATTTTTTGGTTTATCCTTGTACAATTGATACAATTGTTTTTCCTTTAATTTGTCAATTTTATTCCATACTTCTATTATATTATTTTTTATGAATTCATCAGATATACCAATTTTCTTTAAGGTATCTATGACACATTTTTTATGTTTATCTTTGTATGGATGACTAATATCAATTATGTGTATTACTATGTCAGAATTTTTAATTGCATCTAAGGATATTTTAAATGATTCATATAATGAATATGGTACATCTTGTATAAATCCAATAGAATCTATAAAAATAGTTGAAAAACTATTTGATATATTTAAATTTTTGTAAGTATTATCTAATGTTTGAAAAAGTATATTTCTTGATTTTAAATTGGACTTTGTTAAGTAATTTATTAACTGTGTTTTTCCTACATTAGTATAACCTACTACTGCTATTAATGCTTTATGTTTTCTTGCGCTATTTTGGAGATTGTTATTATTTTTACATATTTTTAATTCTTTCCTTAATTTTATATAAAGATTATTAATTATCCTTTTTTCATATTCTTTATACGTTTCTGTACTTTTTATATAATTGCTTGTATATCCTAAATAATCAAAATTTTTTTTTTTATTTTTCTGTTTTTCTACATCATATATATTTACTTGGTTACTCTTTTCTTCATAATCAAAATGACATTTTCCCAAAATATTATTCTCAACATATTTTATATATTTCATCCTCGATTTGTTATTTTCCGAATAGGTGGTAAAAATGAAATTTGCTCTTGCTAATTCTAGCTGAAGTTTGCTTAGATTACTCTTCGCTCTGCTCTTCAGGATGTACAAAATGATGCTATATCGATCAAGGAGTTCCACGTACATCGGTACTCCCCTTTGCCTGTCCGATTCGGCAATGTCTACATCTCCGTCGTTTTTTTCTTCATCGTAATTGTCTTCCATCATTTGGTCATCTTCCCCTACATCATTGTCATCCTCTGCATGTGAATAATTATTGTACAGGTCAAAATAGCCACAACTCCTGTTATCAAGTTCCTTCGTATTTCCAACATCCAACACAGAGTCTAGAGTCCTCTTCGACAGGAAGTTCCCTTCGCTCCGCTTCTCACTCATTAACTTCAGCTCATCGTGATAGCTTTTCAGTAAGTTGTTAAATAAGAAATCGATGTTACGAAATTGTTCTGGGGACAAAATCGTGTTAATAAAAATATAGGGTGTTGGGTTTTTAAGAAAGTAACGAGATAATTCGTTTAGTTTACCCTTACTAAAAAAAAATTTATTATCTACCCTATTAACCTTAATCAAGATGGACTCTGCAATCTTCTTTTCTATCTCGTCAAAGCTGCCCGTGTCGTATAAGCACTTTCCCCCTTCTGCAACCGATGAATGTATATCTTGTCCTTCGTTTTTCTCCCTCCCAGAATTCGATTCTGCCGTAAAAGTCCATCCCCCCGAAGGCATGGAAATACCACTCGCTATTTTGAAACCAGCCGATCGAGCTAACCCCAAAGCTTCCTGAGCATCATAAATTATTTCATCAAAAGATTTATCACTTTTTATTTTCTTTAAAATTGGATGTAAAACAATAATTTCATTTTTCCGTCCGCTTCCATTTCCTTTTGTTAGGCTGGAAGAAAAATGACGTTTCTCAAACTGACTGCTTTTCCTCAGCAAAAGCGGAGACAAACGCATTTTTCAGTAACCTCTTCTTATGGGCATATTACCACGCATATGTACTCGCATGTACAGGTTAATATACATGTATTGCATATTATATACATATGTGCGAATGTACACGCACTGATTCGTTCATACGGGTCGGAAAAGATGATCATGCAGACGTGGATTCTCCTTTCCCAATGGATGAATGATAAAAATTGTCATTTAGTTTACACTGGAAAAAAGTTCAATTGAAGAACAAGGTACTTTTCGCAAAGATTTCCATTTTGAATATGCACAGATATACAACCCATTTTATTATATATTACTTTGTATTTCCTTCTAAAGACACCGCAGTGTTAATGAGGCGGCTTTTTATATTGGGTCGATTTTTCTTTCTATTAAACACCACACAAAGGTTGATTACGATGTTGCAGTAGATCTGCTTGTTTACTCTTCCCCTTCTGTGGGTAAAGGTGCCTTTTTAGCTTTTCAAACAAATAAGCACAATGCATTCGTATGTACATGAACATGCAAGTATATACATATTTTTATATATGTGCTATGGAAGATATTGCATTAAAAAAAAAAAAAAAAAAAAAGATATTCTTTACGCACCTCTTCAGTCTTTGATGAGGGTAATTTTTTTATTTTTTTTTATTTTTCCTCTTCTGTTATCGAGAAGGCAAATGTGCACTTTACAATGCTTATATTGTGGTGATATCATAAACTTACATTCACTTTAAAAAAAAAGTATGAACAAATCACGTTACATAAAAAATTAGCAATATATTGAAATAAGTTTATGTTAAAAACACAATTTCCATTTTTATATAAATCATTGCCATTTGTGTATATTATATCATATTTGTTGAATCGATCTACATTTGTATTATTTTTCATTTAAAAAAAAAAAAAAAAAAAAAGGAAAAGCCCGAAAATTCTCCTCTTTCCTGGTATGTTTACTACTGCTTCTTTCTCCCCCTCCACCTCCCTACTCCTTTGGGTTAATAGAAAATGTATCAGGGGCAGAAGTGCTTGTATTTGAGAAGTGCAGCACAGTACGCCTACTGCATATGCAGTGCGTACACAATAATTACATACAGTTAACATTAATGCGTACATTACATTTGTGTATTCATATGTGCCCCATAGGGGCACAATAAAAGCGTTACTGTAGATATATTTATATGAATGGTGCTTACTCGCCCATGCAGTTTATAACGTCCGCGTAAATGTTTGGATGTGCACTTGTTCGCTTGGACATGTGCGCATATAAAAAGCATACGCAGTATATGTTTTCATATTGCAATTATGCGTAACATTGCATCCATGTCAGCCCGTGCACATATAAAATTTACAAAATTAAAAAAGAAAAAAAAAAATGACGAAAATCCATAAGTACACTATATATGACGCATTGCAAATACTGAAACGAACAAAATATGGGAACGATATTTATTAAACCTATATAACAATACGGAAAAAAAAAAAAAAAAAAAAAATTAAAAAAATTAAAAAAATTAAAAAAATAAAATAATAGTAAAATTCCAAACTAAGGAAAGAACTTACTGAGATGGTTTAAAAACTGAACTACAACGAAGGAAGAAATTGCAATATATTTATTTAAGGCAATTTTTTTTTGTTAATTTGTCGAAACACCCAGTTTTCATACAAAACGAACATCCTCATATATGCATAAATATACATAAACGTACGTAAATGCATATACGTACGTAAAACACACATAAAATACGAAAATACATATGCATGCGTGAATACATTTTTACATACGTAAATTCGTAAACATAAAGATAGACGTAAACGTGCTTATACCTTACATAAACGTGCTTACGCGTCCCATACACGTGTCGTATATGTACGTACGTGGGTATAAAGTCACAACACAGTTACATTAGCAATTGCACAATTGACGCAGCGACAGTGGCATCAATTATTGTACATTTTCTTAGGAGCAGGAAAAAATGACAATTAATGTTTCATTTAAAGTTACGGGGGGAAAAGAGTTTACAATTTCAATTGAGCCTGATATAACTGTTTTGGAGCTGAAGCAAAAATGTTCGGAGCATGTGGATATCCCTGTTGAGTCTCAGAGAATTATTTTTAAAGGTTTGCACAGAAAAGGAAAAAACGGAGAGAAGGAAAATGTAGAACAAAGCATAAATGCACACGCGTTTGACAGCATATCCCGCATTGCGGGCAAACGTGAATTCTTCACGGGGTGCATACGATATGGCACTTACTACGCTCGTTAACAAGTTTCACGACACGCACTTTTTCTTTTTTCTTTTAAGGGAAAATATTGAAGGACAAAGAGTCCTTATCGTTATACAACGTAGCCGATGGAAACACGATGCACTTAGTGCGTAGCACTGTGGCTACGAAGGAGCGTAAGGCAGAAAAGAAAAGTGAACGCACACGTCGCATGCGTGTGTAGACGTGGACGTAGACGTAAACGCAGACGTAAACGCAGACGTAAACGTAAACGTAAACGTAAACATATTTATAATATGCATATACATTTGCATGTGCATACATATACCCGTACAATTATATGCCCCCTCCACCCTCTCCTCATGTATGCAGCCGAAGCGGAAAAGGAGAACAGCAAGAACGAAAATGCAAGTAACGAGCAGAGCGCAAACCCAAGTGGAAACCCTAGTGACTTTAACGAAAACGCGTTCGTGCAAATGTTGATGCAAAGCGGAACCGGAGGTACTTACTACGCTCAAATGCATGCATCCTCGCGTGCTTATACCTGCATATGTATATGTATATACATACACAAATCGAGGCATGCATAATGTGCACGTGTGCAAAGTATTCGCAGAAATAGTTTCATGTTGTTTTACATTACATACGTTATACTGTTTGCTGTGCAAGATGCTTGTATAACTCCCCGTTCGGTTTAGCCACGTTGTGTATATATGTATATATGCATATGTGTAAGGAGCGCTTGTATGCAAAGCGGTTCGGTTCTACATGACAGCCACACGCCCCGTTTGCCTTTCCAGATATGAATAACTTCAACGCAGGTTCAGGAGGAGCAGACAATTTCAACCTTGGGAATTTTGCGAATATGTTAAATGCAAATGCAGGTGGAGAATTTAATAGAGATAGTATAAGTTCCTTATTAAATAATCCACTAGCAAGATCTTTAATGAATGAATTAAGTAGCAATCCTGAGATGTTAACAAACTTAGTATCAAATAATCCTTTGTTAAGAAATACGTTTTCACAAAGTCCTCTTATGCAACCAGTTTTAGAGAATCCTAATTTATTAAGAGAGTTTATGAGACCAGAAATATTACAAGCAGGTTTACAAATTGAAAATGCACTTAATATGAATAATAATAGTAGTAATACAAATAATAATAGTAATCAAAGAGGAGGAGGAGTAGGAGGAGTAGGAGGAGGAGGAGGTCTGAGAATGGAAGATATTTTAAGTAACTTAAATAACTTAGCAGGAAATACTGCAACTACAGGTACCAATAACAATACTGATAACAATAGCAATCGTGGAAACAACATGAATCCTGGTAATAATATAAGCTCTCTTTTGCAATCTCCAGAATTGTTACAAACGTTTCAGCAAATTATGAATGCTAATCGTAATTTAGGTAATTTTAATTTTCCAAATATGAATAGTAATATCGATTTAGGTACAACGAACGTAACTGATAATAGACCTCCTGAGGAGAAATATGCTTCTCAATTAGTAAGTCTCCAAGAAATGGGATTCATTGATAATGATGCGAACATACAAGCATTGCAGGAAACGGGGGGAGACGTCAATTCCGCGGTTACGCGATTGCTGGAAAAGGGATTTAATTAGGCTTCCTTTGACCAAGCATGTGTGCATGTGTGCATGGACCTGTGCGAAACATCCGTGTGTTTCGTTCGCGCATGCTGATTCCATATCGTGTCCTTTTCGCCCAGTGCACGGTCTGTACAACAGCATATATGTATTTTAGCTACCCGAACAATTCACGTAGGGTTGTGCATTTTAAATGCATTTTTCCTCTTATTCTTTTTTTTTCGCCCCATATCACGTACCATTGTTAAGATGCACAATTTTCTATTGCAATTTTCTATTGCAATTTTCTTTTGCAATTTTCTTTTGCAATTTTCTATTGCAATTTCCCCCTCACCCCTCCCCTCCTTGTGTCGTGTTTAGTGCTTTCCCCCCACTTCTCACTACCTTTCCCTTTTTTGTATGTTTTAACTTTTCAAGACGATACACATCCATATATATATAACCAGTGCAATTTAAAAATGTGCATAACAAATGAGAGCATTTTGCGTTTCTAGCGGGGCGGCCTCCGTGTGTGCTTCCGTCAAATGGGAAAAACGTGGTTTGGCGAACTGTTCGAGGAATTGGCATCTTTCGAAGTGTTGGAAAATTGCTCGAAAAAAGGTCGAAAAAGGTTGAAAAAGGTTGAAAAAGGTCGAAAAATTGTCGAAAAATTGTCAAAAATTGTCAAAAACAAGCGCAAGGTGCTCGTGGAATAATCGTGAGCTTCTGGCATGACGCAGCAGAGGCGCGCAATACACCCACCCGCCCCCATCTCTCTCTCTCCTCACTTATTTTTGCTGTGCAGCTTCTTCGCCTGCTGCTTCAAATAATTTTGTATAATCAGCGTTGTGAAAATGACGGCAATGCATCCCCACTGGATCGGCTTCAAAACATGGCCAAACAAATACACGGAAACAACAGTGCTTAGGGCTTTTCTGAGTGTTGTAAAAAGACTCGTGTATAAACTTCCATACACTTTTAATGAATAGAAAACAAAGAATTGTCCTAACGTTCCACTAATCGAAAATGCTAAAATGTAATAATATGAGTTTGGATATTTACTTAAAAAATTATAAGGTTTTGATCCTTCAAATATTAATGATGCGATTAAATTAAAAAAAAAGGCAAAAATGTTTACAAAAAACATTAAATTAACTGAATTTACATTATACTTGCTTAATAATTTATCTTGTCGTGGCCCTGTTAAACCATCACATAATAATGATATACATAAAAGTGAAAGTCCAAAAGTTGTTTGATGAATTTCTTTTGACGTTTTAGTTCTTAACAAATTGAATATAACTAGAGAAGATGTAATTAAAAATACCGATATGTAATCATAATAGGGATATTTCTTTCCAAAAAAGCAGTATCCACCTACAACTATGGGTATCATTTTTCCCGATTTAACAAGAACTTGTGTAGGAAAATTAACATGACTTAAAGAATAATTTGTAGCAATCATAGCTACTGAATATGTAATAGATATTAACATAATCTCTTTTAAAAAATAAGTATCTACATTTTTTTTTAAGTCTTGTGTAAATTTTTCCTTATTTATCTTACTCTTAACAAATACCCCTAATAAACTACATATACTATTGGATAAACATAAAATACATATTAAAAATATATTGTAATAGAATTTATCTTTTCCTTTTCCCAAATTTGGTAATTTTTCTTGATAATATCCAAAAATTATAAAGAAAAAATATATACCACTTACACATAATAATCCATTCAGAAAATTGTAAAAACTGGAACCCTCATCAATGTCCTTTTTCCAAAACATGAAGCTGCTTTTTTTTCCCTTCGCCATTGCTCTGCTATATATTCTCACAATTTCGCTTGATACAATGTAAAGATATTCCCTGCTACAAAATGGGCTGGTTATTTTGGAAATTGGAAAGTGTATATATGGGGAAATTTGATTACAGAAAGAACCTGTTTGCTGCTACTTCCGAGTGGCTTAATGATATGTACCCTTTCGTTCGGCAAAAATGCGCGCACGCGCTCTAGGAGATTGTACTAAAAAATGGGGATCACACATATGACCACACGCAGGACAACACGTACCAAAGGGGCGTATCACATGTGTCCCTTACAAATGCGACACTTTCTAGTGCTACTCGAAAGAGTTACGCACAAATTTTTTTTTTTTTTTTTTTTTTTTTTCACTTAATCTTTAGGTCTTAAAATTGCATACTCGTATTTTCACATAAAATACTAACATATGTGTGTCAAGTATTTTTTCCTTTAAAAAAAAAAAAAAAAATTTTAAAAGAATTATTTTTTTAAATTACTAGTGCATCTCAAAAAAATATATTTTACTTTCATAGCTGAACATTTTTTTTTATAAGCTTCAAATTATTTCGAAAAAGCAGAAATCTGCCATATTAAAAAAAAGGGTGAGAAAGGAAGAAACGAGCCAGGGTAGCGCACTAGCAAACCCAATGTAACCTTTCAAGGTGCAGTTAAAAGAACATGTTCGTGTTCGCAATTTTGCAATTTGCTAAGGCGCGACTGTTCCCCATTTCGCCATTTTGCACTTTTGCAGATTTTATTTTTTTTTTTAATGCCTTTTTGTCGCCAATCTTAGGCTTCTTTTTATCCCCATTTTAGCATTAGCTACTGTGCAAGAGCTCGGGGGGGTTCCCGAAAGTTTCCATTTTTCCTCCTTTGCATTTCCGCACGTGCGCATTATTCTGTTTCAAATACACAATTTTTACAATTTTGGTAAGCCCCTTCGAAAAAGAACAACCGGTAATAGCGAATCATAAACACACTTATAAAGTGATGAAAAAAAATTCTTTAAAAAAAAAGACAGTTTTTTCATCATTGAGAAGCAAATCGATATTCTTTCATCCCTTTGCTCATTTTCCTTTTTCCCTTTTCCCTTTTCCTTTTTCCTTTTTTTTTTTTTTTTTCAATGTAACTCAAAGTTTGCATTAACAAGAATTCCATGCATGTAAAAAAAAATGATTAAACCCTAAAACTACTTGAAAAAAAAAAGGAGCCCATAATAGAACGAATGCACTTATTTTGAGGAAGAAAATGCGCATATGTATTCATCTTTTATATCTGCTTTTTTTTTCTTTTTTTTGTGGGAAAATTTTTCAAAGGTAGGGGGAAAAATGGGATATTAAGGGCGTTTGGTAAAACTACGTATGTTTTACGTGGTTTGCTTTTCTTTACGGCAGCAGAAGATGCATGAAAAGGGTTATGGACATGTGCGCACGCATGTGCACCCTCTGTGTCCTGTGTTTTGTACTCGGGGGAATTCTCGAAGCAGTGACAAAAGACAATATTATGGGATAATAAGTAATGAAATGAACATATATATACGTGCACTACATGAGTGTGGTGTACGTATACTTTTTAACTGTATGACCCATAAAATGTTTAGGCACTTATTTAAAGTGTGCTATATACGTGCAAGGTGATACATGAATAATTTCGAGGCAAAATTAAAAAAGCGCAGTTAGTTTTAAATAAAACAATTTGTGTCATATTTGTGCGTAACTAAAAAGTTAACTTATATCAACACTTGGAAAAAAAAATTTATAATGCTACGTTGGTATGTAGATTACATGGTATTATGTAACGGTGTAATGTCATCGATATCTTAAGCTAACGCGTTCACCCATCCTTTTCCTTTTTCTTCTCAAAGCTAACTTTGTTTTTTTATTTTTAAAATGTAAGAGTCCCTGTGATATAAAATAAAAGGAAAGCAAAAGGTTTTCTTAATGCAATCTCAAATGGTGTGCAACGCGATGTGCAAAAAATATGGCATCACCCTGGGTGCGGCAGAACACTTGTTATCTTTCGTTCCCAACATATGCACATACATACGTTCATACGTGCATACGTACATATATGCGCATAGACATGTGTGCTTATGTACATGCACTCATAACTCCATTTCATCGATCTCAATGGGCGATATTTGTACAAAAGCAAAAAACAAAAAAGGAATGTGAGACCTTAGCGGGGTTTTCTTGGATAGCACTTTGTTCGCTTTCTTTTAAGTTGCACAAAAAGAAATGGTTATTAAGAAAGATGGAATTATTTACAACACTGTCACTTCTAGTTTCAGCCATCTTGTCAAGATATGAATATTTGAAAATTCCATATTTCACCAGTATTGTTTTTTTTTCACAAATAGGAAACAATTTTAACGAACATACAGAGCGTTTCGAGATCAAAAAAATGTTTCTAATGGCAAGACTAATTTTAGCAGAGTTCATCTTTTTTAATCTTTTCGGAAAATTATTTTTTCTTTTTTTTGCATAAGGCTATGGATGGTATGCTTTCCTTCATGGGTGGGAAAAAAAATGTACATATAAACAGTTACATATAAACAGTTACATATAAACAGTTACATATAAACAGTTACATATAAACCGTTACATATACACAAGGTACGTACAAATAGGTACACACATACAGGAGGTACGGTTATATATATTTGTGTGTATATTAATATTTCCCCGTCTCTGCTTCGCTGACGACTTTTCATGGAGAAAAACGGAAAAAATGGGCAAAAACTACGAGTAAATTTTCCTTCAACTTAATTTGTTGCACTGTTTGAACCAGGAAGAACAAATCCGTGATGCATCATCATAAACAGGGGAAAAAATTACTTTGTGTATAAATTCGTGTATAAAAATACAGTGGTTACATACTACGCTATATGCACATGCATACAACAGTAAAAGCGCACAATTATTAGAATGTACTTAAAAATATGTTCTCATACGTATTTACTGTTTAAATGCGTACGATTTCTGTACATAAATAGACTTTGCAGCAAAGATATGTATATGCGTATAAATATATACAAATACATGCACAATATATATTTATACAAACCATTAGTTGTTTAAATATACAAAAACGTGGATGCACAGTACTCGTTTCAGCATTTCTTCATGTTGCATTATTACCCATTAAAAAATTTCAACCTGCGCAATAAAAATGCATCCTTAAAATTTACATAACTATACATGCATACGTACTTGTATACATATGTACGCATATGCGTACGTACAAGCGCAAATACGTACAAACGCAAGTACGTACAAACGCAAGTACGTATAAACGCAAGTACGTATAAACGCAAATGCGTATATATACATAAATTTTAACAGTTTGCAACATTTAACTGGAAAAAAGGAGGAACAAACTCAACAGAAGAAAACATCGTAATGTTATTTTTATTCAAATGAGTTATGCGACATGTTTCAATATATAAAAATATGTTATGTAATGGTAGTTTATATAATTTATTTTTTACTTAAAAAAATTAATACGTGATTTTTGTCATTTTTCCACGTACAAAAAGCAAAATGAAATCAACTTAATTTTGCCGTTTTGTAAGTATATAAATAAATAAATATATATATATGGCAATATAGTATATGGAAACATGAAAGTATATACGCTATGTATATATTACTTATATATATTTAAGAAATATAACATGCTAAAAATGTATGTAGTTGGAACAAATTTTGTACCGCTTTTAATTCGTTATACGCAGTGAAAAAAAAAAAAAAAAAAAAAAAAAAAATTCTTTTGTATAATTTGTAATTTTTATTTTTTCCTTTTTTCGTAAAAAAAAACAAAAAATTATTTTTGCTTCTAAAGTTAAATATAAAATAGCACAAAAAATAAATCCATTTTTTTTATGCATAAAAATAAAGATATTTTCCTTTTAACTGACAATATATATATATATATTTATTTATATTTATATTTATATAATATATATATATGTATACATAATTTACCTTTATTTGAAAAAAGCGTAGATTTTATAGTGGAAGGGTTTTTAAGTTCAACAAAAACAGGAAAAAAAAGAATAAACTTTTGCATATAAATTATGAAAAAACAAAAAAAAACAAGAAATAAATATATGTACTATAACT
The DNA here is from genome assembly GCA_900088485.1 of Plasmodium ovale wallikeri. Classification (NCBI taxonomy): domain Eukaryota; phylum Apicomplexa; class Aconoidasida; order Haemosporida; family Plasmodiidae; genus Plasmodium; species Plasmodium ovale. Next base: position 140,403 of record FLRD01000078.1, on the reverse strand, counting down.
CCATATATAATAGACTACGAAAAAGGACCCAGATACCATAAAATAATGTTATAGTCGAATTTTAAAAACAAGAAAAGGAATTTTTCATCATTTCCAATTACAATAAATATTATCACTACGCGTATATATGTATGCGTGTGTGTCACAATTTATATATGCGCCAATTTTTATAACCATATGTATATATATATATATATATATGCATATATCAAAACGATAAAAGGAAATCACATAACAACAATATATACATAGAACATTTTTCCCAAACTACTTAATATGCATAAGAAGGTAATATTTATATTTTCTGAAGACTTAAATTTCAGCTGTTTCAGATATATCACTAAATAAATTAAATGGAAATAAAGAATATTAAAAGTATTTTATATACAAGGAAAATTGTACTTTTGTTTTCCAATTTGGGAAAGAATAACACGTGTTGGGGTAAAACAAAAAGTAAAAGGGGAAAAAGCGTATTTCAGTTTGTATAAAAATAATTAACAAAACAAGGAGATCGTATTCTTTTTTTTTTTTTTTTTTTTTTTTTTTGCATTGAAGAATATAAAATATGGTAAAAGAAAAAAAGATAAAACGAAAATATATTAGTAACAATAAAAAGCAGTCCAGCATTTGAAGATACCTAACGCTGCAGTGAAAGTACAAAAGTTGAGCAGAGCTTTGCATATATATATTTATATATATATATATAGAGATATGGACACGTGTATGTATATACGCATATATATACATGCATACATACGCATTTTTGCTAGCCCGAACTTGATCACTTTCATTTGAATCGTACACATACATGCCCCGTTACATGCACACAAAGCAATATGAACAAATTTATTTGTATATATGTTCAAGTTAATAAGTAGTAAATGCATTAAAAAAAGGAGGAATTCAACAAATTAGGATATCATAAAGAATGAGAAAATAATAAATAGTGGAGGAAGGGGAAATAATATATAAATTGTAAGGCTTAATAAAAGTAGGGATTAATTTACATTTATCTTAAATTTAAAGGTTGAAGAAAAAAAAAAACTTCAAATGCTAACGGAGAAGCATATGTGGAAAAAGATAAATTTATAAGAGCACACAGAAGTACAGTATTAAGTAGGTTCAGGAACGCATGTACATATGTGTACATCTGAACGAATGTATGGTTAAAGAGGCCATCTTTCCCTCCCACACCCTCCATTTATCAATAATATAAAAAACAAAATCAGAAGAGCATGAGAATATTGCGTATACACACCATCATCATAAGCATTTAAAGAGCGCGAGCGATTCAATATAGTACCCACATTTTTATCAAGAGTTGTGCACGTATTTATATATATGCACATATGAATAGGCATACTTATACGCATACATAAAACGCATATATGTACTTATGTATATATATGTAATAATAGAAGTAAGAAAAAGGAAAGGAATATATAATTTTTCTTCAAACATCCTTCCCTCCAGCACATATAAGCAGTTGCAATATATAATTTTAGCAGTTCCAGAGCGGATTAACTCTATATGAAAAATTGCTACAACGAATATATACTACTCATTTTTATATACATTTCACATTCCTTTTTTTTTTTTTTTTAAATATAAAAATAAGCTGGTTACATTATATATATGTATTTTATGGAGTAAGAATTTGAAAAGAATGACCCCCCTTATATTTGTCGCAATGTGAACTATTTTTCATTGCAGTGCGCGTGTAAAAACGCACTGCTTTTTAGGAGTGGTAATAGTAGAGTACATATTTAAATTATACATATATATACAATACATACGTATGTATACCAATGCGTGCGTGCTCATTTACATACGTCTATTTACACTCCTATTTATAGCTACGCATACGACAGCGTTAATATCTGCGCTTGCATTTGCGCGTACAAGTGTGTATAGTTGCTTTTATTTTTATTTCACCCGTTTTTACGCATACCCCTGTTTATATACATAAATATTCGATTTTGCTGTACTTGCGCACCCAACTATGCGAATGCCCATTTTTTGCCCCCTTCCTCCTTCCAATTCGTTTATGTGTATGTATATATATATATATATATATTTATTTATTTATTCATTTATATATATATTAACGTACAGTAATATATTTACAAGTATGTATTCATGTGCATATGCCTAGATAGTTATATATACGTCAATTCTTACATCACCACGTATGCGCATTCATGCATGTACGCATATATCCACGTTAACGCGCCCCTTATGTTACAATGATTTATCACTACCTTTATAATATTACAAAGTGTCCAATCATATTTACTGTACAAGTTTTAGTGTAGTTGCGATTATACAATTTTTGAAATATTAATCCCTTTTGAAAAATGTTTAAAATAGAAAAAGGAAAAAAGTAAAACGTATTCGTACATGTTAAATGATTATGTATTATTTTTTTTTTTTTTTTTTTTTTTTTTTTTTTTTTTTTTTATAACCCATTTTTGTTATGAAATTTTATTCCTTTGCATACATATGAAATGTCTCAATGTAGTACATTATTAATAATTTGCATCAGTTATTAATTGAATCGTGCACATTTACACGTTGAGGAAGTCTAAGTTTACATCATAAGTGTGCATCTTCGCGTGTATGCTTCGTTTCTCCGAGCTCGAAGTTGCCTATTTTTTGTTAATCCCTGTTCGCGTGTTTTAGTTTTAAAACGAAGAATTGTGTATAACATATGTGAACATGCATATGCATAAAACATGAGCACATGGACATATGCATAATTAGCAGGCATGTATCTGCCTATATCTATATGTGAGTTGCCTCTCATATCAGTAACAGTCTTCTACATTATCTATACAATCACTTGTCTATATATACTTATTTGTTTATATTATTCCCATTACACTATTCGAAAAAAGGAATTTTTTTTTTTTTTTTTTTTTTCTTATTTGTTTATAATTTATAGATGACACAGTACGTTTCATATATTTTTAATTAACTATTTTTATTTATTCTCCTATGGATATAAGCATGCAGAGGTGTATGTATGTGTTTATGCATGTATGTTTAAATGCATGTATGTATGCATGCATGCATGTCTGTTTTTTTTTTTTTTTTTTTTTTTTCCGATATGCAAAAGTAAGTTTTGCTTATAATGCTATATTAATTCTCCAATATTAGTGCTATACAGTGTTGAGTGACGTTTGTGTTAGCTTATTTTAGGCAGAACGAGTTAGCTCTAATCCTATTTGTGCATGTATAACAAAGTGTCTCATCTGGCAAGAACGTAGCTTAGGGGTACCAACTAGAGGAAAATACTTAATCCCAATTAGTAAATATATACCGTTTTCACATGTTCACAATACGAATGCGCATATGCATGCATAGCTGTATGTAGGTACGCATAGCTGCATGTACGTACGCATAGCTGTATGCCTATGTAGGTGTATGCTTGCCTAGATTTGTGCGTACGTAGGTGCATACTTATTTGCGTATACACAATAGCACAAAGGTAGGAACGTAGAAGATAAAGCGTGAATCAAGGCGGGACGATATTTATCAGAAAGTCACTGAAAATGCATAGCACTGTTGACTGCAAATTGCTGTGCAAACCCTATTGTCATTGTAATAAAAAAATTTATAACAACATCAAACACTGTGATCACATTATTGGGCAGGTAAATGTAAAATATTTTGAAATGGAAAAATATTTAGGAAATGCTAATTTTAATATGGATTTTTTGAATCCTGTTTTAAATCATCCTACAAGGATTGAACATGGAAAAATAAAAATATTAATTTTAGATGCACCTACAAATGACTTACTTCCATTATATATAAAAGAAATGAAAAATTATAACGTAACAGATTTAGTTCGAACATGCGAAAGGACATACAATGATGGTGAAATAAAGAATGCAGGGATTAATGTACATGAGTTAATATTTCCAGATGGTGATGCTCCTACTATTGATATTGTTAATAATTGGCTAACAATTGTTAATAACGTAATTAAAAATAACTGCGCAGTTGCTGTTCATTGCGTAGCAGGGTTGGGTAGAGCCCCTGTTTTAGCATCCATTGTTTTAATTGAGTTTGGCATGGACCCTATCGACGCCATTGTTTTTATAAGGGACAGAAGAAAAGGTGCAATTAACAAAAGGCAGTTGCAGTTTTTAAAAGCGTATAAGAGGAAGAAGAAAAAAAAAAACTGCCTTCGAAAGTGCCACTTTATGTGAGCTCTTCCGTGCGTGGTAAAACGAGGTCATTAATGGCAGGGGGGGGAGAGGCTCCACGATGCGACGAACAGTAGGGGGAGTAAAGGGAAAGATGACATAATTACACGTTAGGAGAATTCAGTTTTTGAAATGAATAAGCATATTAGGTAATGTGCGCAAAAAAAAAAAAGAAGAAGGAAGGAAGGAAGGAAGGAAGGAAGGAAAGAAAGAAGGCCCACTCTCCTTTTTTTTTTGATGCACGACCCGATTTGAGAAGGTGAAGCTTCCAAATGCTTGTATGCACACATATACACACTTATATGTGCCTGTATATGCATATGCAAGTATGCACGCGCAACTGCGCATTCGTCTTCATGCGGCATGTATATATATATGCGCATACACATGTTTGTGCTTGCTTTGCCTGCCTGCGTGCATGTTACACCCGTATTTTAATTACGGAAAAGTGAAATTTTGCAAATAAGTAAACCTATAACTGCACCACATATGTAGGTGAAAATACCCCTGTGTGCGCGTTGCAGTTAAGCTAAAATTTAATTCATGAAAAAAATTAAAACAGGCAGAGGGGAAGAAAAAAAAAAATTGGAAAACAAATTGGGAGAAAAAAAAAAAAAAAAAAAGAGAGAGAGAGAGAGAGAGAGTAAAAGCGGAAAAACAGAAATGAAAAAAAGACACAATGAAACGAAGCTAAGGAGGAGCAGCTGGGGAAGAGAGGGAAAGAAGATAAAAACTCCACCCTAAAAAAAAAAAAAAAAAAAAAAAAAAATGGAAGATGTTTTTAAAATCATCATGGCGATCCAATTCTCTTGAGAAGATGTGTTTCACAAATTCTACGTATTTGTGGCAAAACCACCACCAACCCCCCACCCAATCCCTCTGTATGGCGTACCGTTGAGCAAATGCTAAGTTTGAACTGATGAATTGGTTATATGTTATCACTCCTCAGTAAAATCATGCACAGCTTTGGGAAAGTACTTATACGCATAAGAAATGATAATATCAATAAAATTAATATCCCCAACATCCATAAAAAAACGGTAAACAGTATTTTCTGCATTGAATTCACTTATGAATGATTCACCCAATTTAATTAGATGTGTGCACATGTATGATTGAAAGAAAGGTTCTCCTAAAATGTTAGAAATTGTGCCAGATAATTTGTTAAGAAATATTATAATCAAATTTAATAATTTTTTTTTGTATCTAGAATGAAAATATAATTCTAATGTTTGTATTGACGAAATGGTAAGATAGGATACGAAATTACCAAACATTTTTTTTAATGTAATATTTTTTGCTAATGCTAAATTTATTTTCATTATGATATTTTCAATAAATCGAGCATTTCCTGTATATCTCATATGTATTGTAGCAATAATATTCGATAAAATACGTTCAATTTTTTTTTCATCTATTATATTTAATATATTTTTTAATGATACCGATAAATATTGTAAATTGAAAAGACATATATTAAACAAACTATGTTTCATTGAATTTGTATTAGTTAAAGATGTTTTCAATTCATAATCTCGTACTATTAATATAAGCATATCTAAACTTTGAACCACATGCATCTTAACATAATGTGTTATATATTTTGATATTAAATTTGTTTTATAAAAATAAAGACTATTTCTTATAAAGAAATCAAATCCATGAATAAATGTAAAAGAAAAAACTCCTCCTTTCAATTTTGAATAAAGTGTATTCATCCTAGTACCTAAAAAACTATCAAGAAGGCTACTATCTGTACTTTTTTTACTCTCATGTTCGGTAAAATTATACTCTATTATTCCTGCGATTTCTAGCGCATCATGTGAGTTACTTTTCTTCTCCAAATCAGTTTCGCAGTTTCTCAATTGGATATCATTAATACTGTTATTACCTTTTTTATTGCACATCTTTAAATGTGTGCATTTTTGTAAGGATACCATTTCGTTTTTTTCACTATATAAAGTGGGACTATTACCGCCACTTTGTTTTCCGTGCCTGTTTTGCTTCACCTCCAGCAATTTCCCTTTTCGGCATTTTACAATTTTTATCCATTTGCCCTGTTTACTTATTCGCACTGTTGAAGTGCACTTCACCTTTTTTCCCTCCAACGTGGGCATCAAATGATGTCCCCGAGGTATGAGAGCTACTTGGTTTCCCCCTACCTTGCGCACCATCTGATTTTCCATTTTTTTTAATGTATTTTTTCCTCTATGCACCTTTACAGGGAAATGACAATTGCTGCATAAACCCTGTCTTCGTATTTGTTGTTCACCTCTCTCATGATGGTACTTCTTCCTATTGTGCACTAGGGGTGTTTTCCTCTGCAAAAAGACGTACCCATTAGTGCTCTTCTTTTTGGAAACTTTCTTGCAGTTAGAGCATGCCAATTTTAAGGATTCGTTGAAAGTGATATCTTCGTTATGGCTTATGACATTTTTGATTGCTTCATCTGCATTGTAAGAACGTGTAGCAGCTAGAAACACAAATTGTAGTGTAGACTTTATGATGTTCATGATGGTTGACTTATCATTGATATGTTTGATAGATTGCATATTATAATTTATGTCTCTCTGGTTTATTATGTATATTAGATTATTCTTCTTATTGAAGGAAAAAAAAAATTGCTTTACATTTTTTATAAAATTTTCGTAAAAGGATGAATGTTTTGAGAGACTAAAACTAGATGGATAATTATTCAAAATAAAAATATAATTTTCCACCATAACTTCAACAAAAGATGTTATTTCTCTAAGATCTTCTGCTGTGTATATTTGTTTCTTTTTATTATTTAATATGTTCATAAGTTGATCAATTTGAGATGTATCAAATTTAAAGAGAACATTATTATAGTCTTCCCTTCCATATCTATATTGTATAGCATATTTGTATATAAATTTTGCTATTTCTTCATGGTCTTTATTAAGTATTGCTCTTTTTTCTGTTTCTAAATTGAAGTGCTTGTACGATTTCGTTCTGTAAGAATAAACCATTTTGTTATTATCAATACTTCTATTTATGTCTGACTCTAAATTTACATACTGTCTTCTTATGCGAATTATATCGGCAAAGCTGTAATAAAATGCAAATAGGAGTAAATGTTGTACTTTGTACGAATCGAAATTAAATAAAGGTGTTGTCCTAATAAAATGATGGTAAAAATCTTTTTTCTTTAATTCTTCATTTAGTGCTTTTTTAAATGCTTCCAAATAATTTTCTCCTTTTAAAAAACTTTGTATATTTATCATTTTAATCCCCTTTATGAATATATCTACTAACTCGTGTTGTACAATCAACTTTTTAATGCTGTATATTTGTTCTTTTCCCATCCAGGTAAAATCATTAATTTCGTATACTTCATCATTCATACTACTATTTTCATTAATTTCGTTTTTTTCGTAAATATCAGCAACGTTACTACTAGTAGTACCTTCGTCTTCAGGTTTAGAAAATAGATAATTATATATAGTTCCAAAGGAACTTGTAATTTTGTCTGTGATATTTTCCTGTTCCTGACTATGTTGCTTCTTTCTTTGTGCACTTGTTGTACCACTTCCTGAGGAAGAAGCACTCTGTGACCATGGAAACGAAACAAACGACAAGGTATCATCCTTTGCTTGATGTTTTTCACTACTACTATTTTGTAATATTTTTCTAAACTCTTCTATGTCAATTTCTAGCAATTTGTAAATTAAATCTGCATTTTCAGAAACGTGAAGAAGAGATTTTTGTATTTCTGGGTAATAACCTAATAAAATTAAAACAAAGAATGCATACACTTTGGTATTTTCTTCCCCTTCATTGATAATCATATACGGGCTTGCTGATAATTTGTATCCATATGCATCATCATTGAAAGGTCTGTGGTTAAAAATTAGTATATCTACAGATTCGCTGGGAAAAGGAATGTTTCGCAAAAAAACATGTTCATTGTAGAGAAGTTCTATTTCTAAATACATAGTACTTGTTTTGTCTAATATATGCTTTAAAAATTTAGAATAATTTTCCTTTTTGTGCAATAATTTTGTGTATTTATTTCCCACTACATTTAATTTTTGTTGTACACGTAGTGGTTTGAAAGGTCTTGTTTCAAACATCAATTTGTATATCATAACTGTATAAATATTTTTGTACAAAGTGTATACATTATATGCATTTCCATTATGTATACCTTCATTCTTTATTTTGTAATATTTATCAATAAATTGTTGTAACACATTTAATGTTCTACTCAAAATTGTAATCTTACATTTAGCATCCTTTTTCTTTTCATATTCTTTCAATTCATCTCTATCGGCAAATCCAAAGCATTTAATTTCGCTATAATTATTTCCCACATAATTATCATTTTTTTTAGATGAAAATGTGTTATAAAGCATATCTATCCATTCTGTGTTTTGTTTAAATGGTTCATCTCTATCTTCTAATTCTTTTGCGAACATATTGATACAAAAATTCTTGTGATATTCATCTAATTCACTTAAATTCATTCCGTTAAATATGGACTTCTCACATTGATATGAAAACATTGCAATATTTTTAATACGAGATTTTCCTATAGAATTGTCTAAAATTTTTCCAAAAAACGAAATGTTACTACCGTAAAATCCTACATCTCTTTCACATTGATCCAATTCGTTTTCATTCGTAATAATCGAGTCTAATTTTATCGAATTGTCTATCTTTGATGTATCTGTTAGGTTTATTTTCTCTTTACTTTTCAGTTCGTAAATAATTGGGCATAATGTCTTAACATTTTTCATTTTATTCATATAAAAATTAGAACAATGTATATTCGAATTATCATTGTAGAAATATTTGTAAAAAAAATTATTTATCTCAGATACCTCTACAGCGAGATCTTCCAAAAATCGATCTAGTATTTTTTTTTTTTCCAATGAACTTTTTAAACTTTTGTAAAAATTTAAGCCTATAAGACATTCTAATTTTTTCTTTATTATGTAATGCTTATTCTCTATATAAACATTCTTCTCCCTGAATAATTCCTTCTGATTATATTCTATGTTTTTATAATAAACATAATTGTAGTTCAGATATTCGTTGCTAAGCTTTCCCATCTTTCTAAGATTACTCAAATTATTACTCTTAATTATTACTACTGAGAGTAGAACAAGTCTATATTTGAGCAATGCGCACTTCCTATCCATTATCATTTTCACATAATAGTTTTCTTCTTCCGTCAGTGGGTAAATTTTACTGAAGTACCTTGCGTAATCGGAGAAGAATCCTCCCTTTGCTCCTTCCTCTTCGACTGAATCTATACGCACACCGGATATTGGGCTTCTCCCTTTCACTGTCCCGGATGTGACTTCATGTTTTTCTTGCACTTCCTGCTCTTCGTGTGTTTCCCCGGATACTTCCACATCTTCTATCTCCTCTGTTGAAATGTTGTCTTCCTCGGAAAAATTTCCACTTTGAGAACTCTCCACCGTTGGGGCTGCGGTTGCGCCTTCCGCAGAATCCGTGCTTTTCAAAAAATGTAGTATATGTTCAATATTTGCGTTAGTCTCGCACAGAATTTCGCTGTTTTCATCTTTCAAGCGTAACGGATTTATCGACTTTACCACCAGAACGACGTTCTCTCGCCTTTTTTTCTTTTCCTTGTACCAGGTAAACTTCAGGTACTCCTCCTCTGTGGTAGTATCCTCCTCCAAACTGTTCTCCATCACTGCTTCTTTTCCCTCGTTTGAATTTCCCCCTTGTGCGCCGTCCCCCCTGCGCACTTGTTTGGTGGACTTTACATATGAAACGTGTTTAATCTCGTGATTTATTTTAAAAATATACTTCAGGATAAGGTTCAACTTGGTGTATTTCTTCAGCCGTTGCGCAATGAGATCGCGCACGTTACTTTTTTTGATAAATTCGTCGAGTTTTTGTAAGGCCTCGACATTGTATGGATCCTTTAAATCTACCTCGTAATATGTCTTAATGTTGTAGTCTCCAAGTTCCAAGGATAATTTTATATTTTCATTTTCCCCTTTCATAGTATCAATGGTAACACTAAAAATGTTGGATGTCCATTTAGTTGAGTGAAAATATTCAAATTCTAGTAGTTGGTTTATAATTTTTCTCTCCGATAGGTATTTTAAGGCATCACTAATTTTTTCAATGTTATCATTTAAATTGTCTTTTCCCTCTTCACTTTTTTTTCCCTTTTTAATATTTCTATTCAGTTTTCTAATTCCTTTTTTAATTTTTTTAAACGTTTTATTTATGGTAAATTTGGTACTGCTCTTCGGGGACTTTTCCCTTGGGGAAATGATATCTGCACCTGGAACGACATTACCCTGCTGGTTAATTGCTCCCTCTTTGGACTTGTTTCTTTTTTCATCCATCTCCTGAATTGTAGAATTATTTCCTTTTTCCGTCTCTGCATTTGTGTCTCCAAACTGTGTGTTACGATTAGCCTTATCGATTATGTTAAAAGGATATTTGCTGAAGTCATTCATTTGTTCCTTTCCATATTCATCTATCGAATCGTTGTTCTCGTTTTTTCTGCTACTGTTGAGTGAATCTACATCAGTAAATACCTTGTTTAAGTAGTTGGAGATATCGTTATTTCGGTAGAAAGGAACAAGTTCCGCATTATAGCAGAGAAGAACATCTTTATCCTTTTTCTTCTTACTGTTAATTATTAAAAAGCAAAGTTCATTATTTTCTCTGAAAATGTTAAAATCGACAATTGCATTTTTGTACTTTCTTCCATTTAAAATATTCTTGTTGTGCTCACTTAGATGCAGCTTGAATAACATTTCACATTTTATATTTTTCATTTTTATGTACAAAAAGAGATTGTGGGTGTATCCATATATATTTTTTTCTGAATCGCTTAACCTTTTTATTGAAACTTTATGCGCTTTGTTAGTCCAATTATGGCTATGCAACGAACTACATACTTTTATTTTATTTTCTGACGAATTTATGTTACTATCAAATGCGTGTAAGAACAATTTTTCCAAACAGCTTAGTGTCCGATATTTGTTCGTTTCTATAAGGTAATAATTCTGTGCTATATTCGCTGTGTTATTTTGCAAGAAGGATATATCTATATCTTCCTCCGTGTAGTCGCTATCTAAATCATCATACAAGTTAGTATCTTCATCGACAATTGTCATACCCTCTGTGTTTTTACCTAGCATCAGGACTGCTAATCCTCTCTCTTTGTTACTCTTCCTTCTTTCTCCTTTTCCCCCTTTCTCTATGTACCCTTTTTTGGATAGTGTATCGAGAGATTTATTACCCGGAATGTGGTTTTTCGTCTGCCCTAATGGTATCGTGGCAGATGGGAATTTCTTCCATTGTGCTGGGACGCTCTGTAGGAAGGATACATTACCTTTTGTGGTAGGTAACTTCCCCCCGGATGGCAGCATTTTTCCAAGGTGGATGATGCCCCGTTTTAGTGCATGTTTTTTATTTGAAGAAGATATAGCCCGTGCATTGGTATAAATATCGTCAAGGAGTTTCTCTTTAGACATTTCTACCTTTTTCATGTCTGAAAAAAATTCCTTATGTTTTTGAAGTGTCTGTTTTCTGATATTGTTCATAAAATCTTCATGTTGTACAAGTGCAATAACATTCTGATAAATTTGAACAATACTTTCTTCATCGTGAAAGGATATAAATTCAAGAAGACTAATACTTTGCATTTCAATTTGCATAATTTTCTCAATAAGGTCAGATGAAAAAGGGAGTAAATTATTTACAATTTTTGTAGCATAGTATTTTAGATAGGTTAACAATTTCGTTTCAACATTATCATATAGATGTTGAAAGAAATTGATAAAGGTTCCAAAATTTAGGAGAAAGAATCTTTTAAAGCTTAAAAGTATCTCCTTAATTTTGTCTTCATTATTAAGCATAAATTCTAGGATAAAAGGATAATAATGTAATAAATTTAAGATTGATTTAAAATAACATTCTTCTACTAAATTGTGTAAAAGAAAAAATAAATTAGAGAATGCTCTTCTAAAGTCAATACTTTCTAGAATATCTTGTATGAAACAATGTTCCATTATATACTGCAAATTTGTCAATATGGTAGTAAACCATATTGTCAATCTTTCTAAAGATATATTAAATTTTATCAGAATAAGTCTGATAACATCAATTGTACCTCGTAATATTCCTTCAGACATAATAATATGAAATATGTTATTCTTCATTTTGTCCATTTTGAATATCTTATATATTACATATGAGAGTAGATTTACAAATCGTACATTAAATCTCGAGTTTAGAAAAAATCGTAGTAATTTATATATTGGAGCTGATGAATGATAATTTACATATTTAATTGGAACTAATGATCTTATTAAGACATTACTAACTTTGACATATTTAATATCTTTTTTCCACATATCGTAGTTAAAAACAGATTCTATATATTCTTTTGTTACTAATGTATCTCCTGATATATAAATTCCTCTGTTCATCAATTCATCGAATAAAATATTAGTAATTCTGTAACTTTTGTACTTGTTAAACTTGTCTTCATCTATAGATTCTACAAATCTGTGGAATATCACTACAGAGTTGAACATGTTATAAATATCATCTTTACTCAAAAGTGACAAGTATTGTAAATCTTTCTTATAATTTTTTAATTTTTCATATACATCATCAAAATTTATATCATGACCATTAATACAAACTTCTGTGTTAAAAAATTTCCACACAAAAGAAATGGCATAATGTTCTCTATACAGATACATTACATCTATGTCATATTCAGTTTTGCTATTAATTTTTACTCCATAGAGCATATCTTTGTACTCATTGAAGGTTAATTTTTTATTGCTCAGTTTTTTTATGTCCTTTCCTTCTATGTATACCTTTTGTTCCTTTAATTTTTTCATCAACATGTTGGAAGTAAAATTTTTAGCTCCTTCCTTCCAAAATATATCTTCTTTTAAAATTTTAAAATATGCAAGTTCACTTTTTTTCATTTCTTCTACTTGTATTTTAGATGCAGCATGGTACCATTCTTCATAGTCTAACTCTTCATTTGACAAAGTTTGTAAATTTTTTGTATAATTTACAATTTTCATATTTTTATTTTCTAACTCGTTGAAATATTTTTTAGTCAATTCATTCGCTCCTAATTCGTTGAAATCGTACTTCAAGCAACATTCATGTATTATGTCCACTTTGTTTATCGATTCTTCTTCAACATTTTGTCTCTCCCTTTTATACACAATGTGGTTAATAATTTGATTAAAATTTATTTCTACATATTTCATAATATTAGTTACAATTTTTATGTGTTCGCACAGGATGAAAGATTCAAAGCTTTTCAATTTCTGTATGTACAATCTATTTTTATTATTTTCCACTTCATTGCTTGAAAAATTAATTAACTTGTTTTGAGAATCTATCTCTAACTTAATCGTGTTTAGGAGGAAATCAAGAACCCTTAAAAATGTGCCTGATTGATATTTATTACTACTATAATTCTGTAAAATATTTGAGTAGAATTTTTTTATTTCTAGTCCAAATATATTGTATCCATCCTTTTCTATAAAGTTTATTATGTTATTTATGGAATGTTTTACCTGAGTGTTTGTCGAATTAAATATGTCTTCAAATGTGAAATCTACGTGAAGTTGTATCTTCAAATTTATAGCCTCTATAAACGTGTCCATTAGCTTCAAAAATTTTACAAAATTTTCGTAATACATAACATATTTAAAATTTAACACATCTTCTCTTATCGATACAATTACAGTGTATATATGCATTTTCTTTGTTAATAATAAGTTTATTTTTTCATCCAGAATTTTAAAATAAACATTGTAATAGTTGTCAGAATTGACTCTATTTGCCAATGACTCGTCAATTGTTAGTTTGCATGATGTGGTTACTTTACTATACAATGGGGATAATACCTTTCCACTATTCGTAATATCATTTTCATTTTTTATAAACGTGTTTGTAATGATATTTAATATGTTTATATGTATAAAATAGGTAGGCAAAATGAGGAACATTTTTTCGTCCTGTACTAATATCTGTATGCTAAATTTCATTGAGCTATCATCTTGATATTTGTACAATCTTATTTCATTTTCCTTCATATAGAGTATAATTAGGGAACTTCTAAAATGATGTGACAAAAGTGGTATCAACCATATCATATTTTTATTAAATGGACTTTCTCTCAAATATTTTTTTATGACATCTCTTACATATTCATCCTTACTGAGAAAACACGTTTTTACATCAGAGCAACCAAGAACTGTGTAGAAAAAATCAAACGAATTCTTAATCACATAATTGAGGTAATACTCATGGATAGGAAATAGACCAGTGTCGATATTCATCTCTTCAGATTTTTCTTCATCCCTTTTGATACTTTTCGAATCGATTAAATCGATATTAACATTTTCCTTTGAAAGGACAAGTTCTCCGAATTCCTTTTTTTTTTTCTTACTCAAATTTATATCCCCATCCTTTGTAAATTCCTTATTTGCGTAGAAGAACTTACTGTATACATTTATTATAGTATTTATGAGCAAGTTTATGACATCCATGAGTTCATTTACATGAAATAGGTTATACATTTTCTTTAAAATAACTGCATTTCGAGAAGAGACAGATGAATGAAGTCCCAATTTTAGTTCATTAAATTTTTGTATGTAAGAATATCCCAACCCGATTAGAGAAACAAAATAGTAAGGTTTTTTTTCCTCAGAAGGGACAGAAAATTTATATTGTTCTAGTTCATTCACCACTTTATCTTTCACCTTTTCATCGATTTTAAATTCTTCTATTTTGTTTCCATACATTGTATTATTATAATCTGTTTTTTCCTTTTTGTTTTTTTTTAAAAAAACTGGCATCATTTCGTCCAAATCGAATTTACCAATTTCTTCTTTGCTTTTCTTAATCAAGTTAGCAGCATAATCAAGATCGTTTTTTTCTAAAGATTTTTTACTAGTAACTCTCTCTAATTTTTTTATGAAATGTCTCAATGACGAAACGAATAAGGGTATATTGTTATACTGATTAGATTCATTCGAATTTTTTTTCATTTCTGATATAGAACCTTGAAACCATTCGAACATGCCCTTATTGCATAAAAATAAATCCTTGAGTAATGTATCTAAATTACTATAAAGTCCAAATCCAAATAAGGAAAATATCTCCAAATATAACAAATGCAAGTAATTATCTTTAACTCTCTTACTCTGGTGTTTTACTATGTCTAAATCTATTAAATTTCTGAGATAAGTCTTCTTCGAGTTTCCAATATCCTTTCGCTCTGTCAACACTAGTATCATCTGCTGTACGTTTTTATAATTCTTCTCATGGCTGTAGTCCCTTATAATAGCATGAACATCTTCAACAGAGTAATTTGGCTCTTCCGTGTACTTACCTTCCAGTGACTCTAGGTAATTTTTCATCTTCACCAATTCTTCGTAGTATATATGGAAAATCGCTGCGCAGGGATGGAGTAAATGTGGGAAAAGGTGGGGAAATGTGAATATATATACATATATACATATGTACGTATATGTATGAATATATACATATGTACGTATATGTATGAATATATACATATGTACGTATATGTATGAATATATACACAGGCGTAATAAAAAAAAGGACGGTACGCTTTCCCCCCTGCAGAGGTATGTCTATTTGCGTCGATTGCAACTATGCGTGTGTCATCGCTGCATCTGCGAGGTGCCATTATTCGCTCATTGTCTTACATGTGTCCCTGAGATGATGCATGTCATAAGAGAAAAGGAGATCGCTCTGCTGGTACACGCGAAAGGTGTTTCCCTCCTTTAAAATGACAACTTTCATATCTCCGTTCTTCTTCGCAGGTTTGAAAGAATGGACATCATACCCACCTTCCTTATTCTCAGAAAAGTACACAATTTTTTCCTTAAAGTGATGACTTAATATCTCAGTTATGTGTAACAATGCATTTTTAGAGTAATAAAAAAGGGCAATTTTCTGTTTTATATTTAACATATTATTTATTTTAAATAACATTTTTATAGATATATCACTCATTTTAATAATCATATGTGAAAATATAGAGATAAATTTATGCTTTATATTAAAAATGTTTTGTAATTCGTAAGCTAATACGTTAAGCATAACACTAGTTAATGTTCTCAAATGGGGGTATCCACTATTTTTCTGGACACATACTTTTATATCTTGTGGACTGAGTTTAAACTTTAGTTTAATATTTGACAGATGAGGTTTCACATTTTTAAAACTTTGCTTGTACACCCATTGTTCTTTCAGACATGAATACAAACTGCTACCTACCTTTCCCTCCTTCTTAGGTTTCTTTATCTCAATTTTGTTTTCGTTATATTTTAGCATGAATTCCACCAGCTTTCCTATCTGGCTACTCTCGAAATAGTATTTGATCAACCGATGTAGATTTACCTTACACAGTTTGGAATAAGTCTTCCGTGGGACTGCAAATTGGGTGGAAAACCGAGAGGAAGGTGGTTATGTAGCGGTGCTTATGTGAACACACATTAAGGGGGATAATTCCCCTACCCCCCCCCCCCCCTCCTAATTCGATATAGGAAATTTCTTTGATTGCTCGTGGTAAGTTCATTTATTTCCACTTACCATTTCGACCCCATAGTTTTCCCTTCTGAACAAAGGATTTATTAACAGATGCCTCTTGAGCAAAATCAAAAATGTGGTTAAACAATTTTTCGTTATATTCCTTAGGAATATCAAACATATGATATAAAAGATTAATTCTTTTTACTTTTTGTATTAATTCGGACATATTTTTATTATTTTCATGTTTTTCTTGGTTGATATATTTTAAATGAGAACTTGTATAATCAGAGTATGAATACTCTATTAAGTCTAAAAAGAATATTTCTTCAAATGATGTAATTTTTCCATATGATATTTCGATAGGAAAACTATAACTAATAGGACCTTCGAAAATTAAAAAAGATTTTTTTTTTTTTAAATTATGTTCAAATTTATATGTTAATTTTTTACTTTCTTCATTTATTATTTTTTTGTAATAGATAAATAAATTTTTCATTTTTTCAATTAACGTATTTTTTATATTATTTCTAATATTATCATCAATAATATCATAAAAATAATTTTCATAATTTTGAAAAATTTTCTGAACAATTGTTGTAATATCATTTAGATGTAATTTGATTACATTTTCTTTATCTATAAGTTGTTCTAATTCATTTGTGGTTGTTATTTTATTCAATACTTTGTTAAAAAATTTTACTATATTTATCACATCCATCAAATCCATAATTACTATATCGCTATGTACATCAGGAATACCTTGACTTTTGTTCTGGTCCAACTCCCCCACCTTCACATGATAAAAAATGAGAGAAATCGTATCCAGGACGTCCAAGTACAGGTCATTGCCTATCGTGCGTGAAAAAAGGGGGAGAGGGGGAGGGGTGCGCCAAAAATGGGTGAAAAACGAGATGGCAAGGAGACAGGCACACGGGCAGACACACAGGCAAACACACAGACAAACACACAGACAAACACACAGACAAACACACAGACAAACACACAGACAACCAATAAATAGTTAAAGGAAAATCACGTGGGTGCGCAGAAAATAGCTAGCACCCCCGCTGCTAATATGAAGATGTGCGACGACTTCAGTGTCGCCATAATTTTACCTGCATGCTTTTCACTCAACGAAATGAGAGTAGTCGCAACCTTTTCGCTGTATAACTTATGCTTGAAAATTATTTCTTCCATGTTGTAAAGGAGAAGATTAATTTCGTGGTTTTCCACCGTCTTCTTCAGAATATGATGCTTAACAAGGTTGTAGATGAAGGATAGATGATGCCTTACCTCATTCTCATTCGCCAAATTATTTGAGTCTCTATTCATATCTTTTAGGTATTGCAACAATGTAGCCAGGACTGTTAGAAGAAAATGGAGTAAAAAAAGTACAAGTAAAACAAAAAAAAAAAAAAAAAAAAAAAAAAATGCGTATATCAAAATAATTCTCAAGTGTAGTATCAACAGAGGGTATCACGTTTAGGTGAACCAACTCAACATCAGTATTTAGCACGTGTAAGCAGAAAATTGCCATTGCATCTTGTAGATGCAATCATTTTCCACTTTTTCCCTATTTTTCCCTATTTTTTTCTTTCCTTACGTATTTTTTCATTGGTGTAGAAGCTACTAAAGATGTTGTAGTAAGATTGGGTATTATCCATGAATGTGGTATTCTTGAAGTTAATACTATTGTTGTAAAAGTTGTATATAATAGAATTAATCTTACTACTGTATGATGTAAAAACGTTGTCCTTCTTTATACATTTTTTTACACTACTCATTTCGTACATCTGACCACATATAATTGCTGTAATTAACGCGGGAACGTCATTAATAACATTTGCATTTTCGTTTCTATAAATTGTAAGAAAAGGATATTTCTCCGTTTCCTTCTTGTTATTAATGTTGTACGATACACTTCCATATGGTATAGAATCAAGCATGGTAAGCAAGCTCCTCTTCGCCAAGAACATTCTCGCTTCTCCTTCTACTTCGGAGTCCTCTCCGTTTTCATTATTGAAAATGTGTTTATCTGCTCAAAAAAAAAAAAAAAAAAAAAAAAAAAAGAGGTTATGCATGTGGAGAGATCGAAAAGGGGAGAAAATCGAGCTGTAATTACGCTTCATTCGGGGTAACCGTGAAAGAAATCTGCTCAAGTCGAGGTAACCCATGCAGGTATTCCCCTTCCGATTGCATAACCGTATCCATTTAATTACCTATTTTTTTTACGGAAAAAAAGGAGAGACCGAATCCTGCATCTATTTTGTATTTATTATGTTCATTATCATTGATAACTTTGGTCGCACAAGTGTTCTTAAATATGTAGTAGAACCCGTTGTATCCCCGTGCAATTTGCAGTGGTTCAACTTTGAAAAGAGAAAGATTATGAATGTCAAATGATTTATTCTGATTTATGTAGTAAACATTACGTCGTAAGGTAATGATTAGTATGTACATCATAAACACATCTGTGAATCCAAACGAGTTGAGAAGACTTAAATGGTTTTCATCTTTATTAGTCATCATCAGATTGTGGTACATGTTTGATAATAGACGTAATTCACTGGTAGCAAACACATCTAAAACTTTTCTTAAATAATTTGTATAATGTAACCAAACAATTGTAAAAACAGAATACAGTTTTGTCTCAATTCTATCAATAACATTCTGACTTGTACTTAAACTAAAAAATGACAATATTTTCTTCTTGTTATAAAATATATTTCTTAGTTGATGAAAATGAAAATTTAAATTACTCATATTGACATTTAATATAGATTGTAAATTTCCTATTTCGTAAGATGACATTATTTTAATTATACAGTTTTTCATCACATTAGAATCAAAAAAGGTAGATTCAAAAATATTCTTTAAATTTTTTTCATTTAAAAATAATACATTTTTATTAAAAAAGCTATGCTTAGTTCTTAACAAATCATATTTTAATTCCTTAACACTTTTTAATTTTTCTATTTCCATAATCTTTTTTTTTTTACAAAGATTTCTAAGATATATTGTGCTATTCATTATTTCTTTCATATTTTTTTCATAATTTTCTTCCTCATTATTTATATTATTTTTTCCCTCACTCATGTTAGGCAAAGAACGAATTGGAAAATTATCAAAATCGTCTAATTCGGATTTAACTTTATTGTTCACTTCGTCACCCTTTTCGTCCCTAGTGGCCGTAGTTGCAATGGTGGGGGTATCCCTCCTCTTTGGTTCTTTCTGTGACAAGTCAGTGTCCGAAGAATAGGAAGAATATGATAACGTACGCATGGAATTTTCCTTAATTTTTTTTTTGTTACTATTTATGTAGGTATTATCGCTCGGTTGGTAAGACATACCCGAGACATGGGCACTTATATTATCGTTTACCATGTCTGCTGTAAAATTTTTCGAGCTATGTATGCTGTTGTTATCCAAGTCGGATGACAAATCAGGCATTGATTTAGATAACCTCTTAGCAGAATGATCAGACAACATCATGCCAGAGGAAGAGTCATACTCGTCTGTAGTTGAATCTGTTGTATCGAGAAAGGATCCGTCACTATCATGGTCCGTGTTGACTAATAACTGGCTATCATCATTACTCTCGTGGAGAGATAAATTTTGAAAGGGAGATGTCATCGGTTCGTTAGAGGAAAGATCTTCCTTTTTTTTTTGAGCTGAGCTGGTAGAATTGTCGTAAAGGGCATGTACCGATTTGGCCTTTTTTAGACCTAATTTTTCCTTGGCATATTTCGATATGTTGGATTTCAACTTTTTTCCATCTATATGTGATGACACACTTTCTGAAACGGCATCATACAGTTTTTTCAATTTGGGGTTATCATAAATAAAACTCGTTGAAGTGTTCTCCATAGATGTATTATAATATGCATCTTCATTCGAATCGAGTCTATCTGAATAGTAAATATGAAATCCTATATCGTTATAATAATCTTTCATATCTTCCTTTTCTTTCTTTTCTTCTTTTTCTTCTTTTGACAAATTATCTCTTATGTCCTCGCCACTTAAGAAGACATCTGCACAGTGGTCATCGAGATAGTTAATTATTTCTATTGAAAATAATAAACTTAAGTTTGTTAATTTTCCCTTAACAATGTTTAGCAGTAAAAGATAGATTGCCTCTTCTGTCATTGGATTGCTTCCTTTATACATTCTAATAATATCGTCTACCGTTTTGTAGTAAGTGACATCATCTCCCTTCTTTCTCTGCGATTTCTGCAACAGTTCGTCTTTTATACACTTGGAAATTTTCTCATTCTCCTGCGACGTCACAGAGGTGATTCGTATTGCTGCAAAGGGGGAAAGCGGCGGTGAAAGCGATAGCGGTGGTGAACGCGACAGCGGTGGACGCGGCAGAGGAGTGGGGAGAAGGCATATTTGAAGATTAATTCTTCTTATTCATCTCTTTTGTGAGGAGGAAAAAGAGGAAGAATAAGAGAGAAGAGTGTAACTCGCTTGTGTAGGAGATGACTGCCGTTAGGATGTTAGTGCAGACTCTCTGTTTGGCAGGTAAAAGTACAAATTGGTTGGCAGATGGACAAATATTTTTGGGGAATATTTTTCCCCTTTTAGCATTACTTTCATTTGTGGGATCATATTTATTGTCGGAGAAGGGGGAATAAGTGTTGTTAATATATATGGATGTTACTTCAAAATTTGTTAAGGAGTTTAAAATAGGGAAATTTTCATGAACTAGCAAAAATGTAAGATCATCAAAAATCCTATGGGGAATTAATGTACCAGAATAATACTTGGTAGAAAGGAGTTGAATTAATTTGTCTGGTAAAGTATTTATATGAATAGATATGAGTATACCATTTTCATTTAATATGGTAACTTTTGAGTTATGTACCTTTGATATTATAAGTGCTGAAAAACTATCAAAAAAATGGAAGATATTAAGAAAATAATTTGCCTTATCTTCATATATAACCTTTTGTTTCTGATTACATATCACATCATCTATATATTTAAAAATAACATTTTTAAAATCATCTCCTAGTATTGATAATACATGTGCATTATATGACTTAAAATAAAGATGTAAGTTTTTTAGACACATCCAATATGTTCTCAAAAAAGAATCATTAATTACATCTTCACCACCATTAAAAAAAGCTTTTAATACTGTATAAGGTTTAGATGAATTTAATATATAGTCAAAATTTTTTAAAATTGATTTATAGTTTACATTTATTTTCGAACCATCATCTATTTGTATTAAACTAAGAATAATTTCATGAGCTTCTACATCATCAATTGAATATAAGTTTAAAAATTTTCTTAATTTATGAGCCATATTAATTTTGTTAAAATAAAGTAAACTATTTTCATCTTTTTCTAATCTTTCTTGTTGTAAAAATTCTTCATATAATTTGTCTACTAAGTTTTTTTTAAAATTTTCTTCACTCAATTTACTTGCATCTGATATAACTTCACTTTTTGTTTGCAATAAATATTTTACTTCTCTTACTAACAAGTCATTAAGTTGTATTAAAGACTTATCTATATTTAGAAACGTTTCTGTGTATAATTTTTCCACAAATGGAGTACATGAATTCTTAAACTTTTCGTAAATGTTATCATTGTACTTTCTATATTCTCGAAGTTTGTCTATCACATCTGTTATGTTATTGCTTATTTTTATTTCTTGTATAATGTTTAGGCTAGAATTAGACAACATTTTGTGCAGGTTTAGGAAACCTCCGTAGGCGTACTTTTGAACTAGCATGTTTCCTTCGGGTTCTGCCGCGAAGGTGGAAAATAATCGTGTGCATGTGCATGTGCATGTGCATGTATATGTATATGTATATGTATATGTATATGTATGTGCTTGCGCATGTATATGTATGTGCTTGTGTGCCTGTGGTTTTGCGACGCACGCCGCGCGCACAACTCAAAAGGTGAAAGAAATCCCTTTTCCACTCTTCTCACACTTCTCACACTTCTCACACTTCTCACACTTCTCACCTTTGGAATCTTTAAAGAGCTGCATCCCGTCGGAGGCGCGTTGGAGAAAAAAAATTTGGACAAATTAATTTCTCAAATATTTAGCGTGAAATGGAGAGGGGGTAGTAATGGGATGAGTTTTTTTTTTGGTAGCATTTTTTTGTATCCCTTGTACAGCGGTTCACTTTTATTTTCCTTTCTCTTCGTCTCCTCTCCTTTTCTTTCATTCCTTTTTCCGTTACCTTTTTTAAAAACGGGTTCCTGAGTGCAGATTCATTGCAATATATACCTGATGGAGGGGCACAAATGAGCATATAGATGTGCATAAAACGTGCATTTTACGAAGGGGAGAGGAGGATGTGGTAGACTGTGAGGTATTATTAGCACATAGGATTTACGCTTGAGGAGAGTGGTGAGAATTATTTTTTACCTTTCTGAAGAACAGCGACAAAAAGCATCAACTTCAGAATGATCATTTTATTGTTAATTAGAAACATCTTTTAAATACCTTCGGTTAATTAAACGTTTATGTTTCTAAAAATATGGGCAAATGGTGTAAAAAAAATTATGTTAATTAAATGTACAAATGACATGAACAATTAATAAAAAATTGTAAGCGAAACGGATAAAGGGAAGAAAATACGTGAAGTCTGCAACTCACTAACGTATTTTTTTTTTTTTTTTTTTTTTGTGAATATAATTATTTTGGCACATGTATGTGTACACATTTCGTGTACATATGCATTGCTCTAAAATGAATACTAATAAAAACTAATTATCGAACATAAAGGGGTTAAAAGTAGGAAAAATTGTGTGTCTTTCTGTTTTTCGTGTTATCATGGTGCGCCTATGTTAACGCCAGATTGGTGGAATGGTGACAGCAGCGTGATGATAGCGTGATACCAGCGCAATGTTAACGTTAGCGCTATTGTACATCTTAGACTTCTTTATCTTAGTGAACATGAATAGGGTCAAAACTGAGCATTATTTAATTTAAGTAACAACACCTCATTTGGGGAGGAAGAAAAAATGGACTGCATCGGCTTCAAACGAAAAAGACATTTTCAGCTACTTTTTAATTAAATGCATCGCGCACTTAGGGTAAAGAAAAAATTGTACCAAGTTGACAAAAAGTCGCTTAATTATAATCTAATTAATGAAGTACTATTACAACCGCGTTAGGTAAAAGATGAAGGGGATGATGAAAACGAAGGAGCAAACAAAAAAAAAGAAAAAAAAAAAAAAGAAAACACAAAATAAAGAAAAAAAACAGCAAAATAAAGAAAAAAAACAGCAAAATTACAAAACAAAAAGCAGCAAAATTAAAAAACAGAAAGCAGAAAAGTTACAAAATAAAATACAACAAAATGACTCAGTAAAAATGTGCGAGGGAGAAATAAATTAGACGGATGATTATGACACGATGGAAACTTCTTTACTAAAGGTAGCATAATTAAGTAAACATTTTTTTATCGTTATAATCAATATGCTTTCAGAATAACTATATCAGAGTCAATTAGGTAACTTCCATGGGAATAATTATAATTAAATTTGTGTAGAATAACAGACCAGACTGTGCGCGAAATTATGGATGTGCACTCCCATGCATATATCCTTCTAAATATCTGCGTTCGTTTTAACATTTCAACTGAATATGTTTCGTTATTTTGAAACGGGAAATGTTCACTTGGGACGTTAGTGTAGTTTATCAAATTAGTCTCCTTCCTTTCGCCTTCTGCCCTTCTCCTTCTATTCTTTGTCTGCTTTTTCTTCCTTTTGTCTAACTTTTTCCATATCCGAGCTCGAAAATTCTTAGTGACAATCAAGCGTGGAGAAAAACCTTCAGCAGGTAAAAATAGCCAAGATATGCGCTCATAACAATTATATATGAATAATTTCCTTGACATGCATGAAATGAGGTTATAAAAAAGAATTCGCACACTAACAGCAAGTGTCACTGTAGTGTAATCGCGTGCGAAAACGTAACAGAATTAGCATTTTTTCTCCAAAGTTGAAAATAGAAAAACCTAAACCTACGCGTTTTTTTAAAAAATGTGAAATAAACTTTGCAAAGGTAGAAAAAAAAAAAAAAAAAAAAAATGAAAAATTGGAAATACGAAAAAATGAAAATTGCCCTATTTCGCAATGGAAAATATATTTTATTCGTTAAACGACAAATTAACATGACATTTAACAAAAATGTACATCTATGTTTTTCTCTTTTCTGCTTTTCCCTAATGCATGTTCTTCCCCCCCTTTCACCTTAACGTGTTATATACATATTTTAAAAATACATGAGAAAAAAAAAAAAAAAAAATGGAAAGTTTTAGGGAACAAAATGAAGAAAATATAGAAACTTCTACATCAATAAATAAAAATCTTGATATACCCATATTAACAAAAAAGAAATTGAATTTAAGGGTAAAAAGATATTTAAAAAAAAAAAAAAAAAAAAAAAATCTAACATAAGTCTCTCTGTCCATTAGCCATAATAAATGTTCACGTTTATTTCATTAGGATTTAAGATGCAAAAATAAAGACTTAAGTGGAAAACATGCAGACATTAAAAAAATACTCAAACAAAAGGAAAATCATTTTAGGTTCTAATATATACACATACGTATAGTAGTTACTAACGTGGATACAACCATAGGTGTCGCGCTTGTGATATTCTAAAGGAGTTTCCATTTTCTTCTAACGACAGTTGCGGCAAGATCGTGCGCATGCTAGTGTATCTATCTACGCACGTATACATGCACTTGTGTATGCACATGTACATATAATGACAAGGAAAGAACATTTAGACAAAAAACATTTCCAATTTATTTTCCACTTCATTTGACACATAATATAATGATAAATGTAGCACGCTCTAAGCTCCAAAAAGGAAAGGGTGTGCTGCATGGAACTCGCCCCTTGCGAATAATTCGTCTATGAGGATACCTAATAGTGCATATTTATGTTTACAACTTGTTTTTAAAAGTTTTAAGGAAAAGATATACAATGAAAGTAGAGAAAAGTTAATAAATGAATATCAACAGGCTATGAAGGTAAAAAAAAAAAAAAAAAAAAAAAAAGAAGCAGATGTGCAAAATGTGGAAGCAATAGCGAAAAACTGAAAAAAACAACACAACCGCTATTGTCACTCAGGACAACTACGATAGACAAGTAATTTTGGAAGAAAAAATAAAAAGTAAGGAAAAGAAAATGAAGCTGTATGACGCACAAATTAAGAAGTTTAAGCTAACCATTGGGGATTTGCATGAACGCATAAAAAAGGCAACTTACGACACCTTGGAAAGTAATAAAGGAAATTATACTAAGAAAAAGAAAACCGATTATAGGGCATACATAAAAGCCCTACCAGCACATTTTCCACATGGCGTGCGCAAAAAAAAAAAATTATCATACTGATGAAAAAAGAAAAAACAAATGATTATTCTCTTATAATACCCATATTCATACACATTACAAAAAAAAAAAAAAAAAAAAAAACCCTCAGGAGAGAAGTGCCTCAGCTTTTTAAGCAAATTCAAGGATAATTCAACCGAGTTCGTCCAACTGGACATGTTCGACAGATTAGAGACAATATTCAGTTCTAGAGAATTCATAAAAAAGAAAAAGGAAAAGTTGAAGGCAAAAATAAATGTTATAAAGGACAAAATTAGGGATATGGAAGAAAAAAACAATGTAGCCTTGATGGTATGCCTCTGTTGTGGTTGCTGCTACGGCTACTTCAACGCCTTATGTTAACACATCATTTCGTGATACCACCGTTCGTATTGCTATAACCCATATTCGTTTTAAAAAAATTACAACCATAGAACATCTATCTCTCTAATTTAGTTATGTAGAAAATTTTTTAACGCTCTTATGAACATTTCTTCTCTTATTGGTATATACAGAACAAGGAAACGGAGTATAAAAATCTAGAACAAACATCAGAAAATTTTATGAAAAAGGAAAAGGAAATAAGGGAAAAATTAAAAGAGAACATAAACGAACATAATAAAAAAGCATTACTGCTGTATAAAATAATTTCTTGCATTGACAATTTTTTAAGTCGTTTCTCTTCGTTCCTTCCTGAACTGCGTCACTACAACATTAAAAAGGATGAGGAAAAAATGTACCGAACAATGGATTTTAAAATATGCTTTACAATTATGAATAAGCCAATACAACCTTATGCATCGCAAAAAAAAAAAAATTCGCTCTTTTTGTTTTCTTTTATCTAAGAAACGTTGAAAAGAAGAACAAAACCCAGGACATAATGGAAGACACGCAATTTATAGATACAGCCGATTTTAACAACTTAGAGGAGGTAAAATTTTATAATGTTTTTATTTTGTTCTCCTTAAGTACGCCGATAGATACTAGGCAAAAAGAGAAAAGTAAAACAACTAAGTAGTGTAAATGTGAGCAAAAATTCGAAGAACCTTGGGTACTTAAAAGGTGCTTATTTCGATTTAATGTGGGCATATATTTAATAATATAAAATTTTCTATTTCAGGATATTCTTAAAAAATTAGATTTGATCTACAAATATATAAAGGATACAATATATATAATTAACAAAGCGAAAAAAGAAATATTGTTAAAGGATGACAATCAAATGGAAGCAATGAAAAACAATTTAGGCAATAAAGGCAAAATATATTCATCACCGCGTTCGCATACGTGCATAGTGCGCATATGCGTTCGCACACTCGGTCGCACATGCCTTCTCATACTTATACTCACGTACATATGCAGTTAAAAATATTTTCTCATTTACTAACGCGTGAAACCATTTTATTGTGAAAAATTCCTAATTTCTTCAGATGAAAACATTGAGTTTTTCACATATAATGGAAATGTTAAAGGGAAGAATAACTAATTTAAAGGTGTACTAAAGTGTGAAACGCGGAAAATGCGCAAAGAATAAAGCTATTTCAAACGTGCCAAATACTCCCGTTTTGTGCAAACGACAAGTACATAATAAAAAGTGGCACCCTATTTTTTTTTTTTTTTTTTTTTTTTTTGCGTTTTAACAGCTAAAATGTATACTTATAAGTGCAATTTGGCTAGCCGAAAAAAATAAATACGAGGAAAAATGCTTACCTGTGCATAATTTTTTTTTTTTTTTTTTTTTTTTATTAAACCACGTAAGCGTATTCCTTATGTGCAAAACAACTGGGCATGCATTGCACCTTTAGCAGGGACACAGCTGAACCAATTATACATGACATACTCTTACAAAAGTAGACGCATTGTGAATGTAAACGAGGATATAATATTCTAATACAATAAAGCATTAAATAATTTAAATAAGTGAACATTACATGATTCGTGCTTGGTGTATATAAACGTGTGTATATACAATATATATGCGTATATGTTTACATATGCGCGTGCAACGAAGAAGTTTTTCTCCCCTTTGCAGTCACGCTCGCAGTGGATTGGACTCGCATTTTCTTTTATCCTCGATAAAACTGCACCTCTCGGGTGTTATTCCATTTATGTAAGATACTTCTTCTAAAAACTGTAAATAGGTGTTTAATTTTTCTTGATTTGATAAAAATGGTGGAAGAATATTATTTTTTACATTAACATAATTCGAAATGTTGCTTAAGCATTTTAATCCTATGTTTCCAGAATATAACAAGGGAAAATCAATATTTTTATACCATTTTAATATGCTGTAGGAACCAATAAAATAGAATTGATCATGATATACACTACCAGGGGAAGCAGTATCTCTTAAGCCTCGCTTAACCCTTGCACACATTTTAAAACATCTGTCTGAGTCTTTTACAAAGTCGTTTAGAAATATATAAAGTTTGGAAAAGGGGTAAAATTTGCCTAAACAAACGGTTAAATATTTTATTGCAGGAAAAATCAAAAATAGGTGATTTTTTTTTAATGAATACATGGAATTAATAACAGCTAACCCTTCTTCAGTTGCACAACAAGAATCAATATTATATTTTTTTAAATTATTATTATTATGATTTATCATTCTAAATAAATGAGTACCTATTTCGTGATTACACAAAGAGGGCATCATCTTTTTCTTAACATCCTGACACTGTAATTGTAAAAAATATCCATTTTTTTTTTTTAAAATTTGTACCGCAGATATAAGGTTTTCTTTAAATACAATTTCAACTTTATCATTTATCCCAACCTTACGTAAATATTTCTGCAAATACTCTTTAAATTCATCTTTTGTAACATGATCATTTCCAAAAACACAGTTTTCATAATTTTCATACGTTTTAAATTTTTCCTTAACTATTTGTATTATCCTTCTTGCTTCATGAAATAAGTGGAAATCAATTTTTTCTCCATTACACATATTAAAAATATTGTCTACTTCTTCATCAGGTATGTTGTAATGAAACAAAGGATTTTCAATCATGTTGGACTCGTAAAATTTCTTTTGCGCTTCTAATATATTTGTAATAATACATTTTTTTCTCGTTTTCATTTTCTCTACTGTATTAATATAAGTATATTCATTAAATACGGCTTCAATAAAATTATCTACTAAACTTAATAGTGTTTCATCTGGGATAATAAGTAACTTTACATAGTTGGGGTGTATGAGATCTACCTTATTGGTGTCAATTATTGTCACATCCTTCTTACATTTTTCGTTACGCATTAGTTCAATTTCACAATTCATTTTGTTATAATTGCTATGCTCTTTTGTGAAAAGTTTATATTGCGATATAGCTTTCTTTTTTGTTTTGTTAAAATTGTTCCACAGTACCTGTTACATTCGTTTAATTCGTTGTGCGGAATGCATTTTCTGTGCTACCATTTGTTGTGTTATCCTTTCTTCAAAGAAATCCTATTTACAATCCCCCAAAATTTGCGGAATGGAAAATTTTTTGCATCACCAAGTTTTTTCACCCTTCCAAATGGTAAATTCTTAAAATCGTGCTTATTTATTTGCGTGGGTTACTTTAATGCCAAAAGGTAAACATCTGCTTGCCTATTTGCCTATTGCGCTCTCTTCCCTTTGAAGAATGTATTTCTACCTTTTCGACTGCTTCCTATATTTGTTGTGTGCACAAATAATGGTTCATCTCTGACAGAAAAATGTCATCGTTGTGATCATCATAAGGCTCAAAGTATGCTTATGCCGTTTTGTTTGTTAGTATGATATATATTTTCGTTTATTTTTTTTCTATATTTTTTTCAAGTCAATATTATTACATATGTTAATCTCTTTGGGTGGGGGGAAGGGGTGTAATAAGAAGTGTAAACTTTTAGAAGATATGTCCATTCGTTTCCGATTTCGCGAGTGAGCATACGTTAATTCATTATTTCATTCGCTTACCGTTGATATATTTTTTACTTTATCACATTTCCCTTTTCTAACATTATTTGACAGACATATTTTTTGGTGATATTATGTCTATTTATCATCGCATGTGTACATGAACGCGTGCAATGGTTTTCACTTTTGCGCATTAGTTTGTTTTCTATGTTAATTGGAAAATATACCAAAAATTGCTTGAACCAATTTTCCAAATGCAGTAATAGAGAAATCTGATTAACCTTATTATTCCTCGAAAAAAAAAAAACAAAAAAAAAAAAACCTCAATTGTTTTCTACAAAATGTTTTTTTTCTTTTTTTTTTTCTTTCCATTTTATACGTTTTGTTCGAGTTTTAAACTTATACACACCCCCAAATTTTGGCATGTTATTTGGGAAAAAAAAAAAAAAGAAAAAACGTCACAACGGTGCCGCTAAGAAATGGTGGCATGCACGTATATGCTAAAAGGAAAAATATAACAATAGCGGTGGCATTACTTGCAACAGCAGGTGCAATTATGAAGCTTGCTCTGCAGCTGCAAGTAAATTCTTAAGATCAAACAAACGGACAGCATGAAAATAAAAAAATTACTTAAAACTTTGCGTATTAAGGAACGCCAAGAGGGCATATGCATTTTCCATGCGGTGTTAACACCATGCACAATTCGTCAAACGGTGAATAAAAAAAAAAAAAAAAAAAAAAAAAAAAAAAAAAAAAAAATTTCGAGAGTTGGTTGCATAAGTATATAATTTTTATTTTATTTCATTTTTTGCTTGAAACATACAATATGTATGGACAATGGTGCCTACGGAGAATCGTGTTATTGGACAAGGGGTGGGGGGGAGAAAAGGGAAAGAGATACATTTTCATAGATTGCATATGCATATACGTGAATGTACGCATATAAGCACATGTGTGCGTATAGAAACCCTTTTTCTTCGCAATATTCCTTTCTGATGCCTCGTCTTTTTAAAGTGTTGAAATAATTCATCATTTAAATTATAGACATGTGATTTATATGTTACTTCATCAGTTCTTCCTTGTATTCCCTCGCGTGTAACGTACTCTCCGTTGAACACTGCGCGTGCTGTGAAAAAGAAGAAAAAGTGAATCCTATAACATGTTGTCTGCTGCCAAAAATGTATGAATGGTATGAAAATGCGCCTTCCAATTTGGGATGCTTGCGTCAACTTGTGACAATTTGAGCAAATTATACTTTGTGCAAATGTAAAATATGAAAGATGCGAGGAAGATGATATTAAGGTGCAATGAAAGCAATTAGAATGGGGGGAGAGGGGGAAAATGAAAATTCTTCCACAATGTAGGAACAACAGTTTTGGCGAAATTGTGCAGAAGGGATATTTCTATTGCCGCCTTGCGCAGGATGAGAAATTCGTGCAAATGAACAGAGGCATGTATAAGGGGGACATGAACACACTGGAGGTACGAGTGGGGATAGTGATGCAAACAAAAAATGGCGAGTGGTGCAAAAAAAAAACAGGCGAATGACGCAACGACAAGGAATGGAAGTATTACCTTGAGAAATATAGTGCGATTGAAATTTTTCGCTAGGGCCAAAATGTGGAAGATGATTTTACTGAAGTTTGCATAGTCATCATCCATGTGTAGGAGTAAAATAGGGAATATACGTTCAGATGTGTGATCAGGTAAAACTAAAGATTTATTTTGAAAGAGAGCATATATAGCTGTTGCGGCAGATTTACGAATTGCCCTATTTGAGTCATCTAATAGTTGTATTAGACTATTTAATAAATCAAGTAGAATATTATTATTGTACACATTTTTTGCTATTTCCCCATATATAGATATACATATTTCTCTATTTTCACTATACCAGGTATCATCAATGGATGATTTGAGAACACGAACTATGTTTTCAAGTAGAATATTATTTTGAAAGATATTAATGTCATGTAGTTTTTTCACAAAAAGGGTTTTTATACAATATAAAGCTCCTTTTCTTGTTTGGGCTTCGTTCAATCCACTTTTCCAAGTACATAATGGTAATAAAATATTTTTTAAAATGTCTTGCGAATTTTTAAAAAAAAAAGTTGGAAATAAATTTCTTGAGCAAAATACATTTAAGAATAATAAAAATTCAGACTTCATTAATGGATTTAAATTATGATTTATAATTAAATAAAAAAATTGAAGTAAATGGTCACAGTTTTCCAAAATAACATCTTCACTTGTGTTACATAACAGTATGTTTAGAAATTCTATATCATATTTAAAGTTATTAAAATTGTTTAAATCGAGAAAATTTCCCACATTTTTTATAAAATTGGTATATTCATAATTATACAAATGTATTTTTTTTATTTCACTGTGATATTCTATTTTTTCTATTAACTGATTTATTTCGGAATATGGACAAAAACGTTGATCGGACTGTAAAATAATTAAAAAATGGAAAATTATTTTGCTATAATGCTTGCAATCCTCTTCAATTATATGCAGTAAATGCTTTAGTGTTACTAAAATGTAGGGGAACGAATCCATATTTTCATAGTTTATATTTTCACTTATTAAAAATAAAATTAAATTTATATTATCGTGATCTAATTTTTCTTCTTCTGCGTGGTTCTTCACGTAATAGCCGGCTAAAAACTGGGACAGCATCATAAGTACAATCTTTTTATTATCGCATACGACTCCTACGTTGCAGTTTTCGTCTCTTTCGCAGGGATGAACTTCGCTTGCGTCGTCTGCATTGTTTGCATTGTTTGCATTGTCTGCATTGTCTGCATTGTCTGCATTGTCTGCATTGCTTGCAATGCCTGCATTGTCTGCATTTCCTGCATCACCTACTTCGCAAGTTTGGCCACTCCAGCACACTGTTTGAGTTTTCCTATCATTCTGCTGGTCCTTCGTTTCGCAGCCCTCCCTAATTTGCGTTTCTCCTAAGTGTGTCCCATCCCCTCCATTTTCAGGCGAATGATGCACCTCTGCATGAAGTGAAGCAGAAGAGGAGATACAGCTACTTCCGCTATCAGCTTCCTCTAAAATGATTTCACTTTTTTTATTATCGTTCCTCCGTTCGAGAGCTTTTTGCTGATATTTATCATAATATTTGTTCAAAAAAATGTAGTCCCTTTTTTTGACAACATCATGGTTCAGTTTTTGGTTACCTTCCTTCGATTTATGCGCATCGCATTGGGCACAATTGCTATTAGCATTTAATGGTAAACCATTAAATTTGAAAAATGTTTCTAAAACATTTTGAGTGTTATTGCAACATAGCAGTATTTGTGCTATTTCGAAAAGATATGTATGAACAGGCATTAAATACCCACAAATAATAATTACGTAAATAAATTTGCCCAGATATGAGAACGATTCATGTTCGTAACAGTATTTTTCCAAAGTATTCTTCAAATCCTCAAATAGTTCATTCAACATATGGTCTATTAGCCAAGGTGTTGTTGGAAAATCAATATATTTGAAGGATACCAACGATTTATATACAAATAGTATGATATTTTTAGCAAAGTGAGAGATGTTATAATGCGTGTATAATAAAAACATGCTTATAATACTTGCAAATTCGTCCTTTCTTTCGCTCCAGGAATTCTTTTCGTTATGCATAATTTCGTAAAAAAGTTCTTTCTTTATTTTACCGAAAAGGTTGTGAAGATCGGGGGGAAATGTACTAAAATGCATAGGAACATAAAAAAGTTTATTCATATTTTGAAAGAAATTACCCTCTATTGTTCTGTGCATATTTTTCTCCCCTGGTGTATGACATTCGTCCTTACAATACTCCTTTTTTATTAGCTCCTCATCACTTTCTTCCTTTTGGGGTAAAACGGCAATTTTTCTATTCTTTTCGCAATAATTCACTTCTCCATCAGGATCGCGCTTTGCATTATATAAATATTCATCCTTCCTACTATGCGTATCAATGTGCACACTATTCATCCCCTCTAACGAAGAACCTATTGTCACTAAAACGTTGTAGCATCGCTCGTTCAGCAAAGCGGGCATATTTGAGCTCATGCAAAAAAGGATAATAAATATCAATTTTGCCTTTTCTCTGTTATTTAAATCTTTGATACTTAAGTTCCATATTTCAATACAGTTTGCGATTTCTATGATAACACCACTGGATTTTTTCCTGCACAACTTCTTTAAACATTCTGACACATCATCGAAAAGGTCTCTGTTACATTTAAAACACATTAGCCTTTTTACACATTTTATAGCTAGCTAGAAAAAAAAAAAAAAAACAGCTAATATTTCTGTCAGTTGGTCAGGTAAAAGTATTAGAGTGGAGTTTACACTAGTGCGTCTTTTTTTTTTTTTTTTTTTTTTTTTTTTTTTTTTATTATTATTATTATTATTATACCTCTCTAACGTCGTTTTGCCTAACAGTAAAACTGGATAATAAATTTGTTAGTAAACTTCTATGTATCTAATGAAACGAAAAAAAGGGGAAAAAAACTGTGATTAAAGTGGTTTTGCCAAATTGGTATGTTCATGTAAGAATGAAAAATGCTTAAGATAGGGTAGGGAATATGGACATGTAAATTACGTGATTAAACTCTTTTGGCCCTTCTACAATGTTCAGTTCGCATAACAGTTCACATGTAATTTTTTTGATAAGTGGAAAAGGGTCTTTAATCAAAAAGGTTAACGCTGTTAGGATGTCCTCAAGGTATGGAAAAATATTTAATATGTCTGAATGCGCTTTTTCATCTTTGCTTATATATCTGTTCACAATTTTTCTTAAAAATTGTACTATTTTTAACCTTATTTCTTCTTTCTCTTCGATAATTTTTTTATTTTCATCCTCTTTCAATCTACTTGTGCACATAAAAAGGAAATTATCTTCCTTTTTTACACTTTTTCCATTTTTTGCATTTTTAAATAAAACACTATCTAGCAGAACATCGTCCAAATTTTTTTCAATCAAGTCGTAAATATTAAGAGCACAAATTCTACATTCATCAAATTCTTCGTTAATCCATTTATTTAAGGGATAAGATAAATATTGGCGAAAAAAAATGCAAAACTTTTCTTTTTCCTCATTATTACAAGTGTGAAAAAATTCAAATAATTTCTCATAAATGATTCTTAACGAATTTAATTTTTTGTCTGTATCTGAAATTTCCTTATCATCCAATATGTGTATGTGATACTGAACACACGGGTGAAGAAACGTATTGCATTTTCCTTCTTGTAGGGTATCATTCATTTTGCGGATACGAAGATGAAAAATAAGCACAAAATATATAACATAAAAATAAGAAAAAAAAAAAAAAAAAAAAAGCACAACGGAAGTAATTGCGGAACAAGAATTGTGGGATGTTTAAAAGGGGATGGTGTATGCGGAATTTTTTTATAAATTTGAAATAGGGAGGAACGGGTAAGATGAACAAATGGAAAACATAAAAGTGACAAAACAGAAAAGTGGAAAAAAGGGAAACAAGTTAGGGGTAGGGAAAATAACAAAATGGCTGTAGCAAAGACAGTGAAGGTGCAAAAACGAAGAAAAAAAAAAAGGGGGGGAAGGGGGAAATTAATTTCACTTTTCCCTTTCATTTATTCATTTACTGAACAACAGAAGGAATAAATAGAGAATATAAACTACGCATCTGCTAACCTACATATGTAAATACGTAATGCTTACACTATTTACGCGAGTCTCAGAGTCCAATATATCAGCTTACAGCAGTAGCGGGAAAAAAAAAAAAAAATAAAAAAAAATAAAATAAAAAGGAATGCTAATGGGATGGTCGCGTTATAAAATCCTAGTAAATGACAAGTAATAACGGAGTAGCATTGAATTTCCTTGCGACACGGTACGCACCTGAGCATTGCATGCTTTGTCATTTTCATTTTCCAATAAATCCGTTTTATAAAAAAAAAAAAAAAAAAAAAAAAAAACTGCATTGCCAGGTGAGCATGTTATACAGTGTAATAATGTGGAAAGTTAGATGTGCATTTCAGCGACTCTCCCTTTTTGTATTTTTGTATTAATTTGAAGTGGAACATGAAAAAGGGAAAAAAAAAAAAAAAAAAAAAAAAAACATGCATGAAATAATACATTCCAAAGTGTAGATAAGAAAAAAGGGAACTACTTGAATCTTGCTTTTTTTTTTTTTTTTTTTCACAATATACGTATGTATACTTATATATGCTTATGCATACATATGTGTAAATTTTTTTTTTTTTTTTTTCCCCCTTTTGATGAATTGACTGAAACATTGAACTTATTTTCTATATTCAATAATGTTGCTTAAGCAGCTAATGCTGCTCTTTCTTTGTTACAAGATTTGAGAGAAATGAAGAGAAAATCGGTTTTCACGAAAAAGAATGTCATTAAGGCTCAAAACACGTTGGATAAATTTGGAATTTTCAAAAAGGTGAACGTGGCGAAGAAGGAAAACGAAAATGATCAAGCAAAGGAGGAAGAGAGAGACATGGGACGGGAGAAGGAGAGGGAAAAAGAGATGATAGAGATGAAGAAAAAGGAAAAGGCAATGCAGAGAGCAGCGGAGATCGCTGCTAATATAGCTGCGGCGAGCGAAGCGGTGAGCCCTGTGCCTAAGAAAAGGGAGGGCGAAAGGACCCCTGCAGGGGACCGAAAGGGGGGCAGGGACGCCATTAAAGTAAAAAAAGAAACGTACCAAGGGGGGAGCGACGACGATAATTCTAATTCGAATGCTAATGCCGATGCGGATGCTAATGATAATAACAACGACAACGATAACGATAACGATAACGACATTGACCTTTATGATGATAACGAAAAGCGAAATGACGATAGCGTTCTTAAGAACGACGACAATACGGAAAACCAAAAATTCGCAGTCAAGGTCAAAATGGAAGAAAGTGTAACAAAGGAAAAAAAACGAAACACAGAAATGTACAGAAGTAAGGAGGAAAAAAATGAAAAGGGAAAAGAAGAAAATAGTAACACTATACATCAAAGTAGGGAAAAAAAAGAAAAAAAGAAAGAAGACAATACAAATGAAAGTAATTTACCATTACATAAAATATATCAACCAATTTATAAAGAAGATTATATAAATGAAATACGAAGTAAAAGAAATCCATTATTAACTAAAGTATTAGATGAAGATTTAAATTTTAATTTAATTTTATGTGGACCACCAGGATCTGGAAAATCATCATTAGTTAATGTCATAAAAAATAAAACAAATAATTTATTTATATCATTATTTCATTTAAATAATTTAAACAATGAATTAAGAAAAATATATGATCAATCAATTATAAATTATAAACTTTCTAAAAGAAAAACCATTTTATGTATAAAAGATATTAATAGACTTAATAAAAATCAACAAGAACATTTATTATTAATTTTAAAAAAAGGATATTTTTATTTACTTGCTACTTGCTTATTTAATCCTATGAATATTTTAAACGCATCTCTAAGTTCTAGATGTTTATACTTGTATCTAAACCCCTATGACAAAATAGAATTGGCCCTAATTATAAAAAGAATTATTAATAAATTAGACATAGATATTGAAGATAACGCATTAAACATTATCATGAATCATTCTTGTGGGGATGCTAGAGTTGCTATAAACATAATAGACTTTGCCATCCAAAATATGAAAAGAGAAGAGTTAAATGAAAAGGAGAAAAAATGTATGCTACGGGAAAAAGAATCTTTGTCGTGGGGGAAAGATTCTGTACATTGGGAGAAGGAAACCATGCCATACGAGAACGACCTTTTCGATAAAATAAAAAAACATGATATTATGAAAAAACAGCTAAAATTAAAGGGGTATAATGAATTTTTTCATAGCACATCCACTGAATGTAGCAAAAAAATAATACAGCTAAATAATATAAAAAATTTTTTACAAAATTTTCCATGTAATGATAATAAATTAGATCATTATAATTTCATTTCAGGATTACATAAAAGTATAAGAGCTGGAAATGTAAAAGCGGCCATTTTATACTTAACAAAGTCTTTAAAAAATGGGGAAGATCCGTTATATATATGCAGACGATTAATAAGAATTGCCTCGGAAGATATAGGATTGGCTAATCATGATGTACTGTCCATTTGCATTAATACACACTATGCATGTAAGGCTATAGGGATGCCCGAATGTCAGACTGCATTAATATACGCTGTTATTGTTTTATGTAAATCATCAAAAAGTAATTATATATATGTCGTGGAAAACAATGCCAAACAGATATGCAACGAGTACAGTTTTGACGTTCCTTTTCACTTGCGAAATACTTCAAACAGGTACATTTACACGAATCAACCTGAAATTCTTACCTTCGAGGAGCACCTAAATAAGTACAAGGACGTGCAGAAGTACTTGCCCGATTACATCGAAAACCTGGAGCTGCTTCCAGAGTTGTGAAACCAGCGTCGGAAAAGCCAAAATGGAAAGCGCAATGCTGGAAAGGAACAACACACCATTTTTATTGGATGCTTCGGAATTACGCGCAAAAAGAGCTCTTTCGCCAAGCATGCACATGCATACGTATGTACATATACATATGCATATACATATGCATATACATATGCATATATATATATATATATATATATATATATATATATATATATATATATATATATATATATATATATATATATATATATTATCTGCGCCTGAATTCGCCTTAACATGTTTTCACTTTATTTTTTTCTTTTCTTTTTTTTTAATTTGTAAGTACCGCCAAAATTTTGGCCATCTTTTTTCTGATTTTACCTGACAAATTCATATTTTTTTTTTTAATATATTGTTAAATGTTATTTAGCATTTTATTTTCATTTTATGTTCATTTTATGTTCATTTTATGTTCATTTTATGTTCATTTTATGTTCATTTTATTTTCATTTTATTTTCATTTTATTTTCATTTTATTTTCATTTTATTATCTTTTTTTTTTTTTTTTTTCCATTTTTACTGCATACGAAACGGTTGGTATGATATGCGTGTCGCGAAAATGAAGGTCATGTGTTTTAAAAAAATTCCCCATTTCGTGAGAAAATGCTCTCTTAGGAAAATGAGTTGTACATGTGTGCGCACACATACGCAAAGCTAACCCCCGTGTGTACGTAATCCTGTGCTTCTTTTTTTTTTTTTTTTTCTTTTTTTCCTTTTTGAAAAGTGATAGTCCATTTTCAAATTCACCTTCCAACCTTTCCCTGCTTTATGTCTATGACTGGGTTATACGTTAATATTTGTAATTCATTGAGGATATCTTTTACATGTTCTTTTCTCTCCCGGAGTTTTTCATTGAACATGTATCGTATGATATAAACAAAATCCTTCAATTCATTGTTCTGAACTTTAATGTTAAAATTAAAAAGGGTTTCGTAA
Organism: Plasmodium ovale wallikeri; assembly: GCA_900088485.1. Taxonomy (NCBI): domain Eukaryota; phylum Apicomplexa; class Aconoidasida; order Haemosporida; family Plasmodiidae; genus Plasmodium; species Plasmodium ovale. The sequence goes on along the minus strand of FLRD01000078.1, from coordinate 101,005 downwards.
TCTTCATTATGAGTTTTTTCTTTATTTTTTAATTTTTCTTTTATTAAATGTAAAGCTGAAGTGACATTAGAAAGCTCGTTTTCGTCATCACACGTGTTGCAGTTTAGTAGCGGTATATTATTTTGTTTATATATTTCGTTAATTTTGTCAATAAGTACTTTTAGCTTTTTTCTTTGCATATTCATCTCTTCTTTTTCAAGACCATGTAAATAGTTCAATTCAAAAAAATTTTCCAAACTATCATCCTTCGTTTGTGAGTTTCCTTTGGTATTATTGCTCGAATCATCATAATCCAGATTGTTGACGAGATACTGAGTATCTGTATCTTCTGTACAATTTGCAGCATCTTGTACATTTTCCTGTGTGTCTTCTTCATCATAAGATACCAAATCTTTGTACTCATCTACCAATGCAAGTGTCGTCAGATTGTTAAGAATGTACATCCTTACGTCCATATCATGAATGTTCGTTTTGTTAATATTAGCCGTGTTAATATTTAACTTTTTAAGATATTTTAATATATGTTCCACATAATTTTTTTCCTTTTCATAATTTATTTTTTCTCTCTCCTTTGGTTTATATAACCTAATTTTTTCTTCTTCCATTTTTAAAATAATATAAAAGAAATCATCTTTTCCTAAATCGTAATTTTCATACTTCAGCAGTTTAAGTTTTCTCTCTAGTGAATTCATATTCAGCAATGCAAATGAATACTGTAACGTTGTCAAATGAAAAAGATGCAAAATTAAAACAGAGAAGTGGTGGGATACATCCTTATATGGACAGGCAGGGCATATGACATCTACACATGTATATACCTGTACACGGGGGGGGGAAATGAGGAAGTGCTATACGTTGTAGTAGCGTGCACATATGTATATGTACATGCGTATGTATACACGGAAAAAGCGTGGTATTATTTGCCTACCAAAAGGCAACTGCTCCTTGTTATGCCTAACTTTTTTCACGCGTATGTCAGTTCGTTTAGAAGGGGGATGGGAAATATATTGCATTTGACAGCATGTTATGTTACAACTCAGAGAGAGAGTTAATTTCTTATAAATTTTTGGAATTTTCAACGTATCAAACGTTTCCAGAAATACTTGGACACGCTAAGCACTTTGAAAGGCCGCCAACACGTTAAAAGTTTTCATGCACTGGGAGAGATACGTGATCTACTCCAATTTCATGGGATTACATTATGCAGAAGCATCTCACGTAATATGAAGTGAAAAATTGTAATGAGCAGTCGTGAAGGGAATGCCCCTTTTTTTTTTATGCGTACTATGCGGAATGCTCTTCTATCGAAAGGCAACGGATGGACCTTCAAATCCTTACGGAGTTTTAATCGTAAAAAATGTCGGCACTCCTTTTTGAGAAGAATGAAATGGAAGGTGCCCTTAATCCCATTTTTCATCGAAGAGGGGTTCACTATTTTACCTCTAATTTTTTTTAGAACCGAAGTTAAGCTGTAAAAATTTAGCCATTACATGGTGTTATATATAGTACGCGTAAAAAATATTCTCAAAATTAGCTTTCGACTAGTTAGTTGAGAGAAATATTCCTCCAGATGCAGCATTTCTATCTGCATATATGTATATATATTATGTCAAAGCGTGAGTTATTTTCTCCCTCCTTTTTGCACCTATTTGTACAGGAGAGATAATGGAAAAAAGAAAAAAAAAAAAAAAAAAAAAAAAAAGTAATGCCTTTTAAGGTTATTTCAATTAAGAAGTATATGAGAATGGAGCTTATGGGTTGGGAACAAAATTGAGATATTTTACCAACACCGATGTAAAGCCCCTTTTTATTTACCACTTTTGCAAATGCTCTGCAGTCGTCTTAAATAAAAAGATATTAATTTATGTACACATTTGTATGACAATTCTTAATTACTAGGGAAAGAAAACCATTTTGGAACGTATTTTTCTGTGAATATGTGAACTTTCTCTTATATTAACGAAAATATGGGAGAATATTTTTTTTGGCGAATAGCGAGATAAAATAGTGAAATAAAAATTGAAGATGAAAACAAATACATTGTGGGAGATTATATATGCGAGAAGGACTACTTCATGTGCTTTCTATTTTTGTTTGTTAAAAAAGAAAAAAAAAAAAAAAAAGAATACAGCAAAAATTACAGTTACGTACGTACGTATAAACTGTGTACATGTTTACGCACTTGAAAAAAAAAGGTACACCTCTATTTGCAAAGATGGAAGAATAATAAAAACACCAAGTAGAGTTCATTGGAGGGAAATAATTCTCATTTAATAGAAAAAAGAATTAAAGAAAGGATTTTCAGCATGTTGCATTGCAGTTGCATGTTCATCTTCCTCGTTTTGTACCTTTTCATCTTCCTTAGGTTTTTTTTTTTCATTTTCTATATATTTTAAGTAGTTATGAAAGACTAATAAATGGTGATGACATAAATAATTAAAAGAATTTAATTTTGTAATTGAACTTATGGAAATACTTAAATCTTCATTTATACTTACAGTGTTACAGATTCCAAAAACCTGTATTACATCATTCACTTTTATGTCTTCATTTTTTTCGTTTGATGTTGTAAATGAGTAGGTTAATAGGAGCTTTGCTTTTATATAACCAGTAGTATCATCAATTGTGTATACTATAAATTCTTTTTTTTCTTCTATATTTAATACAAATCCTACCACTTTAATAAGGTTTAATTTTTTATTTAGCAGAGTTAATTTATTTCTATCTTTCTTATATGCTCTTATGAGCATACTTATATTTGTGTACATAAAATTGGACTCATTCGGTTCTTCTTTCAGCTCGTCATTGAAGTAGCCACTTTCAATGTTTAGATTTGTCAATGCGCCAGACATCTTCTACAACTGGGAGGGGCAACCTGCATGTGCACGTGTACATATGTGTGCGCATATATACAAGGTGCACGTCTGCACACACATATATGTATATATATATATATATATATATATATATATGTACAGGCATACACATATATGTACATCCACATTTGTTCACAAATGCACACGCGTATCATCGCATATGCCTTAAAATGGGCTACTTCTATACTGCTTGATTAACATTCAAAAGGGTAACTCCGGTGGTCATGTGGATGGGCGATTGGAGAGATAGCGGTTAGGTTTATGCTTCGGGAGGTGGAAATTATTATATGCGTACATTCGTATGAAAAGCACACCCCAGAAGAACACCAAAAAATGCGAATATTTTTGCATATAATGGACCTTATTCGCGTGTTATGTGCTCATTTCCCTTTTTTTTTTTTTTTTTTTTGTCGGGATTTACATAAAAATATGTCATATTGTAGCACTGCGATATTTTATCCCAAATAGAAATTAAAAAAAAAAAAAAAAAAAAAGAATTACAGCATCGATTTTTATGTGTTTACAAAAAAAAAAAAAAAAAAAAAAAAATAATGAAATAAACAAGTATAAAGCATATGGAAGAACACTTCAAAACGGGTAAGCGCATTATATGTCATATTGCACCTACCAAGTGCATGTGCGCATTTTGTGTTTGCTCTTGAAAGGGAGCCTATTTGGCATAGAGGGAATGTAGGAATGTGGTTTCTCCCATTTTTTCGTTACCTAGTTGGCTTCCATATCCGATTTGACTGTTTTTCCCCTGCGAAGATACGAAATTATTTCGCCCATGTACTTTTAAATGGGAAAAAAAAAAATTAGAACAAAGTATCTTACTGAAAAGGGAATGAACATACAAATGTGCCATAACAACGTTCGCCAGAAGAAAGCGGCACGTTCGTGCTCATGCACGCAAAGGAAGGGAAATGCGCTACGCCGAAGATATAACGTCGCACTGTACGATCTACCACAGCATGAACAACAGCAGCAGTTACTGAACGAATGCACGTGGTATATGCAGGCGAAGGACTGTATTGCTACCGGCACCTCGTGACGCGACTCAGTTGCATAGCATCCCCAATGCCCCCATAATACACGTTACACCCTCGACAAGTGCAGATCACCAAATAAAATGACTTAGAAGAATAAGGTGCATACATGTAGAAAATTAAAAAAAAAAAAAAAAAAATTGTAGTTAGACCGTCAACAAAATATTTAGGTTCCCCTTTTTTGTCAAAATACATTCATGAGGAATATTCTAAGAAGTGTTTGTTATACCTCCCATACACAGATAAAGAGAATATTGCAAAAATATAAACATCATGAAAATGGGAAATTCAACATAATATCGTGTTGCAACTTTGCCGGAATTACGGGGAAATACAACAAGAGTGACAAAAGAAAATTTGTTGTACCCCCAGGTATGAAAAAAAAGGAACAAGAAAACGATGGTATAAAAAAATGTATGCATTATAATTTAAAAAAAAAAAAAAAAAAAGTTGATGAAAATGACAAAATTGTGTACTTAAATAGGATATCTATTGACGAAAGAGAGAAGACACGCTTTTTTGAAAAAAACGAAATAGTAGAAACGAACAGTATAAAAAATATGTATGTAAGAGATTTATTGCAGAAAAATGGCATATACTATTTGTATACATATCAATATGTACTAATGGAATTATTGCGATACAATAACCTTCTTGTTAATGTTGTATATTCGGACTGTGTTATATCGTATATTGCGAATTCCTTTTATAAAGTGAGCTCAGCAAAATATGGTTCCTCGTTTGGGACAAAAGACAAGGTTAACATGAAAAATACAAATGTACAAAATGTTTACAATGAGAAAGAAAAAAGAAATAGGAAAAAGGAAAAACAATTTATATACACAGATAACTGTGTTCTTCTCGTGGGATGTTCACAAGAGCAAACTTCTTTGCTTTACAAAACTGTTATGAAATTAAAAAGTGAGGAAATATCAACGTTTATAATATGTAACGAAGCAGATGCTACTAATATACAAAGTAACATTTTTCTATACAATATAATAGTTTTAAATTTAGAAAATTTCCAAGATGATTACGATTTTAGCATATTACTGGGACATGTGATCTTTATTGCTGTAGACGATATTTACGAGATTTATAAAAAGAAAAAACAAAATACACTAAAAGGTATGTTAAAGTTTTGCAGGGAAAAACAAGAACATGGAGAGTTTTTACAAATTCTTTTAACATATAAATGGCACGATGAGTGGATTAGTAATGATATGATTCACTTTTTGAGAAGCTTAAAATATGACGTCCTATCCGAACAGGTTTCAGTTTCCCAGGCAGTTGCACAGGGGGGAAGCACTTGCAGGAGCGATGGCGTTGGCGATGGCGCTTTCGACCGTGGCGTGGTTAACCGCGGCGTGGCTGACTGTGGCACGTTGGGGGAGAATGGGGGGAGTTGTCCCCCTTTCCACTGCTTTAACCTGAGGGGATATAAAAAGAGCGATTGTCGTCATATGAGCATCGACGCTCCGTTAAACGAGGACAAAAAGTTCCTGATATTGTTTTACTTACTAAAAACGAACAAAGGCAAAAAGGTTTTAATTTATTACAGCAAGAGTGATATATACACATTTTACACCTTGCTGAATTCGTATATTCCTTGTGTTTTCATATCAAGCTCGTACAAAATGTCATGTAAGAGTAACATTGTTAATGTTTTTAACAAAAGAGATGATTACATCCTGATTACAGACGATAAATATGTGCAGAAGCTGCATCAGGTGAACGCAGATTTGTACATACACTATACTTTTCACGAGTGTGTCAATTCGTACGTGGATATGCTGTCCAGCGGGGTTACCGCATCGGGGGAGGCATCCCCGGGAGAAGTGGCATCACCAGGAATGAGTGTCCGTTCAAAATACATGCGAGATAGAGAACATTTTCAAAGTAGGAGTAAACACCAATCCAAAGGTATAATATGCCAATCGATCCTTTTTTACAACAGAAGGGTGAAAAAGCAATACGAAAAGTTGGATAGACTCCTGGGATTTACAACGTATGTATTACCGCCAATAAGAGAGATGAAAAATATGTTTCTCGATTTTATAATGGAAGAAATAAAAAATGTTGTCATTGAAGATAGTAAACATATGGAAGAAGCAAGTAGAATTTGTAAAAAGTATGGACACCATTTCATATCAGCGTCATTATATTATATACAAAAAAAAAAATTATTTATAAAGAGATTAAAAAAAAAAGATTATAAAAATGTAACGTTTATAATTGAAAAGAATTTATCATTAAATAAAAAAAAAAAAGTAATCGATTTTTTAAATAATTTATTAAATTATAAAAAAAATATTGGGGATATAAATTTGTTCATGCAAAATTACTTTTATTGTAAAAGGGGATATATTTTATCACTTCCTGAGAATATATACAACATAATACATAAAAATAAATGTACACATGAGAATCAAGATAATTATTGTAACATTCACATGTACATTCTTTACAATAATTATGAAAAAAACTTCAGAACCACGTTTGTACACAAGGGCCAGTACAAATCCAAGAAATCCAGAAGGTTAAATTATGCCATGCGAGAAAAAAAAAAAAAAAAAAAAAAAAAAATTCCCATTTTTATTCACATATCATAATGTTATTCTCCCCTTTTTCCATTTTGCAGGAGACTCAAGAAGAGGATGAACATGAAGCGGGAGCAAATGGAAATGAGCAGACTGCGCAATAGGATGATCTCCACATTTAAGATGGGAGCAAGGAATGGGAAGATGTAGATCGGTAGGGAGAGGCAAGGCGGTTAAGCGGCAAGAAGGAAAGGCGAAGCGCTGTGGTAGATCTTATAACACTCTATGCAGGGTATCGTTTTTACTCTCCTTCTAAAGGATACACTCAAACGTGGATTTGAAAACGGGAGAAAACGAAAAACAAAAGAAAACCCACGCGGTGATTCATATAACGAAGCAACACCGAATTATACCAATTTTTACAAAGAAAATTTTTTTTTTTTTTTTTTGGTTAAACGAATGATGATCGTGATTACGCATGAAGAGCACAGCTTGGTAAATCCCAAAGTTTAATAAAGCGCAAAAATTCAAAAAAAAAAAAAAAAAAAGAAGAATGGAAGAATGGAAGAATGGAAGAATGGAAGAATGGAAGAATGAAAGAATGGAAGAATGGAAGAATGAAAGAATGGAAGAATGGAAGAATGGAAGAATGGAAGAATGGAAGAATGAAAGAATGGAAGAATGAAAGAATGGAAGAATGAAAAAAAAAAAAAAATAAAAAGGAACATAAATAAGCAGAGAGAAATAAATTAATTACATAGAGGGAATATCTTGCCAGGCAATTTTACCTTATAACAGTGAGTGCTTGATGAAGGAAAAGTAAAATTGGGTTTTTTCTCACCATGTCATCTTTTTTTTTCTCCTACCCCCCCCCACCTCTGCATAAAACCTCTTACACATGATGGGTTATATATGGCGAAAGAGACAAGTGGAGATGCTCAGTTAATCCCAGCCATGAGGTTTAAATGGTTCGGGAGTGGGATGATGTTGTAAGTTTTACGGAAGAGATCTATGTCTTTATCTAGCCATTGTTCGATATGAATAGAGTGCAAAGGTTTTGTCGAGGATATACCCGCCTTGTACGCCCAAGGGTATAACTCTTTAAGGAGCATTTTTCTTGGTTTGTATTGAAAAAGGATATATTTTTTTGGAACATTTTTTAAAAAAATATATTCATTATTTAGATTATCATAAAATATATCATTATTATTGGTATTTTGAAATCCGTAAATAATAGATCCCCTTACATTATTCGAATTATTTAAATTTTCAAAATAGTATTTGTATAGTTTGGAATAAAATATATGATCATCTTTTTTGTCTACATGAAAATAGTCAGTTAAATTATAGTCATACTGTTTTATAGATAATTCATCCAAATAATTATACATATCATTATATGTGTAATCAAAATTGGGTGTAATAAAATTGGTAGGTATTTTTTCATTGAATACATATTGAAATCTATACAATGGAGTCATAAAAGGTGCTACCAAAATGGCTAATGCCGTTATAGGTAATTTTGTATGTATTAATTCAATTAATTTTAATGCTGCTTCTGATTCTATGGATATGTTTAAATTATATACTACATGACCTATATCATGAATTTGTCTATATCTTGTTAATATGTAAGAATAATTTATATTTTTAAAAAAATGAGATACTTCTCTGTCATGTGCATGTAATTTATATGTTTCTAAAAATTCCATATATTTATATCCTAATGTATTTTTAGGTAATTTTTTTAATTCTTTAAATTCTATGTCTTGTCTTATCAATAGTGGTTTTTCTTTCAATATAACTCTTCCCTCATTATCATTTATCATGTCGTTATACATTTGTTTCACAGCATAGAAGGATGATATATCCGCTGCGTGTGCCAACAAATGAGTTCTACTTGGGGAATTGTATATTCGAAATATTGTCTTAAAAAATATTTCCAATTTGTTTACACTGTTTATGCCTATAAAGTTGGACCTAAATATTTTGGCGAAATTGTTCATCGTGCAGAAGATCGTGTGGGTCACTTCTATCGGCGGCATCTATCGGCAGCTTCTATCAGCAGCATCTATCGGCAGCTTCTATCAGCAGCTTCTATCAGCAGCTTCTATCAGCAGCACCTATCAGCAGCACCTATCAGCAGCACCTATCAGCAGCATCAATCTGCTTGCGCCGGTCGGCCGCTTCAATCCGGTCACGCCAACCTGGAGTGACTATATTTACAAAAGAGGAAAGCGCAAAAGTGCGTTATCTCTCTAAGTAGGAGAGGCTCAAGTATCGTTTACACGTCGTTTGCATATACGTGACGTGGAAGCATATATCTACTTGCTTACATTTTTATATGTAAGTATACATAAACCATGCGCGAATTTAATCGCCATGCTCCTTCAAAAAAATTGTCACATAACCTTATAAGTACCAACAGAATGCCTTTCAATCTGCTCAGGGGTGAAGGTTTGTATATATCTGCAGTGAACGAGTCCTTTGCAATATTTTCTTTGGCATTTTTCGCGACAAACAGTAAACATAAAAGGTATATTTGCGTTGTGTTCGTTTTTATCTTATTTCAAAAATGTAGCCACAAAACGCGGTGCGTTCTTGCAATTGAGAAAAAAATTAAAACAAAAAAGAAAGAAACAGTTTCAAAGCGTTTGTAACGATTTCTCATTTAAGTAAAAAATGGAGAAAATTAATTATTGTGCTGTCGCAGTTTCTTCGTTACTGTGCTTGCAAACGTATGGAGCGGTAGGCACTACAAATGGCATGGCAGAACGCAGCACAGTGAAACACCTCGCACTTGGAGTTTCATCATAAGTTGGGCCTTCGATAAACTAATCCAAAAGAGTTGAAAAAAAAAAAAAAAAAAAAAAAAGAGGAAAGACAAAACGGTAGATAACGGGAAAGTGGGCAAATTATCGGAGAAAATATTTTTTAAAAAGGGTATGAATGGACGTGGCGTTATAAGTGTACCGGTGTGAAGAAAGTAAAAGGGAAAGGGGGCATTTGTATAAAGTTGAGTGCGTAAATGGAACTATGTAGTGCCGGACAGAGAGTATATCAAACTACAATATACCCTTTAAATAAGAGGAGTATATTATGACGGAATATTTATATGTGTGTATGTGTATGTGTGTGTGTATGTGTATGCGTATGCGTATGCGTATGCATGTGTATGGGGGCGGTCGTGCAGGACGAGACCTTGCAGTCCTCCCTGTGGGGACATCCATTTGCACTTGCGTGGGGACTTTTTCAAATCTCGGTGGAGAGAGCTTGGAGATCCTGTTCGAGTTTCCGCTGCTTCTGTATATCGTTATCGAATATGCTTTCGATTACCCTTTTTATGTTTATGAGGGTAAGGATGGATTTCTTTTTCAGTAGTTTGTTGATATATCTTGCTGATCGTTTTGCGTCATTACGAGCGTATTCGCTGTTATATGCCTTTTCGTCACTTAACTTCCTGCATTTTCTTTTCTTTTCCTCATTTTCGAAAAAAAGAAATTTTCTCTTAAGATTTCCATCTTCTCTGCTAACAGAACTGTGCGTTTCTTCTGTCCTACTGCTTGCCTTGAGTGTCCTCTTCTTAACATTCCGCTTATTGGTATGCATTGCTTTCTTTATATTTTTAAAGTTGGAAATAGAGTTTTGAATGAAAAAATATTTATTATTGTTTTCGATGGAATTTTTAGGTGCATACCCATTTGCAAGTGGCGGTTCATTGGCTATTCCCCTTTCACTGTCCTCCTCTCGGCTGTCTCCACGAGGGACGTTTGCATCAGCATTTGCATTTTGAAGGTGGGAATTGCTGTCGCTGTGCAGGTTCTTGTTAAGACTGTGCATTGAGACGCTTCCACCGTTAAGGGTATCCCAATTAGTGATAGATTCTTCTTCGCCACCGCAACCGCTAACATCGCATCTACCAGCACAGGATGCCCCATTCAGCAGTGCGTCACTTCTATTTTTATCCCCGAGGGAGGAAGATTTTCCATGTTGAACATCGTCTTTCCATTGTCCATGGTTATTTCGAATAACCTCTTCCCAATTATTTTTTTCGAAATCAAAGTAATAATTGTCTAACTTATTTTGTACCTTTTTATGAAAAAAAGGAGACATATCAGTTGATGTATGTGGGTCAGTGGAATTATGTTCAATATGACTTAACTCGTAAACATTACAAAAGTTCAATAATATATGAAAAAAAATATCCCAAAAATGAACATATTTTTTTTTATCTGAATATAACTTTACATAAAAACTTTTTGTTTTGTTTTTTGGATGTTTTTCTACAAAATAGCTTTCACTTTGCTTTCTAATTTCATCAATATATTTATTTATTTTTTCCATATTAGACTTGTTTACTGACAGTAGTTTGAAGTAATCCATCGAATGTAAATCATCAGAATTGTCTTCTTCATTCCGTTTGTTCCTCTTCATATTAATATTCTTGGACTCATTAGGTGTATCCTTATGGAGGATTCCGTTCCTTTGCCTGCAATTTATGTCCCTTCTTCCAGTTTCACATTTCGGGGGATACTTCCTAGTTGTGCCATCTTTACTGTTACTTCTACACTTTTCATTATTATGTCGTGTCCATAAACTGTTGCTTCCTCTCAAAATGTCCGAAACGTATGTATTGGGAGATCCCTCCATGTTGTTCATTTCTTCGTTCTCTCGGTACAAGTGCTCCTTCATTTTTATAAAATTCTCTATTTCTTTGTACCTGTTTCTACTTCGGATGGCAAGGCTGCTTAGCGTTTTTTTTTCCTTGTCGCGTTCCTTGCCGCGTTCCCTGCCGCGTTCCCTGCCGCGTTCCCTGCCGCGTTCCCTGCCGCGTTCCCTGCCGCGTTCCCTGCCGCGTTCCTTGCCGCGTTCCCTGCCGCGTTCCTTGCCGCGTTCCCTGCCACTTTCCTTGCCACTTTCCTTACCGCGTCCCTGACGATAGCCCCTAGCCCCGTTTTTGTCGCCCGCTTTGCAGAAATGGACATTGTGTGTGACGTACGTGATACTCAAATTATTAACACTAATGTGATGATTGTCCCATATATTGTTATCATATCTGTATTTGTTACTGCCCATATGCTTAAAGAATAATAGGCAACAAGCAACTTGAGCAATACCTATTAAATCTATGTGATAGCTATACACACAATCGGGTAAAAAACTGTAGCAATCACAAGATTTATCTCCATAAAAAAGGCTTTTTTGATAATTTCTCGTATCTATTGCACGTCCTATGTCTACTAAAAATAATTTTAAAGGGAATTCCTTTCTCAAAAAGGAGTTTTCATTATTTTCATTTAAATTTACATTTAAAAAGTATTCACTGACCTCTTTTGTACTTAGGGAAGGTTGAACAACACGTACACAGGTCCTTTGACTTCTCCTTCTGAAACCGTTATCCCCATAATCACCCCATTCACTCCACTGTTGTTCATTAACCACTTTGTGTTTAAAACATTTTGTCGATTTATCAAGTGAAGAGTGGCATTCATGTTTCTCCTTTCCTAGTACATTATTACCCTGTTGTTTACATTTTACGAGTAAGATATTATCCATTTTTACATCACCATGAAGTACATCTAGAAGGTGTAATTGAAGCATGGCAATCACCAAATGGTATATGATAAATAGAATCACTTCCTCACTTATACAATTATAATTTTTTTTAATAAAGCTGTTAATTAAATCATTTAAATTTATAACATGGGGAAACGTTTTCATAAGTAGTAAGGATGTGCCAACTTCATTAATGTGTAAATTATTTTTCATATTTTTTTCATTTTTCATATTTTTTTCATTTTTCATATTTTTTTCATCTTTCATATTTTCTTCATCTTTCATATTTTTTTCATCTTTCATATTTTCTTCATCTTTCATATTTTTTTCATCTTTCATATTTTCTTCATCTTTCATATTTTCTTCATCTTTCATATTATTATATATATTACATTTGCCTTTACGAGCAATAATTTTTTTATTGTCACAAGTTCCTTTATAATGTAATTCGTCAGGAAAAATGTATCTATTTTCATTATTGTAAATTTCTAAAAAAATATTTTTATAAGTATAATTAATATTATTTTTTTTCATATACTTAATTATTTTATGATTTTTTCTTGTTTTTAATAAGTATGAAAAATATATTTCTTTTTTTGCTAAATGTAATTTTTTTTGAATTTTACATGCTAATAATTCTCCATTAATTAAACATCTATATATACTTCCATTTGCTCCTTTTCCCTGATGTGTTAATATTTTCATAACTCTTTTTTCATTTTTATAGTTCAGTAAATTAACTTCTGAGTTTTTTGTAATTGATGATAATACTTCTCTACTATTTGTATACTTAAATATTTTTGTATGAGACATATCATTAATGTTTGCTTGCATATTTGCAAAAGAATTGTGTCTATTTTTTTCCATACTATTATACGGGTCAACTAAATGTATACCCCCAATAATGTAATGGTCAAACAGATATATAACTATTATTTTAAATTGACTCTTTATATCTCCTAGACAATCTTTTTCACACTCATTAACGTATGCTTCATATGTATCTAAAAAATTCTTGTCCATACCTTCACATTTGGGTTTATTAATCTCTATACGCTTCTTCCCCTGCGATGCTTTCTCCTTTCCATTCTCTTTTCCATTCTCCTTTCCATTCTCTTTTCCATTCTCTTTTCCATTCTCCTTTCCATTCTCCTTTCCATTCTCCTTTCCATTCTCTTTTCCATTCTCTTTTCCATTCTCTTTTCCATTCTCCTTTCCATTCTCCTTTCCATTCTCATATGGTTCACTTCCACTGATTGACATGTTTCTATGACCATCATCTGAAATGCAAAATCTGCCATTTTTCACTTCACACAAATTGTTATCCCCCTTGTTGCTACTTGCACCATTTGATACGAATGGATCCCCCGTGCTGTCGCTCATTGATAAGTTGAATATTAACTTTTTGCTACTCTCTGTCTTCGGCTTCAAATAGTCGCTTGCAGTGTCCACAGCGCGTACTGCCTTGCTGCCGGAGAACGGGCTTTTTTCACGGCCATCACAGCCACTGCCATCACCACAGCCACTGCCACTGCCACTGCCATCACCGCCATCACCGCCATCACCGCCTGCACCATCATGAGCCTTTCCTTCGCGATTTATAGTGTTCATTTCGCCTTTAGCATAGTATCCTTTTTTTCCATTCCTACCATCGTTCGATGAGTTATCCCCTTCGTTTGTCGGCGGTACGTCTTCCATTTTCGCTTTTCCTTCTTTTCCATTGTGCCGTTCCCCGATTCGCGCCTTGCTAATTACCACGTCCGCTGCACGAGTTACTACTCTTATTTGTTTCTTTCTCACTTCCGATTTTTTCCTAATGTTCTTTTTTACGTTAGATGCGCTTTTTTTATTATCTTCAGATTTTGCCTTTTCTACTTTCCTCCTTGTTTCCCTTTTTTTATTTTCTACAGTTTTTTGCATTTTCCTTGTGCTTTTCCTATTTATAGTTCTACTGTCCACTTTACCAGCCACCCCTTTTCCGTTTTTTTTCTTTTTGTAGTTGTCTTTCCCTTTCGATTTTCCATAGGGACAATAATCATCAGTTGAGCTTTCCGAGCTAGTCGCTTCACACACAAAATAGTCTTTGAACTTTCTATTCCTTTCTGTACATCTTCTTTTTGGATATCTCTCATAAATAATTTTACAAAAATCTTCTTCCCTTGGTATGTGACATTTCTCCTTTTTCTTTTCTTGCATAATTTCCGAGCATTCGTTTTTTGTTCTTTCGCTGCTGGTCAATATTTCTGCCGAGTTGCGAGTTTGGCTACCCGCATCCTCTTCCACTTCATCAGCACTTGCCACTAGGTCTATCTCCTTCACTCCTTTCACCTCTTCCGCTGCGTCTATCTCCTTTGCCTCTTTAGCCTCTGTCACTCCTTCAACCTCTTCCGCTGCGTCTATCTCCTTTGCCTCTTTAGCCTCTGTCACTCCTTCAACCTCTTCCGCTGCGTCTATCTCCTTTGCCTCTTTAGCCTCTGTCACATCTTTCACCTCTTTAACCTCTATCACATCTTTCTCTGCGTCTATCTCCTTTACTTCTTTAGCCTCTTTCACATCTTTCACCTCTTTAACCTCTATCACATCTTTCTCTGCGTCTATCTCCTTTACTTCTTTAGCCTCTGTCACATCTTTCACCTCTTTAACCTCTATCACATCTTTCTCTGCGTCTATCTCCTTTACTTCTTTAGCCTCTGTCACATCTTTCACCTCTTTAACCTCTATCACATCTTTCTCTGCGTCTATCTCCTTTGCTTCTTTAACCTCTTCCGCTTCGTCTATCTCCTTTGCTTCTTTCACCTCTTCCGCTGTGTCTATCTCCTTTGCTTCTTTAACCTCTTCCGCTGTGTCTATCTCCTTTACTTCTTCTATCTGTGTCACCGCTTTCACCGCTTCCCATGTGCTTTCCTTATTTTGTACTCCCAGACCACTATTCAAAGAAGACGCACTATGACCATTTTGCCTCTTCCTTAACTGTTCACTATATAATTTATCACCCCGTTCAAGTAGATGACGCAAATCTGCCGTTTGATTAATTTCTTCACTAGCGTTGGGAAATTTCTGAACAGGACAGGTAATTTTCTCTTGGTTTTTATGATCACTGCTATTTGCACATAAATGTATTTCCTCTTGCTGACTACCATTGTGAGGAAACAAACTCATTATTTCAGAAGTTAAAACCCATTTATTATGTTTAAATATGTTGTCAAAGACGCACTTGAATAATTTTAGTATCCTACGGTTTTCATTACGTTCATAAAATATATCAAAATTAACTTTATCATTACGACGTTTGTTTCTTAACACACACTTAGGATAACCATTTAACATTTTTTTGTTCATCGAGTGGTGTACTTTATTTTTTTGTAAGCCAAAAGTAATATTATTAACGAAGTTATTCCTTTTCTTATATTTTCCTTTGTTAGCGAATTTATATAAAAAATAATGTCTATTCATAATATGAAATTTGTTGGGATATGTAAAGGCAAATATATATTTTTTTTTTTTTTTTTTTTTTTTTTTTTGCCTTACTTGTTAATATTTTTTTTTTTTGTTTTTTGCGTTTTTTTTCTTTTCTACAAATTTCTTCACAATTATACTTCAGCTGTATAACAGAGCCATAGGTATGCAATTTTAAAAATTTCTTTAATTCTCTACCCCTAATGTTCATCATTTCTTTATTATAATTGTCCATGTCGAAGTATGTGCGATCCAGAATATTTACATACTTTTCTCTTTCCGAATCGGCAACCTTCGTTCTTACGATCTCGGTTCTATTTGGATAGGAACTGAAACCTAATCCTACGTCTAATCCGATGTCTAAGCATGTACCTATGCTTGCAGTTAAACCTGAGCATAAGTCTCCACCTAAACGTGTTCCTAGCTGTTCACCTGTTCTTACGCCCAAACCAAAATATGTTGTCCCTTTTTTTCCCATATGTTTCCTCCCTCTCGCGTAAGTAAACGTTTTTTCCCAAAAATATATTTGCTTCTTCCTAGCCTCAAGATTCTTAATATTCCTGTATGTCATTTTCATTTTCTTCAAATTGTATAATGTTCCTTTTTTTTTATCATTAAAAAACTTTGCGTAAATATTAAAAAAAAAATGACACATGTAATTGGGTAGATTAAAATATAAATAAGCAATAGTCATTTTTATGCTTTTGCACAAAATGTAAAGGGATATTTGCAAATCGAAATTAATATTTTCATTCAAATGGTTTAGACATTTTTTTGCTAAATAGAGAAGTAAATGTAATTCATAAATGTAAGAAAACTTTCTACTTGACATCAGCACATTTTTAAAACCATTACCAATTTCGGTGAATCTCTTATACTTCCTGATATGTTCATTTAATTTTTCTTCACGTGATTTAAAAAGACATTTACTAATGACATTATTTATTTTATATTTTTTTAAATAAGCATATGCGCATATTTTACGTAACATACAATTCTTAATACTGTTTTTTGTCCAATGATATATTTTTAATTTCCTTTTTATAATTTCTGAATTGCTATATATTTCTCTATAGCAGCTGATTATGGTGTGTCTGATTATGTATTCTCCATATGTGCATATAAATGCATATAAATCGTTGCAGAAAAAATTGCAATCTTCAATTTTCTCCCTTTCGTTCATGTCGCCATTCACCATGGCTAAATCCTTGCACTGTAATGCGTTACTCCCACTTGTGTTTTCAACTCCCGCTTCGCTTCCAACTCCCTGGACGCTCTGGCAGTTTTCCTGTATCCCCCCATTTTCTACATATACCTTATCCTTTGCAGTTCCATGGTCATAAATCCTCAGGTATACAAAAATTAGTAGGTTTAATGGATTTAATGAGATATTCAAATATTTTATCAATAAATTCTTAAAATGAGTACTAAATTTTTCAAACAAAATTGTATGTTTTTTTATATAGACCAATAAACATTTTATGCTATCATACCTATAGAGAACCCTAGAATAATTATTCTTGTAGATGCTCTCAATATTGGTTTTACATAAATCATTTATAGCATAACATTTACTTAGGTCATTATCTTCTACACCTCTCCTAAATTCTATAATGAATGAGTGAAATTTATAGCCGAAATTTTTAACATAAAACATCAAATAGTCTAGTAATATTTTTGAAAATTCTGAACCATTTCTATTGATGGTTTTTTTTTTTAAAAGATTGTCATATTTTCTGATATTTTTCAAAATGGATATAAAACTGCTGAAATCCTTGTAGAGAATACTACTTTTTTTTTCCTCAATGAAGTCATTTTCATTATGTCGTTTTACAATATAGACATTTTCAATGAGGTTATTTATGTAAATGTTCTTTATCTCTTTCTCAAGCATTATTTATGAAAATAGAAAATATACACATGGATGATCACACGAAAAAAAAAAGAAAACGATAAAATGAAAAAATTGTGCACAGCGAAAAAAAAGGGGGAATGCGTGGATTGGCTGAACCGGATGGGACACATGGATCACGTGAAACAAGGTGAAAACAGTGGGACAAAAGGATACAAGGGGAACAAATCTTAAAAAGGATGCAACCGCTATAGAAAATCGTACAAGTGTGGAGCAAATGTATTCAGGGCACATTCAACTTTAAAATACTACAAAATTGGATATGGTAAGGCATTCAGCAGGAATGCGATAAAGAGAAAACACGTAACATATAAAATGGGTAAGCAGAAACGGAAAACGTCTGCCTGCTTATATATGTACATATATATATTCAAGTACGCACATATATGCAAGTACGTACGTATGCATATATTACTTGCATATACGCTTGTATATGCATACAAATGCGTATGCAAAATTGAGCGAACTACATAAAATGGGACAATTCTATATTTTACTTAAAACTTCAAAGTTTTGCAATAATTATATAAGTTAACAAGAAATTTGTAAAAGTCTGCAAGTCGACAAGGAACATTTTGAGAAATTACAAAAGTTTTACGAGATGTGTTTGTGGTATTTTGCAATAGGAGATATGCGAAATGTATTCCTTATATATATATATATATATATTTTTTTTTTTTTTTTTTTTTTTTTTTTTACATGCACATACTTTAATTTTTTTTTTTTTTTTTTTTATATGAAGAAAAAATAAATTAAAATTTTTTTTTTAAAATAAATTAAATTGAAAAAAAAAATGAATTAAAAAAAAAATATATATGTACAACTAAAAAGTAAAAAGCACAGTTAATAATCAGTCATCACACACTTCACATTTTATTTTTTAAGTTTCACATTAAAATGGATTACTCGAAAATGCTTTGCCGTGTTTAAGACGGTCATTGTAATAAAGATAATAATATGTTTACTATTAAAACAAAGGGCGCTTTCATACAACCTAGTGTTTATCATAAAAATGCTCTTTTCAGTTAAGTGTTTTTCGTTTTTCGTTTTTCGTTTTTCGTTTTTTTTTTTTATGAAACATATTTAAGGGGAATGATTCCGGGAAAAAAAAATAAAAGAAATAAATTGCAACACAGTATTGTAACGCAGCAATGTAACATGGCTTACAATGCGGCTTACAATGCGGCTTACAATGCGGCTTACAACGCGGCTTACCACGCGGTTTACCACGCGGAATTATATCGTGGCATTGTAATGCATCATTACAACTATCATTTTGTGTAGCACTACCGGTAGGGTGTATTATCTTTAAATAAATGCTCCGAATACGACATGCTAAGTTTCCACAGTTTGGCAAACTCCTCCACCAATGTTTTTTCCTAGGTGCGCTTATCACAGTATTTTGTATGTGAGTTTTCGTGGTGTAACCATTTGTACTTTGGGTGTATATGGAAATTACAACAAAAAAAAAAAAAGTGAAACTTTAAAAAAAAAGAAAAGGTGACTATTTAAGTTATGCCCGCTTATGCTTAATATAAATTTTCTTCACATATCAATCTCTTAAATGCCTTTTTTCCCAATTGCTAAAAAAAGAAAAAGATATTTTCATGAAAAATGTAAAACGTGATGTGGTTCTACGTACAAGCATGTATATATATATATGTATATACTCATTACAATTACATTAACTGTATGGCATAAATAAACGACCTCCACATAAAAATTGACTTTCCACGTAAGAGGCATTTAAATAGACTTTTTTGGAAATAAAATAAAATGGGTAGCTAAATTTCCGTGCAGTTCATTCGCATGTACGCGTAAAGTGGGGTACATGTATGTACGCATTAGGCAAGTTGTGGAATACTTTTCCCTTGCTTTAAAATAAAAAACATTAATCCAAATTTTCGGTTTTCATGTTTTATCTTTTTATTTCATTACGAGTAAAATGGATCATAGATAAACTTATCAACACCAAAAAACATCAAATCGATTAGCAACATCATGGATGCGCATATACTAGCAAATATCCTGAACAAATCATAAAAAAAAAAACAAAAAGTTTATTAACATGACATACTATTTTCATTCTTAAGAATAAATATTTGTATATTTCATAGTTTTTAATGCTTTAGTTTATCTTCTTGTTTATATTTGAAAGGCGTGTCTCGTACCACATATATCTTTGAGACTGTACTGTAGCAAATGAACAAAATACTAGCAAAGCAGTAATTCCAAAAAGAAAGGCTAAAAATGGTAAAATAAAGTAGTATAATATTATTTCTGCTTTTTTTTTTTTTTTTTTTTTAAACAAGAAAAGGAGGGAAATACAATTTATGGCATGCGAAAAGTAAACATTTTTCATGTAATTCTACTTCTCCTGGATTTATCGCTCATTTTTTGTAATTTCTTTGGTTTATGTGAACATTACTATTTTATTGCTTTTCTTTTTTATATGCTATATTACTCCTCTAAATGTATATAGCTATTTGTTAAACGTAAGAGTGTATTGTATTGTATTGTTCACTTATATTAAAATGTTTACTGAATGACGATGGCGAAGAAAAAGTGTATTTAATATGAACATTTCAGAAAAAAAAATTTTCGAATATTTTTGGGAAACTACCGATGTACACGTGTGGCACATATGTACATATCATATGCAATTATATGCATATAGGCATATACGTATATATATACATACGTATATATACATTACATTGTGCGTATACATAAGTATATGTATATATTTATATGGACCCTTCCAAGCGCTAACTTAAAATTTTTTTTTAATTTTAATTTTTTTTTTTTTTTTTTTATGTTTTTGACTTTTTTTGGTTTTTTTTTTTTTTTTTTAAAAGCTGTTTTCGCATGCATAATTCTGAGTAATATTATTTGGAATTATCACTTTCTTTTTTAAAAACTTGTATTATATAATTGTCAGATTTGCTGAATTTATTATCTTTTACTATGTTTATTAAATATTTGTTTATCTGAAAAAAGGGGAAAAAAGGGAAACAAGTTTACTTATGTGTAGGCAAATATGTAGCATATATACTTCCTATATGTAATTAAATATGTACATGTACATGTGTACATATTTTACTGTTATTGGAAAAAATGACAACTGAATGTAATACACACAGCCCAAATAGTAAACGAAGAAACATCAAGTATGGAGTAAAATAGATGGAGAAAATATAATGCATATAAAAAAAGGAAGGTATACAAAGTATACATTTAAAAAGGTGATATTTTTTTCAATTTAAAAAATAGATTTAAAAAAAAAAAAAATGGTACATAATTTTTTTTTTTTTTTTTTTTTTTAAGTATATTCGCATTATTTAGCTTTGCATTGGTAAAGGTATATATCCACAGCAGTATATACAATTTGTGGAAACTTGTGCGTATGCATATGTTCATAGGATGGTTGTAAGACACGTGCTGTAAAATTAAATTTATTTGTGTCAAATGGGGAATTATGCGAGTAATACACTTATTGCGTTTGTACAAATTTGTAAAAAAGTTTTTTAGGTCTGCGTGAACTTTTTTCAGCTGTGTTATTCATCAAACATGAGTACTGCTATACATATAAGTGTGTGCATAATCATGGCAGACACGGTTGAATGTTTTTTTTTTTTTTTTTTTTTTTTTTTTGTCACATTGTCATGTCATTGTTTCATTAAACGTACTTCTTCATTCGTGGGAAATAAAATAGGCTTGTCAAGTGACGAGTCCAGCTTGAACCACATTCCTGTTGTGCGAGCAAAATGGGTTACAGTCATTTGAAGAATTATACGAAAATGAATGCACTGTGTAATAAACGCAGTTTGGCCGAAAAAAAGAAAACAAAGGGTGGCGAAAAAAATAAAAGAATGGGGATATGTATATACATATATATATGTATATGTATCCACCCAAGCACGTTGCCCACTTTGCGATACTTTCCTACGGGCGTTTCATAAAAATGTGTAAAAAAAATTTTTATACCTGAAATTTTTCTTAATGCATAAAAATGTCTATGATGGTATATGTCAAAAAACTTTATTTTAACAACATTTATTACAAATGCAATTAGTTTTTTATTGTTTAAATACTTATCATCAAATAATGTTGTGCATTTTTCCTTATTTATTTTTTGAAATATTTCTTTATTATCAACCCAATTTAATTCCATATTATACTTGTTCATAAAAAAATATAAAATATTTATGTTAAAATTTCCAAAGTAGTAAATGCCTCTTTTGATATAAGAAAAAATGTTCTCATAACTTAGTTTGTCTTTTTCTCTAACGTCCATTAGTTCCTTGCTACTTTGGTCGTCGACTGTGTCATTATTACGAACGAATTTTTGCTTTTCAAGGGTAGAATAATCCAGGTTACTTTCATATTTTTTAAAGTCATCAGGCGAGAACATGTGCGCTTGCAAAATATTGTTTGCAGTATGCACTAGGCAGTACAACTTACTTTGCTTTTCAAAGTACACATTTATTGGCCCCTTATCTGTTTCAATTACATGTGTTTCATATTGGCACATTTTTAAAAACGAAGAGTTGTCGGTAAATTAAGTAGCGTTTTACGCTTTCTCCCTCTCCCTTGAAACTGGGATGTGGAACCGTGTACAGTGTTCTGAAGTTAGTAAAGGGCATTGCACGCAGGTATGCATGTTTATACGCATATGTGCATTTTCTTCGAAACTAGGGCTAAGGTAAACCTCGCAAAAATCTTTGCAGCAGAATTGTCATTTTGAAGCTGCACATTTTGAACATGCTTGTACGACTGCATTTGCGCGTGCGAAACTCCTTTTTCGTGCTGCCAGAGGCAAAAATATATATATACACATGCATGCCATTTTTCGTGTAAATGAAAAAATACTTGAGCAAAAGCAAAAAAATAAAAAAAAAAAATAAAATAAAAAAAAAACAATTACGGATCGAATTACCTTTTTCAAGGATACTTACATAGATTACATACTTTTTTGCATTAAGGTACCTTTTTTTTTTTTTTTTTTTTTTTTTTTTACAACTTCAAACCCGTTTAAAATATGTTCTTTAAAGAAGGCATTTTGCACGGATAAATAAGCAGTTATTATGATAAAAACACAAATGACTGTAAATTTCTGAGATTGCCATGTACAAATGAAAGTTATATAGCTGTGTGATGGATTGTATGAAATTTTATCGTTTCTTATGAATGTACATATATAAATAATACATAAGGGATAAACCTGACAAAGAGGACAATAGTAAAAGCATTGGAAATTTTTTATTAGTAGTAAAAATAAAGATAAAAATGTATAGTAATAACAATATTAGAAAAAAAATAAATAGATATAAAAATATTTTGTTCATTAAAAAAAATTGAGAATTTTTTTCAAAAAGTTTTGAGCTATTTATCATAAATATATATTCTTCTTGTTTATCTCTATAAGTATTATTATGTGTTATCATATTTGATAATGTATTTATTTTTAATTTTCCCATATGCCTATTTCTGAAGTTATAATCTTCCTTCTTCACCATTGTTGTGTCCATACAAGGTTCAGGGTTGCTACACTTATTTTCCTTTTTTTTATCGTCTGCATCGTAATTAGTACTCGTGTCTAGTTCCTCCTTCTCTCTTTGTTCTTTACATTCGTTAAAGGAAAAAAATTTAGAGCATACTAATTTTTTTTTCTTGTTGTAAATGAGTATTTTGTTCCTTAAAGTTAATAATGACTGCTTTGCATTAATATCACTTGGATCGATTTCCAGTACTTTTCTAAATTCCTCCCTAGCTTCGTCGTACAGATCTAGGCTCATATACGCCTTCCCCTTTCTGTAGTAAGCCTTTACATTGTTCCTGTCAAGGGATAGTACCTGACAGAAGGGGAGAAAACTTCACAGGTGAGGAGAAACACGCGCCTGCTAGATGTAACACGTATTTGTTAGCGGAACGGTTCATTGGTGAGGGGAAATAAGCATTGGTGAGAACGTACAGGGGCAGGTGTGGCTGGTCGCACAGATTAACACCCAGTGGAGAGAGGTAGTGACCACGCTAGGGATTCTGCACGATCAAGGATACGGATCTTACCGTGGAACATTCGCTAATACACTCGTAATAATTGGACATGTAGAATTTTGTTAAAGCCAAATTTAGGTGTAAATTAATTTCTAGTCTGTTCTGTTCCTTTTTTTCTTGTTCCGTATCTGGAAAACTATAATCTAATTGTATTAATCCCTTTCTAAAGTAAACACATGCCAGTTTATAGTTTTTTTCGTAAAATAATTTTTTACCCTCTTCATTAAATGCATTGGACGCTTTTATTTTTTCTTTCGATGATTTTTCATATAACTGTCTTTCTTTTGAATGGTCATGGGTGCATGGGTTTCTCCCATTAAGAAAACTTTTTTTGTTTTCTTCCCTATTTTTTTCTTCTTCCTCTTCATCCTCAATTTCTTTTATGCACCTTTCGAACTTGGAATAATCTAAATTGTATTTTTGCAAATCGGCACTTGGCAAATCGGCACTCGGCAAATCGGCACTCGGCAAATCGGTACTCGGTAAATCGGCACTTGGTAAATGACGACCTGGCAAATGACTACTTGCCAGATCGCTACTTGCCAGATGGCTCGCGTTTTTTCCCTTTTCTTTCCTTTTCTCTGTGCACTCTATTTCTTCTTTTATTTTTATGCAGTCTTTCACAAAGTTATAAACATCTTCCGATGTTCTTACAGTCATTTCGAAATGGAGTACATGCAGGAGGGATGGCACTTCTACCAGTGTACACGATGGTCAAAAAGGGAGAGAAGTGCAAAGGTGAAGCAGAGATGACGTAAGGAGAGTTGGGGATATTAGCTATAGACGTGGAGCAGGGGAAACCACACTAACTAATTTTGGTGTCACTAATTTTGGTGTCGCGTTATATCCGTGTATGCAAAGGATTTACCATTCGAATAATTAAAAATTGGAATAGTACAAAATGTGTCAATATAAACTGTGCTTGAGAAAAAAAAAAGCAAGGATGGAAAAGGCAAAGGGCAAAGGGAAAATTGTGTACTATACTAATTTGCAATGCACTTATATTGGTATATATACGTAGATAAATTGGAAAAAGTCGAACTTGCGCATAAACAGTATGTGCATATATTGTAAGGACCCCGTTGACATTGCATGTGCAGATGACAAGCCGAACAAACACATGCGTATGGGGCAATGCTACATGAGAAACGTACAAATATGACATGGATGACATAAAAAATGAAGGAAAAAGTGTACAGAAAAAAAAAAAAAAAAAAAAAAAAAAATGTAATATATACTAAAGATTGTACGTGCAAAAGTTATTGTGAAAAATGAAAAAGTGGGCACCTCCCAAAGTCCATGATTTCATTTTTTTCACTTTTTTTAAAATTGTTGTTAAAAGTTTGTAGCTTTTTCATTTCATCTTAACCATTTTTTTTTTTTTTTTTTTTTTTTTTTTTCTAACCATTTTCTCTTTCAAGATAGTCATTCTTTTTTTTTTTTTTTTCTTTTTTTTATGTAGAAGATAACCTTGTACTTATACCTACATACGCTTATGCTATATTTACATCTCTATATGTAGATATGCATTTACCCCCACTTTGAATGCAAAGATGTATTTCAGGGGGAATGATAAAGGGGTGAACAATAGCGGCCTTATTTTCACAAGTGTAGAAAAAGTACATGTGGATGATGTAAGACAATTTGGCAATGAAAACGAAGGAAATGTTGTAGATTACTTAAGCCATTTTAAGCAAAACTGTTTAAAAAAAACTGAAAGGATACTAAGTAGCCATGTTATAAACAGACAATTAATTTTAACAAACTTTGCCGATGAACCGAATGAACTTTTGAATGGTGAGTATATATATCACAATTTAGTAAACATAAAAACGTGCTTCTTTTTGAAAAATGTATATCTATCAAAGTTCTTTACAATAAATTACCTTAACAGAATTGTAAAAAAGTACAAGCAACTTTTGATTACTCCCAATTGCAAGTATGATAATAAAATATACATCAATAATGAGTGTGCCTATTTCTGTATAAACGATTTGACCAAGCTACGATTGATTACGCACAAAAATGTTTACAGAGATAGGTACCAGCTAAAAAATGTAGTAGTCATAGACATGTGTAATGCGAAACATACAGCATTAACATTGCACAAAGGGGACTTCAGCGTGAACCAGGGGGGTGGAAGGGACAAAGCAATTGCAAAGTTTAGCGGTGGAAGCGAGGGTGGAAGCGAGGGAGGAAGCGAGGGTGGAAGCGAGGGAGGAAGCGAGGGTGGAAGCGAGGGAGGAAGCGAGGGAGGAAGCGAGGGAGGAAGCGAGGGAGGAAGGGAAATGGAAAACGGTAGAAAATGTGGAAATAAGAACGGATTGCAGGTACAGAGAGGTGATACCGATACACTGGCAAAATTTTCTGAAGAAGGTTATAAAAAATGTCAAGGAACTGGATCGAGTAAGTTGAGGAATATATACGAGAACTTTTTCTCCGAGCTGTACACTCATCCCGTGGATTTGCTAGGCACTTTTACGCATGAAGGAGATTACAAAAATTTTGCGAACGAGCTAAGAGAACTTTTAGCACGCGAGGCGAATCCCTCAGTAGTGACTGACGCAGTGCTCCAAGCAGAAAATGATGCTGCAAACACAGCAGCAGCTGTCGTGGCACACCCAGAAGCTGGTCGTGTCGGAGATTCCTCGTCGGGTGAAGCACGGGGAGAAACTGAGATTTATGCAGTTCATCTGAAGTACCAAGATTGTCTTTACCAAGGGGGTGAAGACAATTTGCGGACATGTACATTTGACGAAGTCAATGCTAACAACGTCTTTAGCAGTAATAATCACAACAATTTGAAAAATAATGAAAATGTTGTACTTTCCAACGAGATAAATATGAACAATGTTGCCGATATATATAAAAACGTTTTTGGTGATTCCACGTTTTGCGAAAATATATCCCAATTTGATAGTCTTAAGCAGGGGAGTAATTTCTCAGGCGTGGACAGTAGAGGTATGCATAATGGACTCAGCGCGGGCTCCACCAATTACCCCCATAACATGTCTTACTATGATGAAACAAATTTATGTAAAGAAAAAACTTTTCCTTATTTGAATATGAACTCACGAAATGGGAAAGAAAAGATACATTATCCCGAACTTAACATGAATTATATAGAAAAGGAGTTTTTTTCCACTTTGTCGTGTAATGATAGCAAAACAGGGGTGGAAGAAAAGACTAGTGATAAATGCACCAATGTGAAGAGTGGCACTGTAGATATATACGATCTAAAGGAAAGGAGTAACAACATTTATGGAGGGAAAAAGAAAAAAAAAACATTTGTTATAAATGAAAAAAGATTCTACATTAACTACAGTTCTGAGAGCAGCAGTGATGTGCAATTAGGCACTATGTACAATGTAGAGGGCGATAAAACTTGCATGGGAATAGACGTAGGAGGTAGCTTAAGAAAAGGGGAGGAAAAGGGTAATCCGGGTAACAATGGAAAGGAGAAAAAAAACATTCGAGATATTTCCCCATATATCACTCCCTCGGGGAGCATAAGAAACGCAAAATGTGCATCCTCAAATAGGGAGGAGAACAAAGGAGGGAGGAGGCGACCTGGTGATGCACCATCTGGCTATTTACGATACGAAGGAGATGAAAAACAGATATCATATTTGCAACAGCAAAGTTGTTCGAGTAAAACATTGAAAGGTGGTAAATGGAAAAGGCAAATATCGATGAAAGAGTGTTATGAAAATGAGGAAGAAAAAGAAGAGGAAAAACGTAAACTGAAAAAAATTCGAAAGGTAATAAATTTTTTACGATATCATAAAGAATTATTTTTTGAAAACGATAATACTTTTTTAAATAAAGAAGCTCTTATGGAAATTATGAATAGCGATTTAAAAAAAAAAAATAATAAAAATATAAAAAAAAATAAAAATATATATACAAAAAAAAAAAAAAAATATGAACAGTTCATAAATTATATATTGGAATATATAGGGAAAATTTATTTAGACATAAAAATAAATGCAAAAGAAAATTCCAGTCTTCTTAATACAAAAAAAAAGAATTTTTACAAAATACAAAAAATTATTTTTAATAATGGACTAATTAACAGTGATAGTATACGTAATATTTTTAACTTTTTATTTTCAGAAATTGCTAAAAAAAAATCCCATTATACAAATAAACTGCATTATGTCATAACCTTTTTGGGACAAGAACATAATTTTATTAATTATAATAAGTATTCCCAAGAAATGTGCAGCCAGACGGTTGTTCACCTTTTCCTTTTCCGCTATGAAAAAACCATCTACGTCCTGACAATGGACACCACTGACAGGACAATGTAAGCGCAGCGCCATCGGTAGAGACAGCAATAGCGATAGCGTTAGCGATAGCGATAGCGTTGTGTGCACATGGCCATACACACATTAATACGTATTCGTCCATGTGCACGTTCCCAGTTTTCCCCCTTTTTTTCTCAACCCTATTTGAATGTTCGTTTTTTTTTTTTTTTTTTTTTTTTAAATCCCCCTTTAAGATTAACTCGCACATGGTGACTGTTAAGTTTGTTTTCCCCAGTTCTCCATGTCGATCACAATGCTTTTAATTTTTTTTTTTTTTTTTTTTTTTTTATTATTCCTTATATTCTTGCGTGAGAAAAAGTAAACACATCACATACACCCCTAAATTGAGAGAACATATTTAAGAAATGCAGAAAATTGTTCAAAGCGGAATCTACATAAGGAGAACGCATGTTGGTTTGTTTGTGCAAACATGTAGAGAAAAGGTTTACCTTGTAGGAAGTTTTATTAGGCTCGTCACGAGTGAAATTCAAAGTGGTAAAGTTATCGGTTTCAGCATGTGTGCCATGTTCATTAGTGTGCAAATGGACGCATGCGACAGACCTGCTCCAGTGTGTACAGTGGTAAAAAGGTGAAAATATGGCACGATACGGAGCCACTTCGAAAGTTGTGTGGCAGCTAAAATTTCCAGACGCTCTGCAGAGAATCAAAAAAAAAAAAAATAAATAAAAAAAAATAAAATAAAATAAAATAAAAAAAATAAAATAAAATAAAATAATAAATAAAATAGAGGGGATTTTCGAATTTCTATTCATAACAACGAGGGAGTAACATACATTCGCCTCATCTCTCCAAATGCACCACCGTTACCTTAGTTGAAGGAATGTCCTCTTCGTTCTTCATCTTGTACATTTGGAAGCAGCAAGACACGGGGTTATGATCACTTGACATGAGTATGCCTTGGTAAA
The DNA here is from genome assembly GCA_900088485.1 of Plasmodium ovale wallikeri. Classification (NCBI taxonomy): domain Eukaryota; phylum Apicomplexa; class Aconoidasida; order Haemosporida; family Plasmodiidae; genus Plasmodium; species Plasmodium ovale. The sequence continues at coordinate 72,326 of FLRD01000078.1, read as the reverse complement.
AGTGAAGACGGATCATATGTGTATGGAAGCACGCGCAAAGCACGTGCGTGTGTAGGTGGTCATTCGAGAGTGCTGCACGTGAGTCACTGCCGCTTTGATTACTTCTCTCCTCTGGCATGGGCGAAAGATACGAATTAGGAACGAAGGTCAAGCAGTTTTTTGTCTTCTCGCAGGACCACTTGAAAATTCTATCGGTCCACTGGAAAGAGAATGGGGATGTATCAGAAGTGGAGGTGGTGAAAGGGAAAAGAAGCACCAAACAAAGAAATGAGCTTGGCGTGTGTACACATGGTCTATTGTTGAGCAAGTTTCCCACACACACACACACACCCTCTTTTCCCCTCATAAAGGGAGAAATGCCTCAGTGAGAGATATAGGACAAAAAAGGAAGAGGGTAGGAGAAATAAAAAAAAAAAAATAATAATAACAAAATGGCAAAGTGGCAAAATGGCAAAGTGGCAAAATGGCAGAGTGGCAAAATGGCAGAGTGGCAAAATAGCAAAATAGTAATATAGTAATATAGCGAAATAGTAATATAGCGAAATAAAAACCTACCGATGGAATTCGTGGCTCCTGCTTGCCACCCTTGTACCACTTAATGTTATGCATAAGTTTGTACTCTTTTTGTACCCATTGAGAATCACTTCGATCAATGATGGGTCTATTTCCATTTTTTTTATAAGTAGGAAGAAAATTAATTTTTTGTTCCTGAAAACTTATAGACAGATCATAAGAATATGGAGAATGTCCTTCATCATGTCTGAGTAGTTCTGTTAAATTATTATTCTGTAAATAATTAACAACTTTTTCAATATGTATGCCATGTAATCTGAAATTAAAATCACCCATCCATATTACATGATGAAATACATCTTTAAAATTAGATGTACTTTTATTGCTAAAATATTCACTCAATTTAGCTAAAATAAATTCTCTAGATTTTTGACGTAATTCTTGATCTTTAGCAGGCATATGACAACCAATGAATAAAATAAATTGATTGTATATGTTTAATAAAATAGATACACAACCTTTACTATTGTTAAGCTTATTAAATGGTATTGACTTAGATGCACATAACTTAACAGGACCTTTAGGATACAATTTACATTTTCTAACCCATGCAGCAATTGTTGTAGATTTCATTTGTAAGAATGCACCATCTCCATATCCAGATAATTTATAATCAGCTAATGGTAAAAATTCATATGTTTCTTGATTTATTTCTTTAAGATATAAAGATAAATATTCTATTATACTGTCTGATATTGATTCTTGTAGACATATAACATATATGTCATAATATGGTTGTACCCAATGAGAGAATATTTTTTTTTTTTCTCTTGATTTAAAATATTTTATATTATTTTTTGTTCTCTTATATTCAATATCATTAATAATATTATTTGATATTTTATCCTTATTATATGTTTTTTCTTCTCTTAAAATTTTTTTTCCATTAATAGAACAGGTTATATAACTTTCATCCTTTAGCTCAATATCTTCTTTATTTTTACTCTCACTTATGATAGAAGACACACTTAGTGTATTACAAATTTCTGTTTTTTTTTTTCCTTTATTAATTTGCATTTCAATATTTTTCCAATTATAACTTTCATTACTTTTTTTATCACAACCTTTCTCATCGCGTGAAATGATATTACCTTTTTTGGAACTTTTCCCACATGTCATTCTTTCCCCTTTGAGATTCTTCTCTGAATTATACTCTGTGTGTTTTTCATCTGTGGATATTTTCACCCAAGGGTGTTGTGCTTCTCGTTGTTCTTTCTTCTTCCCCCCATTGCTGCTTCGGACGCTGCCGATGCTGTCTACGCTGTCTACGCTGCCGATGCTGTCTACGCTGCCTACGCTGCCTACTCTGCCTACTCTGCCTACGCTGCCTACTCTGCCTACGCTGCCTACTATTCCTACTCTGCCTACGTCGCCGGCACTGTCGTTTAACCTACCCTTGCTGCTACCCGTTGTAGCTCCTACCTCGGCGACTGTATCCTCGTCTACCTTCCTCGTGTGGTCGATACATGCCAGGGGAGTGACAGACCTAAGGGAAAATCGATCGTTTAGTTTCATGGAATAAATTTCATCCTTTGTACATTCGCTAAGATAATTTGTCGTGTATCTTTTCTTCTCATAGTCGTATCCTTTGGTAAGATCAGAATACTCGCAGTTCCATGTCCCTACGTAGATGCTCAGAGGGATGTTCCTTATGATGTTCATATCCTCTACTTTCATCAGTTGTTGTCTATTGGTGAAATAATTGTATCCCAGGACATTCTTCCGAGTTTGCCTGGCTTGGCCTTCCGGACTTTCCCCGGCGCTGCCCTTTCTGCAATTTTCACTTCCGCTCAAAATTCGAACACTAATACTGCTCCTCTTCGAGTTGGCGGATGGTCCCTCAATCAGTCTGTTACAGTTATCCTTATCATTGCTGCACGATAATCTGTTGTTCAATTTTTCCCCCCCAGTATTCGTGTTTCCCCTTTCACGAAAATTTATATCTGCGTTTGCTTCACTCTTGCTTCTAAATCTGGACATCGGAAGAGGGGATATAACTATTTCATTTGCATTATTGCAGTTTCTGTCAAAGTGAGGATTCTCTCCAGGTACACGCAGCTGATTTCCTGTCACAAGGTTCACATGTTTGTTTGTTTGATTTTCCCTTTCATTCGTTAAACAAGGAGATTTTGTACATGTTTTTCCGTTTTTTACTCTTATATTTTTAGGAGCACCATCAGACATTTTTTTTTTTTTTTTTGTCTTTTTCTTCTGCTTCTGTTATTGCTAAAGTTTATTTGTCCCGTTCACGTTCTATACACCGACTAACGCTTTCCTTTTGAGCATATTTCAAAAATGAGACGATGTTTTTGTTTCTATCTCTTCATGCAAGAAATGACTCTTTAGAAAGTAATTCCTATGGTGAGCGAACATGAAAAAAAAATTATATTTTTCTTTTAAGGGGGGAAAACACATATTTTACGCTTTCATATAGGGGTGTAATACATGTCTATATATGGTGATGTGCACATTAAAAAGAAGATATCCACATTACTCGATTGTAAAAGACATTTCAAGTTTTACAGGTTTGCAAATAGAAATACTGTTGCGAATATTTAAGTAGCCACTTCGTTACATGAAAAACACACCGTTTCCACAAGATGGGGTCATACAATTTTACTTTTTTTTTTTTTTTTTAACAAAATGAGGAACAAGATAATATGCAACGGGTGAAAAAGACGCAAAAAAAAAAAAAAAAAAAAAAAAAAAGATCAAACAGAGGGATAATAAATTTGATGGACGATATATTATTTTTAACGGAGGGCAACTTTCCCATTCACGGGGACATATATACATAAATGGAAACAATTATGGATGGAAGTTTATTTTTTTACATTTGAATAGAATGAAATTTTACTCTTTTGTATCTTGGTCTATGTCTCATCTTCCTTTTTAAATTCTGGGTTGGGGCTCGAAAGGTGTTTGTTCTTGCACGATAGCAATGTTGAAAATGCTTCTTTTTTTATTTTTGTAAAAAGGGAAAAACTTGAGATGCGAAACAGGGAAGAGAGGGGAGAAAAATATGGGTTCACCTCAATTGCATGTTATGACCAAATAGAGGCCGCATGAAATGTTGAAAGGTGGCAAAATGTATTTTATTTTTTTTTTTTTTGAGATGAAGTATAAAAAGAAATTTTTTTTTTTTTTGGCATAATTCTATATTACAGGGATGAAATAAAAGCTAAAAAAAAAATTGGTCTACATTAAAAGGGTTAAAAAATTAAGGGTTAGGGGATGGGGAAAATATGGTCACAACATGAGAATGGAAAAAAAGTATATGAGGTAAAACAAAAAAAGGTATAGAATGCAGTGTTGCAAAAAGGTTGTAAAAAAAAAGGAAAGGATACTAAAAAAAGGAATATGCGGTATGGAGAACAACATTTTATAAAAAGGTTAATTGTGTGCTCATCTAAATGTGCGAGTGGAAGTTGTTCAGTCTCCCGTAAAAATGGAAAAAATAAGCAAACCGCTTCCTACAATTTTGGCGACTTCGTCCCTTGCGTAGCTGCTTTGAGCGCTTCGTTTAAGTACTTTCCCACTTGTCTTTTTTTTTTTCCTTTTGGCTTTTTATTTCTCTATGTTTTTAAAAGGAAAAGCGAAATGTCAAAAATAGCAGCAAAAATAGTAGCAAAAATTGAAGCAAAAATTGAAGCAAAATTGAAGCAAAATTAAAGCAAAAATAGTAGCATAATTTGAAGCAAAAATAGCAGAAAAAATAGTTGTTCTGGGAGGAAGCTTGTTTTTGTGTTTGATTCAGTTCATCCGAAAAATAAAACCACGTGCATATGTAGGTAAACACGCACCAGCTTATTGCGAAAAAAAGCCACGTTTTTTCTGTCCTTTTTTTTTTTTTTTTTTTTTTTTCTTGTATCAAGTTACACACATGTTAACAGCGACCTCACCGGGAGGACCTCTTCCGTTTGATACATGGCTTTCCATAAATTTTCCATTTTTCCTTCTTTTTTTTTTCTTACATCCGAACTGTTTAATTTGTGAAGGAAAAATAACATGTAGTCAGTTTATACTATTTGAAAAATAAAAAACAAAAATGGAAAGGGGGGATTGCGTTTCTTTTTTCACCTGACAGGTGACTTCTACAGCAATTTAACTCGAAGCAAGGCTTGATTATTAAGGTTCATATGCACACATAAGAGTATGTATATACATGCTTTTCCTCATTATGCACAAATGCAAAAAAAAAAAACTCCGTGAACAATCACTCGAAATGAACGTTAGGGTATTCATACATCCCTACGTTGCAAATGTAAAATGCAACATTATATACATTTTGCGAAGGATTTTTTTTTTTTTAGGACACATTTGTAGGAAGTACTACTTAAGAGTCGTTCGCATTTATACAAAAAGGGTTTCATGAACATGGGAAAACTTGTGACGACGTTATATTACCCTTTTTGGTCTAACAGGGGTACAAATTATCCCACCGCACATGGCCCCTATTTCCGTACATTCCACTGTTCCAAAATTTTACATTTGAACAGTCTTACATTTCTGCATATTTCCTGTTTTCTTCATGCGCTACCGCTTTGTCAATCCCTCGTCAAACACCTTGGTCACTGGTTTCCCCAAAGACTCTTGCGCCCCACCTGAATGATATGTACATATATAGAAAACACAACTACTTTGAGGTACAACTCAGTTATGCACGCAACAGATGGATACTCCTAAGATGCGGAAAGCAACCGCGAGGGGTAGAAGGAATGAGAAGACGATAGCTTCAACGGGTACTTCGAAGCATATTCACTTGGGCACATATATGCTCGCATATCGGTGCTTCCTTCCCTGAAGGGGGGAAAACCAGAAACATTAGAAAAAAAGTGAGAAAAGATAAATTTTTTTGAAAAGGTAGACGCCGTTCAATAAAAAGGGAGTAAGAACGTCTCATGAAAACTCAGTCATGTGTTCTCTCCAACTTACCCCCAAAATGTCATTTTTTCTGAGTGCACATTTGCACATATTTTGGAACTTATTTCCAACTACTACGGTTAAATGGTCACTATTTTTTCCATTTCTGCGTTAGCAAGTGTAGAAATGTTGAAGTGTTCATAGCGGATGGCTGTTTCATGAGCATGAGTGAAACTGCACATAGGGGAGAGGAGACTAAATGAGATTTTTTCATCAACTGTTACTCCAATGATAAGTTAAAAACGGCTGCGTGATTTGATACTTGTAAAAATAGTGAAAGGGGGGGAAGGGAAAAAAAAAAATTGTCAAAAAGGGTTATGCATGTAAGTGGGGAAGTAAATCGGTAGAAGGCACCGCTTTTTTTTTTTTTTTTTTTTTATTTTTTTAAGTGGCCTGGAGTTGAAAATGTTTCTTCGCCTCTTATAGTGTTCTCTCTTTTTCTCACATCCGCTCTTGTTTTTCACCGTTAACCTTTCACCTTTTACTTATCTCCTTCCGCGTTTCCCCCGTGCGAGTTCACCTTTTTCTCACGCCGCATCACATGGGTAAAAAGTCATAACGCAGTTGAGAAAGCATGCGACTTCTCACGGTAGTAAACTCGTTTCTGCTATTTCCTAAGACAAAATATACGTCACACAAAAATTACATCACAAGGAATTTCCAGCATTGTAGTAAAATGATACATTCCTTCGATTTTGAAGTATTCGGAAAGGTTCAAGGTTCGTGTAAATGAAAAGGAGAAATCGCAATCAAAAAGAATTACCTGTCGAATGGGTCTATACATATTGCCTCATGAGGGAAAAGTTCCTGGACTACTTTTTATTTTTGTTCACCCAAGCGTGATGCACAATACTGTGTTGTGTTGCCATTCACTTTAACATAAAGTGCAAAGATCGCTAGTTGCTCTGTGTAGGGGCATGCTATGTACGTGGGTGTGCATGTGCATGTGCATATATATACAATACAAAGGGTGCAGAGTGCGTATTCTCCATACTTCGGAAAAATAAATAAGTAACACGGAATATACTTCCTTTTTCCCCCTTTGCAGGTGTTTTTTTTCGAAAATACACAAAATTGGAGGCTGACAAATTAAACATAAAAGGACATGTACGAAATACGGACAATAACACAGTGGTAGGTAGAGCAGAGAGTAATGATAAAGAATCACTCGAAACATTTAAAAATTTTTTATCACATGTTGGAAGTCCTTCATCTAGAATAGACAAATGCGTAATAACGAATGAAGGAACTGTAGATACGTATTCGAGCAAGGACTTTTTCATAAAAAGATGATTCTTCTCTATATATTACTTCAGATAATTTTCTTCCCGACATACACTTTCTTTCCTACCAAAAATAAGCCCTCATTTCTAAGAGAGACATTGAATGTGTATGGGGTTATATAAGAGGAAGGTATCTTCCCCTGGTCACAAGTTCTAACGCAAAAACTATCAATTCGAAGAAAAGACCAAAATTTCGTGAAAAGAAGTGAATTAAATAAGCACCATTTAAGTGTAGGCCCAGTAGTCTTTTTTTTTTTTTTTTTTTTTTTTTTTCTTATTCTCCTCATAAGTGACAAAACGGCAAATGAAGAAGCGTAAAGGTAACCAGACGGTTCAGGACTTGGAAAAGACACTAAGGAGAAGAGGTGGAAAAATAAAAACTATATATGAAAAAAGGAATGATGCAGAAATAAATAAAATGATAGAAGACAAAATAAATTATATATGGGATTACATTAACAGAATTGACGATGTAGTAAATGAAGATGAAATGTTAGAAGAAGAAATAAAACAAAAAAAAAAAAAAAAAAAAAGTTTAAAACGATTAGATAATTATGACGAAATAATATATTATAATAAAAATATGAACAATCTCGTAAATATACAAAAGATAAGAAAAACGCTACACCATTTTAACATTTATGTTAATTTAGAAGACATTGTATATATGTTTATATACTTTACCAACAATAAATACTTTAGTGATGTTATGGAAAATAAACTATACTTTTGTGATTATATTGATAAGAAGAAAAATGAAAATAAATTTCGATCAATTAACATTAATGACTTGTACATAAATTATGAAATGTTTAAGCACATTTTTTTAAATATCGATCTAAATATTGAAAGTAATGGTCAGGTGTGGTAATATACACTTGCACCAGTCTGTCCGCTTGTTATTCTGCCGGGCGCAATTGGTCCGCGCTATTGGTCCGTGCTATTTCCCCGTGCTATTACCCTGTGCTATTACCCCGTGCTATTACCCCGTGCTATTACCCCATGCATCATTACCCCATGCATCATTACCCCATGCATCATTACCCCATGCATCATTACCCCGTGCATCATTACCCCGTGCATCATTACCCCGTGCATCATTACCCCGTGCATCATTACCCCATGCATCGTTACCCCGTGCATCATTACCCTATGCATCGTTACCCCCTTTTGTTTCTTTTTTCATTTTATGTTTCTTTTTAAAACTTCCCACGAACAGAACGTTGCATGTGTGCCCTTCCCGAATTAAAAAAGACGCTCACATGTAAAAATAAAACGGTGCATAGACATCTACACACCTACTGAGGGAACACCTTCTCGTGGAGAGAAAAAAAAACGCTACATAGGACAGCATGCTTATGCAAGCACCTTGACATGTGAATTGGCGTTTACGTCTTCAAACGTTGCATACTTGGGGTGTGCCTTCTTTAGAAGCATATAACTCCACACGGTTTGCTTTCAGTTCTTGGCAGAAATGTTCTCCATGTGCGTTGGTGAAGAGACAAGAAGCTCGTATGTGAGTATACATGAGCGAGGTATAAGGTGTTGCTCAAAAACGTAAAAAGGGGGAAGTACTAAAGTGCCAATTACTCTACAATCGCAGTAACCTTTTTTGAATATGTTCCCCCCCTTTCTCACATTTGAATTTCTTCTCTTATTTTTTTCTTTTTACCACATCGCTTCGTTACATTATGCGTAGCATGGCAGCCATGTTACGATATGAGTGTGGGGACAAGCACGGTGCCATAATGGCGTATATTCCCCCTAGGTTTTCCCTTTTTCATTACATAAGAATACGCATGCTTTTAAAACGCAATAAAGGTTCCTCCTCCTCCTTCCATCAATTTTTTTTTTTTTTTTTTTTTTTTATTATTTTGCCGTTTTTCCTTTACGCGGTAAATGGGTAAAGGAAATTATATACATGTGCATATATATTGTGTTTCATAAAACGGAAAGTTACGTTTATGCACTGAGCAATTCTTTTTATTTTACGCCTTTTTCCCTTTTCTTTGCATAGCATTTGCTATTTTTTCCAAATGTATAGCTAGATTAAATTTCCACAGTTTTATGATAAAAAAAAAAAAAAAAAAAATTTCATTTTGAGACTTTGTAAGGATGCTAAATGTAAGCTCCTTTCGAGTCGAAAAGGAAGATATTTGGAGGTGTGAAGATATACATATTAAGAGCAAAATAAAGGTTGGTTATTCCGAAAGCATATGAACACGAAGTGACCCGAAAAGGGTGGAAGAAACAGAGGAGGGACAAAAAAAAAAAAAAATAGGAGGTAAGAAGAGTGCCACACAACTTCTTTCCTCCAACACTGAGAAATACCTAGAGTAAATATGTCTTTATAGCAAATGCTACCATTCGTTAATATGCCAAATTTATTTTTCGTTATTAGTTTTTACTCGTTAGTTTTTACTCGTTAGTTTTTACTCGTTAGTTTTTACTCGTTAGTTTTTACTCATTATTTTTTACTCGTTATTATTTTTTTCTTTTTGACCCAGTTTGGCGCAAAATGAACACCAAGTATGAACCTGTACAGGATGGGGAAGGGGCAAATACAACCCCTAGTGGTAGTAGAAGGGAATGTATGAGAAGTGAGGAATGTGCGATTATACAAAATGAAGAGTCAGGTTTAAATAATATTTATGGGAAAATAGTAAAAATAAGGAAGGAGTTAGAGAAGAGTTATAATTTATTTTACTCGTACAATTTAATTGTTACTAATGAAAATGATAGAGATGGGAAAAACTCATATGGTAGTTATACAAATGTATATAAAAATTATGACACTCATAATGTTTATATGAATACAAGAAATAATTTAACTCTAAACAAAATAAATGCATTAACAAACTCTTTTTATATGAATGTAGAAACATTAAAAAATACGTACATGTTTTTAAGTAACAATAGTATTAATGATACAACTTTAAATTGTGAAAATGTTATATGGGAAAGAAGAATTGAAACTTTGTCTAATGAGGCAAATTCTTATATTAAAACCCTGGACAATATTTACAGGGATAACTTAAGACAGTCTCAACGATATAATGTCAATAATAGCAAGAACACAAAGAAGAAGAGAGGTATTGATAACAATTCAACTTTAAGCTATTTACATAATGAAAAAGAAATCTTAAAAGAGGTTGAAAACAATTTAAACATATTTCATGTACAGGGAATGAATACCTTGCATATGCTAAGGAAACAAAATAAATTTTTAAAGGGTGTTCGTAAAAAAGTTATCGACATGTACAATTATCTCGGCTTATCCTCTTCTCTCATCGACAATATTAAAAAAACACACAAACAAAATTTAATCATCGTCATCGCTGGGATTATTCTGTCTTTGCTGTTTTTCTACCTTCTCTACACCTACTTCAAGAGGTGACTGCGTTAAGTGCGTTGTTCGCTGCACGTTTCTCCGTAGGAAGTCATTTTTGTGCACATTTGGTTGGAGTTATTTTACTCATTTTACTCATTTTACTCATTTTACTCATTTTACTCATTTTACTCATTTTACTCATTTTACTCATTTTACTCACTTTACTCATTTTACTCATTTTACTCATTTTACTCATTTTATTTATTTATTTATTTTTTTTGCCGTGTCCTATTTGTGCCTTCCACGTGTGCCTAATTTTGGCCCCTTTTTTTGTGCCCATTTTTGGCCTCTTTGGCTCTTTTTTTTTTTTTTGTGAAAACACCCTTCATAAATGCGAAATATCACCACGTTAATTCGCCACCAAATGGCAAAAAAAAAAAAAAAAAAACATATTGGGTTTAACTATCCCTTTCAACTTGAAGGATTATCGTTTTCCGCTTTGTGTATTCCCATTTTTACATCTTTTTCGTTTCATGTTTGTTTCCTCTAAAATTTAAGTCCAAAAAGGAGAAAAACAATTAGCAATGTATATGCCTCTTTTCTTTGTATTTTATCCTCCCCATTGTGAAGAAGTATAGAACAGAATTTTGCCTCATAAATTACTTAGCTTTATAGGGATATACGGACGTGCACGTGCACTTGCGGTCAAATTGAAGGAGAACGTTCAAGTATGTTTACTTTTCAACATGTAAAACAATATACATTGGGGAAATAAAAAGAAAGGACTTAAATGAAGGAAGCGTCTTCTCTCTCTTTTTTTTTTTTTTTTTTACTTCACAAAAAAAAAAAAAAAAAAAAAAAAAAAAAAAAAAAAAAAAAAAAAAAAAAAAAAACGTTGATATATAAGGGGAAAAAAAAAGAGAAAAAATGGGGATAACCCAGGGGGAAGCTAAAGAGGAATGGGACGCGGAAAACGGGGGAAAAGAAGCGACAAACGGGGGAAAAGAAGCGACGAATGAGGAAATAGAAGCGACAAACGAGGAAAAAGAAGCGACGAATGGGGGCTGCGCGGCAGGAATATATTTGCCAGAAGGCAAAATGGTAGGGAACAACGGTGATAATATCATACATAACGGTTCACCAGTACACGGATCAGCGGCACTAGAGGATAGAAAGAAAGGAGGGGTGGTGGTGTCAAAGGAAACTCAAGAGCGCCTGGTAGGCGTTCCACACAGTTGGGAGTACGTGGAAGACAGTAAGGGCTGGTTTATCATAGAAACTAGCAAAAATTATATATTTTACTTTAACAAAAAAACGAAGGAGAAAACATGGAAGCGTCCTCAAGAGGTAGAAGAATTACGGAAAGGGAAAAGAATGAAAAGTGAAAAACGAGCTGGATGTTATGGCGACGATTATGATAATGCTTATCGAGACAATGGAGCCGATCTTTCAGGTAATGATGGTACTTCCAGAACGAAAGCTGAAGCCGCTTCCCGTGATGATGAAAAGATTGAGGCTGCCTTAAAGGAGTATAAAAACTTATTGAGGGAAAAAAAAATGAGCGTATTTTGCAAATACGAGAAGGTTTTAGGTAATATTCTGTACGACAAAAGATATCAGAATGTGCCCAAAGAAATGAGAAAGGAATATTTTTACAAATTAGTAAAAGAAATTGATGAAGATAAAAAAGTAGAACTTAAAAAACTGATGGAAAATTTTGAGAATTTTTTAAAAAAAGAACAAGACAAATTTATATATCCATTTAAGGAATCAGATGCTGTTCTTATTTTAAAAGGGAAAATGGAATATGAAGGTAATTACACACAAAGTTGGGAAAAAACTCGAAATAAGGTATTAAATAATTTTTTGCTAAAAAAAAAAGAAAAAATAAAAATAAAAGCAGAAGAAGAATTTGAAAAAAATCTGTATGACTGTCTAAAGGATGAACATCCAGGATTATGGATTAAAATTAAAAAAAAAATAATAAAAGAAAAAAAATATGATATATTATCATATGAGAAAAAAAATGAATTATTCGATATAGTAAGTAATAAGCTTTTAGAAAAAAAAAAAAAAAATTTAAAAAGAAAAAAAAAAGAAGAATATCTTAATTGTGATAATGAATACAATAAGGATAATTTTCAACATGTAGGAATATCACAACATAAAATAGAAAAAAGAGAATATTCCTTTAATGAGAAAAATATTTTTTTAGGTATTTTACATGAAAAACTTAAGTATCCCATTATAAAAGATGATTTTTTTGTAAAATATAATAGATCATCATACCTTTTTGACAAGGAAAATAGAAATTTTGAAAAAATGTGTTCTATTCCATCTGATATCTTAAATGATGATAGATATAAAAAACTACATCTAAATGATAAGGATAAATTTATTATTTACAAAGAATTTATAAATAGTTACATAAAAATGAAACAAGATACATTCCATAAATTACTTTCTCCACTTTCTATTAACTACATCAATAAATCTCTTGGAGATATCATTAAAATGGTAGATCATAATAACAAAATTTTTAAAGTCATTATGCAAGAACATTTGGAGGATGTTTATGAAAAATGGAAAAACTTTCACATAAGGGAAGCCAAAAAGATCTTCAGCGATTTTCTCATAAAGTCCAATTTTGTTAAACACGACTCCGATACGAGTGCCAACTATCCGGAGCTCATTCGTGCCCTTTCGTGCGACATCAGGTAGGTTCCACACATGCGTGCGCGTGTGCACACGTACGTACGTGCGTACATATATATATATATATACATATACATATATATATGTATGTGTGTGTATTGCACCCGCGTATGCATGTGTATTTAGCTGTTCACTCGCGCGTGGAAGCCATGGACGCAGTGTTTCTCTTTTTCCACATGCCACTTTGGCGTCTTTGTCGTTGATCCTCCATTCCACATTTCCTATTGAAGAGTCCTCACACGCTCATTTATATTTACCCTGTGCAGCTACCAGCGCCTAGATTGCGTGCCCGACGCGAGAGAGGCCCTCATAAAAGAAAGGATAGACGAATTGAAGAAGGAGCATGCGCGCAATAAAAACCTGGCGCAAAGGCTAAACTTTTAAATAGTCGTGTTCTGTTCGAAACATTGGGCTGTTAAGCTGCCCATCTGTCAAAATCACTTCACTGGCGCTCTTTTGTGTAATACCGCAATGTTACGTTGCACTGTATATGAAATAGGGTGAAGACTTTTAATTGTATGAATTTATGTGGCACCCTGAGTATTAAAACCCCCCGTTCCCCTTCGAACAGTCATTAAACTGTAAATACATGTTCATCATTTGCCAGTTTTGTACTGTGTACATGTACATGATCTTACTCTACATCATTATGAATGCCGCTTTTGCTTATTTGTAATGTGAACAATTTGCAATTCCGCGTGGTTTTTTAAACCCGATGTGTGTACGTGAGCTTGGGCGTGTGCTTGTACGTGTGCATACACATATTCGTGTGTGTATCAGGCTTGGTTTAGAAAATGCGAGAACCCCTGCGTGCTTGTATGTGTATGTATGTGCAGTATTAGTGTTCACGATTTTGACGCATTTTTAACCGCACACAAGCATAATTTCGCAGTTACGTTGGGGACGGACGAAAGTGCGCCCATAATTACACATAAATATGCTTAAATACGGACATGTATGTATTTGAGCGTAAATATATTTGTTCACGTGCAAATGCTTTCCATATGGGTCCACTCAATTGTTTAGAGACACACATTGTGAGAAGTTCATTCCGTTAATTTTTTTTTCATACATAACCATTCGCATGTTTTTGTTATTAGTATATTTACAAAAAAAAAAAAAAAAAAAAAAAAAAAAAAAAAAAAAAAAAAAAAAAAAAAATTTTTTTAAGCCTTTTATAATTTGAAGCAAAATAAGAAGTTAGCTGCGATGAAGATGTTCCTATAACGGCGTAGGGAATGTAACTAATACCATAAGCGCAAACATTTATTACATAAAAATCGAGTACTGTGCATTTATAACGGGATGGTAATACAAAGCTCCATAGGTGCAAGTGCTTGCTTTGGTATGTGAACTTCCTCCAAGCGTTTCCTCTTATTTACTGACAGTTCGCCAGTTTTTCGAAGTGTACTTTTTGGCCTGCAGTGAAATTGCAGCTTAAAATGAATGGAGAGAGAATACGCATTGAAACACGGTTAAACGGTGCGCAGTAAAGAAATCGTGGTAAACAAAAACCCATGCATGATCAACTTTCTACCACTGCTTCGATAATATATACGTTTAAGCACAACTGTTTTTTTTTTGACTCCATGTGATGCGCATCTCATCTTCTTCCCCTTTTGCAATACACGTACACCTATATAATCTTTTTTTTTTTTTTTTTTTTTTTTTTGGTACCTACTACTGCGCCGCCCTATACTGAATTATGAATGGGTTACCAGTAAATGAAAATGCCAATTTAAGGCGTAAACAAACAGTTGATTTTCGTGAAATATGCAACTTATGAAAAAACATAATACTCGAGTACATAACTTATGAAGCAGTGTTATGTATGTGGATGTATTTAATTTGGAAACTACATTTTTTATACCCGCTTTTGAGAAATTGCTCCGTGTTTTGTATACATTATGCATGTACTTAAACATATACATAAATATACATAATACATATATAAATATACATAATACACATATAAATACACATAATACATATATATATATATATATATATATATATATATATATATATATATATATACCGTAGTGGGGATGCCCCATTTCAATTCGTGCTAACGGATGAGAACAAAGAAAATGAAAGTGTAGGGGGGGCTTAAGGCAAAAAGGGGCGTGATAAGCACACAAATGCAAATACTTAAATATGTGCATACATAAATACATTAACGTGTACAGGTGTGTGGTGACTAATTTTTGGATAGCGCTTTGCTCGCCCCGCATATACGCAAAAAATTATATTTTCCATAAATAGTAAAATATTAGAGAGCCCATAAAAGGGGGAAAAGGACAAAATAGTAACCTTAGCACCCTGGGGCTGGTACAAATCCCGTCCGTTTGGGGGATGATGTTTTTTTTTTTTTTTTTTTTTTTTACTACAGTTGTTTTAATTTGAAGCTCATCGTGACACAGGTAGGTAAAAATGGATTAGCATGTATTGCACGGGTGTGTATTTAGATATATATGCACTTGTATACAGATTGATATATGCACTTGTACACAGATTGATATATGCACGTGTACACAGATTGATATATGCACTTGTACACAGATTGATATATGCACTTGTATACAGATTGATATATGCACTTCCACACGCACGATAGTAACCCCCGCAGGGCCCTTATCAACCTGTGCAACGGTTTTTCTTTGCAGCTGTGGAGACAGAATAGTTTAGTTACCAATTGGAATATACCCTCTTTGTGTAGCAAACGCTTTTGATGTATCTCTGGAGTTGTCATTACTGTGTCCACGCTGAAATTCAGGACATTTCAAACGGGGAAAGTGCACATTATTTGACGCTGTTTGCTATAAATCACATCCACCTCTTGTAGACGTGCTTGAGAAAGATGTGGTTGGAAAAGTATTCCCCGCAAAGCCTTAATGATCTCAAAATTCATAAGGAAATTACAGATAGGTTAAAAAAGTTAAGTGCACATAAAGATCTGCCTCATATCATATTTTATGGAGCTCCTGGTGGAGGAAAGAGTACACGAATAGACTGTTTGATAAAGGAAATTTTTAAGGAAGAGAAAATAATTAGGAGACCAGAATGTATAACAAATGCAGAAAATAAAATTAACATTAACGTTGTACAGAGTAATTATCACTTAGAATTACAATGTTTTGAGTTAGGAACAAAAGATAAAATTATAGTTCAGAGTATTATTAAAGAGTTATGTAGTTACAAATCAAGTGCATCTTTTTTTTCAAAAACACCGATGTACAGAATTTTCGTATTTAAGGATGCTGAATTTTTAAGTGAAGGTGCACAAGCAGGTTTAAGACGAACATTAGAAACATACATACGAAATGCAAGAGTTATTTTACACTTGGAGCATTTATCAAAAATTATAGAACCACTAAGAAGTAGATGTATTTGTATTAGAGTTCCTTTACCAACAGAAGAAGAAATTTTTAGTGTACTAAAAAATATATGTGATAATGAAAATGTGTCTCAGTCCTTTAGCTCAATTGATTTTTTTAAAACGTTAATTAATACACATGGAAGGAATTTAAGGAAATGTATTATGGCTTTAGAAATGACTGTGTATGCAAATTCGGCAAAACCACATGAGTCGTTATCAGTTGCATCCACATATATAAACGAATTATGCGATTTTGTTTTCATAAATCCAACACAATTAAAAATGAAAGAATGTGTAACAAAAATTCAGAGTCTCATAACATGTCAAATACCTGTCAATTTTATTTTCGAAATGACCATTAAGTATTTATTAAAAAGCAATTATGACTATAAACTTAAGTACTACTTTCTTAAGCTTTGTTCTCATTTTTCTTACCTCTCAGAAAGTTCCTATGACAAGAGCGTTTCTCTCATTGCATTTATCGTAAATGCGAATACAGCCATTGTAAAGTATAACTTGTCCAAAAAGTGAGTTCCGCAATGCACACCTGCATAGCAACGCTCGTAACATATGGCTTTTCATTTTATACAAATTTAATTTGGCGTATGTATTCATAAAGCGCACTTAAACGCTCCTTTTTAATTATCGAAATGGTCGTTTTTTTAAAAAAAAAAAAAAAAAAAAAAACATGCAATTTAAAACGCACCATGAGGTTACCATTTGGAATTTTATATTTTCCCGAATTGTAACTATTTGTTTTTTTTTTTTTTTTTTTTTTTTTTTTTTCGAAATTAGTTAATTGGGAAAAACAAAATAAATAGGAGTTTAAAAAAAAAAAAAAAAAAAAAAGTATTTATGTAACTTGATTACACTTTTCAATTTTCTGAATTTTGCAAATGTATAAAATTCCAAAGGGTGATTTGTCTGGTAGGGATATATAACCATATTTTGTTTTTTCAAAAAATTTTAAAAAGTTGGTTTTATCCTTATATTCATTAAAATGTATTCTCGGGGGTAAATTACACTCACTCGAGGGTCCACTATAAGGTGGTTCTCCCCGAAAAAATGTATGTTCATGTATTTTATTATCGTTACTGTAGTTGCTACAATAGGCGTTTTCCGAGCAGCCGGCTATGCTGTTGTCTGTGTCTATATTCGTGTTTCCATCTTTACCTGACACATGATTATGCTCACTGTGCACCGCTGTTCTAATTATTGGGTTATTGGGAATCATAGGGAATATCTCTTGGTACCTTTTTCTATATTCTTCATCTAAAAAATCGACAATGCGTACTTGATTTTTAAATTTTGTTAGCAGCTTTTCAATAACATCGTCATTTTCGTAGTGAGACATGGCACAAGTGGAATAAACTATAAAACCGTTTGTATGAAGTAGGAAAAAAGCGTTTACCAACAGATCAAACTGCATACTTGCATTATTTTTAATAACATTGAATGTCCATTTGTTTATAACTTGAGTTCCTTTTTTAAACATGTGTTCATCTGCAGAACATGGAACGTCTAACAAAATTTTATGGAATTTGGGAAATCTCATAAAGGCATTTAAATTTAGTCCATTATAATTGGTTATATGTAAATTACTAGAGTTAATTAAATCTTCAGGTAAATATGTGCATAAAACTTGTTTTAATCTTTCATATCTCGATTTGTTACACTCATTAACTACTAGAAATTCATGTCTACACGTTTTGTAGTAATTAATCTTATTTAAAGAACATGTTACTTCGATGTCTGTATTGTTAAGAAATTGCATATCTTTAATTCTGTTTAATGGTGATGATTCGTATGCAAATAGTTTATTCGCAAGAACTAGTGATTTCCCACCTGGAGCACCACACATGTCTAACACTTTATCTCCTTTTTTTACGTCCAAAAAATATGCTGACAAAACAGAACAAGGGTTCATATAATATATTATTTTTTCTATATTTTTAATAACACCATCACATTTTATTACTTCATCACTATTTAATAATTCCTCTTTGTTAATGATTAATTTTTTCACATTATCATGTTCGCTCGTTCCACATGGATTGTTTTCCTCATATGGATTATTCATTGCATTTCCTTCAGTTTGAACTAGTTGACTACTTGGACCTATTTCTCCGCTTTTCCTCCAGTCATTCTCCAGTAGCATAGGACTATTATTAAGCGGTGCCGCATATTCATCATGCGATGGCCCACAATTCTTAAAAAGGTTAGAGGACTTCTCAACCATTCCCTCGGGTTTCTCAACCATTCCCTCGGGTTTCTCAACCATTCCCTCGGGTTTCTCAACCATTATCTCGGACTTCTCAACCATTCCCTCGGGTTTCTCAACCATTATCTCGGACTTCTCAACCATTCCCTCGGGTTTCTCAACCATTATCTCGGACTTCTCAACCATTCCCTCGGACTTCTCAACCATTCCCTCGGACTTCTCAACCATTCCCTCGGACTTCTCAAGCGATATATCATCATCCTCCAATTGTAATAACTCGTCACTTTGCGTACATTCTGTCCAGTTACTAACGTGAACCTCACTACTTTTAAATTCGAGAGCACTTTCCCTTTTTTCCACATTCTCACTTCCTCCTATTTCATGGTATATGTTTTCATTTTTTTTAATTCCATCTGAATGGGTAAGGAGACTATGAAATTTTTTGTCAACATACAAGCCATCCACGGATGTTTTTACTTTTCCCTTTAGTGTTATGTACATCAAAACCTTCGATATATTGGCAATATCGGATTTTATGAAATCTGTTATAAATGCCCCTTGGGCATTTTTTTCATCTTCCAAATTTTTTAACAAGCTATTAGCTCTTTCTCCATATTCTTTCTTTAGGTTAAGAAAGTAACCCACCTTTCCACTGCATTTCATAATGGTTATTTGGAAAAGATATGAATAATATTCCCTCTCCTTGTACAGTGTTAACCGTTTACCCGTTTTACGGGATTTTTTTTTTTTTTTTTCAGAATGGTTAACTATACATTTGCAAATGCCATGGAAGTATACATTTCCTTATCAGTGACAATATCCCCTCTCAACATTTTTTTAATTCATTTTAATTGTGAAGTTGAGGAGTAGTTGCAAGAACACTCTTGCATGTATACATGTTGCACAGATGATACACGTAAGCGTAATAATCGAGTTTGTACATATGCTAAGTTTTCTCTCATTTTTTTATTTTTTGCTGCTGGTTTAGAAAAATTACAAACAAGTAGAACTTTTGCGTTTGTGTTTGGCCCCTTTTGTAAAACATAAATATAAAAAAAAAAAAAAAAAAAAAAACAGGGAAAACGAGAGAACGAAGGAGAAAAATAAAATAAAAAAAAAGGGGAAAAAGGTAATAAAAAAATGTTGGGAAAAATTATCAGTAAGCATGAGTAACCCCCAATGTAAAATTCCCAGGCGAAAACGAGTTTTTCAACGCAGATTCATTTTTACTAGCTACCCTTAACAATTTTTTTTTTTTTTTTTTCTTTTTTATTTATTTATTGGTTTTTTTTTTTTTTTTTTTTTTTTTTTTTTTTTTTTTTTTTTTTTTTTTCGTTTGCTTCATTTTAAAAATTTAAAGAAGAGAAGTAGAATGATTAAATTAAAAAAGAATGTTACAAAGTTAATGAAAATGTGGAGGAAGATGGGAGAATAAATAAAGAGAAAATATTGTACTTATATATATATATATTTATCTATTGGATACGAAGTTCCCAATTTGGGGCTAATTTTATGCCTTTTTGTTTTCCCCCCCGTTGAGAAGGCTGAGCTTAAATGAAAGCGGAAACGTATGCATATATGCGACGCAATTACGGAAAACGCGTGGCACTAGCACCGTGTAGCAGTAGTACCGCGTCGCTTTTGTACCGCGCCGCTTTTGTACCGCGTAATACTTCCGAATACTTGATACAAAACCCATTTTGTAGGGTGATCGTCGGGCAGAAAGGCACCGAACGAAAGCCTGTAAGAGAGATCAAGCCATACGAGTCCTTCTTCATTTGACTAACTGCATTTTAGGGAGAAAAATACGAGTAACAGAAATTATAAAGAAAGGTAGTCAAACGAATTATAAGAGCACATACGTCAGTGCATCTCCAGGAGAACTGCCGAATTGGGAAAGCACATAATAATTCGTACACAAGAGCACATTATAATCCTGTTTAAGTCACATTTTTGTATACAACGTGTTTGTTTTGTATGCGAATCGAGTTTTAACATACAGATGTGTGTACACACGTGTCTAAATAGGTACATACACGCAGTTAAGCACATTTGCAGCAAGGCCGCTCATGTGTGTGTGTGTGTCGGAATGAATGAAAAGTCATGATGAAGCAGGGACTGTTAGCCACGTCTTGCACAACGCGTGTCCATTCGCAGGATAGCGATAACGAGGAGGAAGAAAAAGTCAGTAAAAATGAATCGGGTGACTATTTTGATGGAGAAGAGAAATTCCAAGTTTGTGCTACAGAAGAAAGTGGAGAAGTTGCGATAATGAGAAGGAAAAAAAAACGGAAGAAAAGAAACGAGAAAGATGAACAGAACGAAAAAATAGTTTTATTCGAAAATAACGAGATTGTGGAGTATGATGCGAGCAATTTTGGAAATGGAAAAAATCACATTGTATTATTAGAAGAAGATTATTTAAGCGTTCTGGAGTATTTAATTGAAAAAACATTTTTCCCCGATATTAAAAAATGGAAGGAAGAAGAAATTGCAAGGAATGCGAAAGTTCATGAAGTGACAAGTGACAGCTATGCTGATGACTGTCTACATATATACTCTGACAGTTGTTGCGATGTAACAAAGGATTTGAGCCCACTTTTCACCAACAAAAGTTTCCATAGTAAGATAAACATCGAAAGCGTAGAAAAAGGAAGATGGAACCATGAAATGATGGACGTGGACAAAAAATCCCACTTAAACGATATATGTCCATTTGATGAAAGTAATTCCGCAGTCTCCTGTATTAACGATATAAACATTGTAGAGAAAAAAGAAAAAAATTACAAATTAGTAAAACTAGCTAATGGAAAAAAACATAAAATTAATCTTAATATAAATTTAAGTGATTTTCAAAAAAAATATACATCAGAAGATAATAAATCATTTGAATATCTTATAAAAAATATGAAAAATAAAAATATGGAAAAAAATATATATTCTATAATTAAAAGAAAAAAACATAACTTAAAAATGGATTATATTGATGAACATACAAAAAAAGGAATTAATTGTAACATTATTCATACCAATAAATCTGAACATGAATTTTATTCAATGATGTTTTCTTCCAATTTTGAAACTAATAATGTTGATAATGAAAAAAAAAAAAAAATAAAAATTTGTTATGATAATACTAGATTTTGTCAACAATATAATGAAGATATGAAAAAGTTTAATAAAGATTGTAACAAAATTAAAGATTTAAAAATGTTTAAAAATAAAAAAGAAAATTATGAATATAAAATGATTGAACAAGGAAATTTTAATCTTTTAAGCAAAAATGATCAGTATGAATATGTACACACTCCTATTATACAAGCTGGAAAAGGTATTGATAAAAGCCCTATTATTACTTGGGGGAAAATTATGAACACTCCAAAGGTTTTGAACAGTGAAGAGAAAGGGGAAGATAAAAATGATACATCTTCATCATATGACAGTGAGCTTAATTCAGAAGGCGAACCGGCTAAAGGGGGGGAAAACGGGGAAAGCGGGGAAAACGACTTTGACGTGAAAAACGAATTCAATTTGCAAAAGGTGAATAAAAGAGAAATAATCGCGGAGAAGTTGCAAAATAGCTTAAAAAATATAAAATACAATAAAGAAGTTTTAAAAAAAAAAAATGTAAACAGTCTAATGAATAGAAATTATAGCTCTCGAATGTCTACCACGTCGTTTAGAAATTCAGTTTTGTCTAGACGCAGCCAAAAGCGCCTAAACGAGTTGGCGATGAAGTCTTCTCTGGCATCCCAAATGCTGAGCAGGAAGCGGAAGTAGGCCAGTTTGGTAATATATATATATATATATATATATATATATATATATATATATATATATATCATATATCATATACCCCTTCTAGGACATCGCATACAGGGGGAGCGTACGGATGCTCGCTTTGGGGAGTACGAAATGGGGAAAGACGTATCGTTTTTCCCCCGTCCCCCCCGTCCATTGCTTTTCTCTCCACTTGAGTTATCGCAATTTTGAATTTTGTTTTTTAGTAGATTTCATTCCCCTTTTTTTGCACTTTCCACATGGCAATTTTAACATTTTATGATCAGTGCTGGATTCTCGGCTCACCATTTTGAGACAAGCATATTGCTACAGGTGTTATATGTATATTCTCCCCCTTTCGAGTTTTCCCACCTTTTGGCCTATTTCTCTCACATTTTTTCATTATTCCTGATTTTCCTTTTTTTTTTTTTTTTTTTTTTTTTTTTTTTTTTTTTTTTTTTTTTACATTTAAGAGCTACACCTTTTGGGTTTTACCGAAACACGTAGCTCACAAGTGAGAATCTCGCCAAATGTGCTTTTTAGTAAACATCGTCGTGCATATATGCACATACAATTCGTATGTATGTTTTTACGCATGTATGCACGTGGACCAATATATATATATTTTTTTTTGTGTATATAGTGCGGTCAATCACATGAGCACGTGTACATATGCACACATGCTTACGTGTGAAGTAACGCAACTGTGCGCGAACCTACACAAGGTTCTGCTGAAAAAATTATATGGGGGATTTTTCCTCTTGTTTGAGCAAACTCTATGTGGTGCATTTTTTAAAATTTTTATAAATAGTCAAAAGCGTGTACAAAACGGTGTCCACCAAACTGAGAACATCAAACAATGGATTTGGCAAAATTGTCGAAATGTAGAAGCACATCGTGTGAATATAAGAAGCTTTTAAGGTTACCGCTAGAAATTTATATTACCTTTTTCTTTTTCGTATTTTTATTAAAATGCCTTAATTTTTCATAGAGAGAAAAAGGAAAACGAGGAAAAGGAGAAGGTATCCGCGATTGTTATACAGAGGAACTATCGAGGTTTTCGAGTCAGAAAAATATACCTCCTTTATAAGTAGAATTGCATATTTTAAGAAAAAACCAACTTTGCTGGAGCACACACTGCACAGATAGACACATGCACGTACCTACCAATTTAAGTGCTCTTATGCACATATACAAACCTGCACAGGTGGTGTACATTTGGTGGCATCTTTTTTTTATGCACTAGGCAGCTTTTGAAGCGTGTGCAGGAGAGAATTAACATTTTGAGTTGCATATTTTTGCTTAAAAAATTGAAGAAACAAAAATTGCAACAGCAGTCGCAGATGTACATGACGGACAATGTCATCAAAATACAGAAGACGTAAACGCTTAAAGAGAATTCACAACGATAAAATAGCACGGGGTGTAACCTGGAGATAGCAGTTTGTGCCTCTATTGCAACTGCTCAACTGTATATATATATATATATATATATATATATATATGTGTGTGTGTGTGTATACATATATGTGCAAAAATGTATGTGTCTTCTCCACATGAACAATCAGGTTTCGCGGATTCTACTCTAGGAAATATGTTCACGATTTTTTTAAGAGAAAAAGGCAGATTATCGAAATGGACAAACATGTGAGTTTATACTTAAAGCGTGGAAGGGAGGTGGGAAAATATAGCAACCTTCATGTTACTTTTCTTTTTGGCAATTTTTTAAAACTTGCAGGTTAGAGAGAAAAAAAACGAAATACTTCTTGGATTGGAGGAAAAACGAAAAAAGCAATTGGTATGGAAAAAACGGGGAGTACCAATTCCCCTACTCCACAGGATGGAATATATATGTACATATCCATGAGAATTGCCAGAGATTATCTGTAGGTAGTTGTGGCAAATGTTTTTTCTTAGAGGGTTCTAAAAAGAATCTTTTTCTCCCCTTCCCTTTGGTCTATTTGCAGTTATACGATAAAAAGTTAAAGGACGCGAAAATACATAGTGCTGCAAAGAATTTGCACCATTTAGTATCAACAAAAGCTCAACGAGGAGTCTATAATTACAAAATAGAAAATATAATAAAGGAACAGGTTACTAATTCTTATAAGGGAAAATAAAAAGTTTAATAATTTAATTGCATTTTGATATAAATATACATATATAAATATATCCATAAGTAATAAGGACAACTATACCTTTTTTTTTTTTTTTTTTTTTTTTTTTTTTTTTTCTTCCTTACAGCAAGATAAAATTAAAAAAAAAAAAAAACATAAAAAATAATGCTATGTTCATACAATATTATAACAGAAAAAGGATCAAAAAAAAAAAAACCAAATATGGACGTTCGAGAGTTACGTAAGTTTCAGGGTTGCCTACAAAGGTAAAGAAAAACACATATAATGTGAAAAAAGAAAGGGAGATAAAAATGGAAATGCAAAAAAAAAAAAAAGGGGGGGGTTGCAAGAAAAATGTACATATAAACATGAAGAATGTCAGGGGAGAATATCATTTAATCGTATTAGAAAATTGATGTTCACATACAAAGGCGCGTAATGTTAAAACGAGGGAAGTTAGTGATGAGACACACGCACTCTATCCCCGTTCAAAGAATGCATACACAAGAACGCGATTTCGACGTGTACACTTGCAACATTGGAGAGGCGGGCGTAATTGTGTTTCTCTCGTAATGGAAAACACAGGAGTATAAAAATTCATACGGTGTTTATTAGGTGTGTCGCGAAAATAAAATTGGTAATAACAACAGGGATACGACGTAGCGTTAGCCTTTACCGCTTCCCTCCCCTTTTCGCCTGCATACCTTTATCAAAAAGATGTTGCTACCTATCTCTTCATATTCCTCTTTCGATATCCACAGTCCTTCTTGTGCTGATCTGAGTTCAGGTTGTGAGAATATTCTTGCACCACACCATGCCATGATTGCCCTATTTTCGTATGCGTGTACCTTGTGAGTGAAAAAGATGTAACGCGCAGATTGGTTTACACGTCCACATAAAAAGTGTATATATATATATATATATATATATATATATACGTGGTCGTGTGCAGACGTGCGCCCCCGAAGCGATACCGCCATGTAATTGTACACCCAAGGAGGTGCACTCCTTTGTGCACACAGAAGAATAAACTCTCTTATATTTAAAATTACTTTCACTGCCGATCTTGCGTTTTCCGGGGCATTGTTTTTTATTTCCCTCTCTAGCCTTTCTACCAAATTTGGGAATAGGGAAGATCCCCCCGAAAGTACAATATAGCTGGTTAGCGTTTTCCTATTTTCAATGGGACATAGCAAAATAGACTTCCACACTATGTCAACTATACTTAAACTATCTCTATGGCAAATAAGTGGGTTAAATAGAGCCTCCGGGACGTAAAAACGTTCGTGAGATATTTCTATGGCGTCATAACCATCTCTTAACATTTCACCATCCGGCAGGGTATATGTAACTGATAAATCTTCTCTCATTTGATCTTTGGGTGGATTTAACGAACAAAAACATAGTGTTTCTTTCATAGTTTTTACATATTCAAAATTTTTTCTTGTTGTTACACTGTAGCCAATATCACAAATTAATTTTTGTAAAAACATACTCAATTCTTCACCACCAAAATCTGAGCGTATAATGGAATTTTTTTCTATATACCCATCGAAGACAGGTATACACTGTGTTACTCCTTCTCCAATGTCTAAAACGAGACCAGTTGTTAAGCCTGCAGCATATATAGACATTAATCCAGACACAGAAATGTTTATATTATCAAAATCAAAATGTTCAAAAAACAGTTCACCCATTTTTGTTCTGTGCGAAGTTGAACATAGGGGAGGTTCTGTTAATAAAATATTTTTTACATTTCTTTTTTGATCAACACAACCTAATGTATATTCCCATGTAGTTTGAGCCAAATCCCAATTAGATATATGTCCATGATCAATTGGGTGATAAATGGACAATTCGGATTCATGAAAAATTGCTTCGTCACCAACGTACATTTGCTTAACTTCGCTACTTCGGTGTTTCCCAACCACCGTTGGGAATACTATGGATGGTTCGTCATAGATGTTCAATCCGGCTTTTATGTAACCTACAAAAGAAATGGGCGTCACACCCGAAAGGTGTGTATTCTGTGTCTGCCTTTTTGGGAAGTTTGTTTTTCCACATATATTCTTATGGTTTTTAATTTTCCCCTGAGCAAATGCTTATAGCCATTAGAGTATTTTTTACCGGATCCGTTGTCGATTACAATAGTTTGCTGGTCCATTTATGCGTCCGTTCGTTCGTGTGTGTGTGTGTTGTTTATTTGAATGATTGCTTGAAAAGCGATCTCCAAGTGAGAAATAGCTAGGTTGTGTTTTTTCACGCCTTACACAAATGTACACATAATGAAGATCATATTTTTTTGAAGGAAAAAAGGAAAATGGAAAAATAGAAAAAAAGAAAAATATATTAGAAATTGGGCAATTATATAAAACAGGTATATATATATATACCTGAATTGTTCATAAAAAAAAAAAAAAAAAAAAATATATTACCAGTGGCTGTTTAGCACGAATAATGCATGAACTGTTCATGCGAATTATTCGCATGCACGAATTACTAAAAAAATATGCAGTGTGAGAAGTTGATATAGTGAAACGTAGTTATATCTGTGTTTCTTGATAAAAGACTAGGAAAAAATAAAAAAGGGGAAAAAACAAACATTTTCACTTTGTGTAGCGCACATATGAAGCTGTTCACATATCGAGGTAAAGGGAAAATGAAAAACAACGCGAAAAATGAAAAAAGAAACAACCGATTTTTTTTTTTATAATTGTAATCTTTTGTACACACAAGGATAAAACAAAGCTCGAAGATGAAATAAAAGTAAAATACTGTGCTGCTTTAACTGCAAGAATAAAATTACGTATGCCTTCAAAACCTCGCAGGAACTGTGATGTTTTACTCTTCTTGAAGTTTCACATACCCCGAATGGCCATATACCGATATAATGAATTCATACATTTTTCGTAAGCGTAAAATAGAAAAAAAAGAAGATACTTTAAGCTACCCAGCAAATTGAGAGAAGTACATTAAAAGCTGTAAAAAAGGAAGAAATAAAGTTGGAAAGGAAACTCCCCAATTTTATGCCAACACAATAAAAGCGTTAATCATATTGAAAGAAAAAGAACAAAATCGAATACGTTTGTTTAACCTATTTGTACATACATTTCTGTGAAATTTCAAACATCCCTTCGTGTGATAACGGCTAAAGAGAAGTTTGGGAATTAACAGTTCTAGGAGCAAAATAAAATTAAATACGAATAAAAAAAACATTCTCCAATATTTACATATATAAATAATGTGTTTTCGGATAACACAAGAATGCTGCAAAGTAGCATAAAAATAAGGAAGTGTAATGTCCAGGATGTTTAATGATACAAAATAAAAAAATGTTCCATCTGTGAAATCATCAACATTGTAAGTGTTTGCCTTTTAATCAAACCCCATGCCTGTTTCTTCTTTTTACATTGCATTCCCCTATGGCAATATCTATGTGATGTACATGTACAACTTCATATTAAAATGTAGCTTTTTATCTATCCCATGCTACGTTAAGTTCATTCTCTCCATTACCATTCTGCTCCTGCACAGTTTGTAAATTAAAAAATGTCTAGGATAGGAAGATTTAACCTAGTTGTTCTGGCTGGCTCTGCAAAGCCAAGCGCGAGCATTGGGCAAACCCTTGGACCGTTAGGTACAAAAGACACTACAGCGCATGCATGTACACACACCTGTGAGCGTGTAACGTTCGTTCATTTGTCGTATACTGCAACAAGCGCGATGCAGAAGGTTCTTCGTTCCATACTTGTAGGAGGGAATAATTTACATGTGTTGCTTCATTCGGGACATATCCACAATATTTAACCCGCGTTAGGCATAAATATGATGACTTTTTTCAAAGAATTTAATGATAGAACAAAAAATATATCGAAGAATGTCCCAATTCAAGTTACATTAGAACCCCTGGATGACAGGTTTAAAAGAGAAAAAAATAGATATTTCTCCTGCATATGCATGGATTGAAAAAAAGTGTGCAATGCTTTTATACCCCACTGAACATACCAGTTAGAGTTAAATGCCTTACTTTTTAATGCATCCTTTAATATATCCAAGTAAATGTTCGAGCACGCTTACGGTGTTCGTTATATAGGAAGCGGTTTTAAGTGTAAAAACCATCGAAAATAAAGCAAATGCCTTGAGACAACCGTTAGACGTAGTAAAATGCAGATATGCACGTGTCCCCACTGGCATATGTGCTTATGTTCTTTCTTCTCTCCCCCCTCCCCTGTATTATCTCAGGACGTACAGGTTTTATCTGCGAACCCCAACCGTTGTCTGGTTTATCAGGAGGTGTGCCCGGGTTCCCATGTTCAGCTCTACGCCCAAACATCACATCGTTGGCTCAATTACCCTGGCGGAGGTATCTTTCACGATGCTGTTGTGTAATGTGTGTTTTGTAGCTCCCTCTCAAATGGAGAGATATTCCCCTTAAGTATTTGTTACCCCCTAGAGGAAGTGGCCTTTCATTTATCGCCGTGACCGTCTGATCCTCCTCTTTTTTTTTTTTTTTTTTTTTGTTGTTCCACACTCATTTCACGCTCGAATGAAAACCAAAAATGGTAACCACATACTGATTTGCTCTCTCAAATAATGGCAGGTTTTTCACATTGCCAAGTGCAAGCGCATGGATCCACCACTAATAAATCTATCACTAAAGAGCATATGCAAATACATTATTGGTAAAAGTGCATGAAGAGAGACTGTAGCAAGCTTGGCGGGCTTCGCAAAAATGACTCATCAGTGTTATTTGCAAGAATTGCTACGCATCAGCAGAGAGCATTACAACCCATTGCTATATATAACAATGTGTCACACGTTGTTTCATTTTTTCTCATCTCTCCAGGTACTTGCAACAGCATGGGCATAAAAGTGTGTAGAGAGCTGGATGACGATGCCAAGAAAAAATATTTTGTAGATGTTAATCAACTGGATAATATAAAAAAGGACATTAGGACGAGAAATAAGCACCAAAAAAGATCTAAGAAATAACGTGCTTGCACTGAGAACATTCAAAATGTTAAAAAAAAAAAAAAAAAAATCTCCTTTAAATTAAAAATAAAAATGTGTTAAAGTTTGTTATGTGTAAATGCGCATATACATACTAGCACGCTTTCATAAAAGCAAATAGGCAAGTTGCACATACATTTATGTGTAGACATACATTTCAAGGCGCAATTTCAAACTGCACAAACTGGAAGAAAAAAAAAAAAAAAAAAAAAAAAAAAAGATGATGATGATGGATGCAGTTAAATCAGTTAAGAAGAATTAAAATTGCACAACGTAGAACAAAACAAGAAATATGGAAAAAAAAAAAAAAAACGCAAAGGTGCACGGTGCTATGGAAAAGGAGGGGAGGGGGGAGAAAAACGTGGTATATGGTAGAATGTATATGAGGGATTTGAAACGCTACGTACATATGCACACAGGCACATATATCCGTGTGCACGTTACACGTAATTTTTAGCAGGATTTTTCTCCTGAGCGCTATAATTTTTTTCCAAATTTTGCCATTATATACCACTTCTAGTTCGCATATATGTTAAGGGGTAAACTAAAAATGGTTGTCGCGTTTCTCATTTTCGCCATATTCCTCACATTTCTTCATAGTAATAGTGATGTACTTACTACCTGCACGCATGTTTACTAGATTACGAGAAGTGGAAGATTTTCCCATGAAACTCATTTCTGGACAACTCTTTTATGGAGTTTTTTTCCCCTCCCCCCCCTTCCTCCTCCATCTGCTACTTTTTTTTTTTTTTCGCGCATGCATGTATGACATGATACATAGAGTACCATTGGTGATGATTACATTAGGACGGATGTGTCTACATTAATTTTGGCGAATGCATTTGTATTTTTTTTTTTCTCGTGAATATATCTAATTGTATGCATATATTCTTGCTTAAAGACGGGATCACAATTAGGTTTAGCATAATACTCTTCACATATGTGAAGTAAGTAGTTTATATTATCTTCTGTAATTTCAATATTTTCAGCTTCATAATAGTATACATATTTTTGTAACATATATACAAAAAGGAATATATTATCATTATTCGATTGAATTGCAATTTCTGCATTTTTAATACATTTTTGTAAGCAGTCTAATACTTTAGTACTATTTCTGTATTTTCTATTTTCCCAATACAAATGAGAACAATTTAAAACACCTAAACATTGATCTTTTTTTTTTAACAATTTGTTAGCATGCTGAGTAAGTTTTGAAGCAATATTATCGTAATTCTCATTTTCTAACAATGTAATATGAGAACATAACAAACCTATAATCCAAACAATGCAATCAAATTGTTGTGATGATATATTTATATCTTCTTCATATATAATTAATGGCTGTGTAATAAATTCATAGCAAATAGCTTCTAAATTGTCAAAAGATAAAAAAGGATAATTTTTTACAAAATTGTTGTAATTATTTATAGTAACTGCACTGAAGAGAAATAATTTAAATGCCAAAATAGGGATTTCATTACATACTGATAGTAAATTTGTATGAATAAATTTAAATATATTTTTGGCATATACATTATATTGTTTTATTTTTTTTTCATCTATAATGTTATCATGATTATAATATCCCAAGAGATTTGTTTCCTTTTCTTCCATTTGGTGTATTAACATATCTTCGTACGTATCATCTTCCTTTTTTTCGGACAATTCGTTATTTTGATTGTTAGTAAGTTTCAAATTTGTTATTGTTGTTACTACATTTAGTAGTGTGAATATAACTGTTGGTAGTAAATGCACTAGGTAGGAACTATTTGCAATGTGCTTATAAAATAACATACATATATTGTACTTTTCATCAATATCGTTTGTATTAGTTATAATATAAAAAAATTTGCATATTTTTTCTGATGTATACATAATAGAATCATTTTCAAAATGAAAGACATCATTTTTTTTAATTTTTTCATAAAAAATAGATGATATATATTTTAAAATTTCTTCTACATCTTCGTACATTACTGACTTATTTTTACACTCTATTACCGCATCTATAATATAGAGACTTAATTTTTTTTTATGCTTATCATTAATACTGCTTAACAACGTTTGCATATTTTTCCCCTTAAGAGCACTTAATCCTAGATAGTTAAACGGTAGAACAATGATACTAATAACTTGTTCGCATATCAAGTCGTTATTCAGATCTACATTAGCAACAATTGTGTATGGTAATACGAACAATTTGCTAATGGTTGCCTCGTCATATATACGTATGCACAAAAATATAAATTCGTATATAACTTGCAACATCTTAACTACATTTTGTACTAATTCGCCTTCATTACAATGTGTACTTATTTCATTATCATTTACAATGTTGCTTCCTCTTTCTCCATCGTATGTATTACGGGAAAGTGTTCTACAAGTACTGTTATTATTTTCCCCTTCCTTGTTAGAAATAGCAGAAGTATGATCATTCAAACCATGTTTACAAAATTTTATGTTCTTATCATCTCCTTTCAAGTCGGTGTTATAATTGGAATTAGTATCATTAATGTTTATTATATTACTATTCTGTAGAAGTAGTCCATTTTTGTTAATATCTTCAAAATTTGTTTTTTCTGCATTCTTAAATTTACATTTTTTTGAATCGTCAAATGATTGATTGTAGGCATTTTTTCCATAAGCATCTAAAGTTCTGTTAACATACAAAACTAGATGATCATAAAATAAGTTAAAAATATCGATTTCCTTTGGAAGATCTACTTTATTTGACTCAATAAATGATCTTAACCTTTTTAATAATGTAATGAGTATACTTTTAAAATCGACAGAATTATTTATCCTTAGAATAGCATTTAATAATATTTCTAAACTATATATATGACATTCGTCACTAAATACTTGTACAATAGATTCAAATATGTACTGTTGTATTAGTGAATCGTTAATACTAGAGAGATATAATAACAATTTAGGTAAACACTTTTCTATATAATATTGTTTTGTCATTCCTTCTAACTGAGACATTCTAACTAAAATAGAACCAACTAACATCTTTACATCCATTTTTTCTTTTAATATCTTAACTCTATTATTTATTATTTGATCTTCCTGTGATGTTGTTACTTTTACAACCTTGTCAATCATTCTACTCCATAATTTTAAACTTTCATAAAAATTAGTAAGAAGAAATTCAAAGGCATCATCAATATTTCCACCTCCTGCTTCTTCATATTCACTTCCTGTATCTGGGATTCTATCTTTACACATCTGTATAAGAAAATAACGTAAAAATAATCCTCTCAAAGGATGTTGAATACCTTTACATAATTCTGTCATATCCTTTAATATATACTTTGCTTTAATATCTTTATTCTTAATATAATTTCTACCAACAATTATAAGCAAATACAAACGGGGAATTATGTTTCCTGCATGTTGTACACTCTCATATATATCTATGAATTTTTTCTTGTGTTTTTTCTTGTCACTTATGAAATTGTCCAAATGTTGAAGTTCGTTAAATATGAGCATATACAATTCGTAGTAATACTTGGGTGATAAATGTGAGGTCCGAAGTTCGCACAGCATATTCGATGCATGCTTCAGTGTGTCCCTTAGGGAACCATTTTCCTAAAGAGAAGGAGAAAACTCGGTATAAATAGTAAGAATGGGATAGAGCGGATAGACAGGTGGGAACGATAATCACATCATTCAAGACGGGAGTTTCTTTTTCTCTTCCCTTACCAGCGCCTGCTTCATGTAGAAGCTTTGCTCCTTCACTACAAAAGTGCATTCATCCAAAAACCTCTTCTGATCTACGGCATTGGTGCAATCTTTGTGCAAATTCATAATGAGCACTTTAATATGCACAGCGCGAACAGCAGCGAAGGGACCTAGGGGAATTATATGTTCATACGTACGCTAGTAGGCACGTGTGTATATGTGCCTACTGCCTTAACGACTTTGGAACGGTATTATGCACGTGCACAATTCTGCATTCTGAATGGCACTCACAGCGCGTGTAATGTGTTCGTATTCGCGGCGCTCGTATACGCATGTACTACGTCACGAACTTATAGGTGCCAAATTTGCGACTTCCACCCCGCTAAAAAATTGCTCTCAGTTGCCTGTAAGCGGATCTCACGTACAATATATTTTTCTGCTTTCCTTTTGGAAAAAGAAATAGCTTCCAAGTTTCCCTTTTTTTATTTCATACAGGGATATAAGTGCCTGTATATGTATATGTGTATACGTATGTACATATATACATATATGTAAATATACACATGCGCAAATATGCATATATGCAAATGTACATATATGCAAATGTACACATATGCGAATATACATATATAGCTGTATGTACATATATGCAAATGTACATATATGCAAATGTACTTATATGCAAATGTACTTATATAGCTGTATATACATGTACATATATATTTACGGGGAAAGGTGTAAAGGAGCAACGGGGTGCGAGTAGTACATAAAAAATAAGGAAGCGCACAAATAGAAGAAAAAAAGAACGAAGGAAAATAAAAAAAACGTATATAAGGGATGGGATATTACGTGTAACTTCCACTCATTTCATACTCATCATCATTTTGGTAAAAATGATGACTTATCAATTGTGTCAAACACAAGAGAAGTTTATTTCTTTAAAAACTTTTATCAGTTTGCTGCAACACAAGTTTTAACAAAACGGAGGGAAGTCGTTTGTTCGTTCCTTCACAACACGTTCATGTACATTTACATTCGATAAATAAATGCATAGAGCGATTTATATACTTTTTAAGCTCTTCAACACAAAACTTGGGAGCGGTGAAGGCACTGGGGAAGGGGGGGAGGGGACTCAGCGCGAAGAAGTTAAAACATGTATATACATACATTGCATGCATAGTCGAATACATATATTTACGCATGTATATATACGTGCACATGCGCATTTAATGTCACCATGGTGTGTACATACCAGCAAGTTTTGCAGCCCGCGTTTGTTGTAGCCTAATGCGCAAAAAAAAAAAAAAAAAAAAAAAAAAAAAAAAAAAAAAGAGAAGGGAAGAAAGGATGGTACAAACGGGGAAAAAAGGTGGGGGAAACAATTGCCAGAAGCACCTGGAGCGGAAAGGAAAACGAAAAATAAGAATGTTCACAAGTACACCCCACTTTAAGAAAAGATCTTCCGATTCACTCATCTGTGATGACAACCGGTGAAGTTTCCTCGTAAAGGTATATTCATACGGACGGGCCCCATATTTATTGTGAAAAAGACTGTTCCTTTTTTCCATCCTCAGGAATAATATATTAGGCATAATGGTTTCCCTTTTTTCCCCTTACCATTGTAAACATACAATATCGGTCGAAAGCGTGTGTGCAGGGATATCTATGTATTCCAGCGTATGTATTCGTGTGGGGGTTAATACACATAGACGTACATAAAGACACTTTGGTAGTCATGTGCGGATGCTCGGGGCGATTGAACGAGGTAGTCACGAGCGCAATTGTTGATGCCCACGTAAGCTAAAAATTAAGATCAATTTTTTCATGGAGCATATATTTTCATTTATATCACTGCATATTCTGCGAATGCATTCACACTTTACACTGATCTGTAATTCGAACGGTGTAGAGATTGTGAAGAAGCGCAACTTTATGTGTGATTTTATGCGCCTCTTCGTGAGAAGCTTCACACGCGCTCTAAATAAAAAAAAAAAAACATATGGTATATTTTCATAATTTTCCCCGTTAAAAAACAGTATGAGCATTAGGCAGCACAGTGAGGACAGCACGAAAAGTGTCCATCTATAAAAAAGTACACATGTCTAAGGAGGTATACATTTGATATGCATCCTCCCCTCGGATGAAGCTCAACTGCTGAGCTGTGTGTATCGATTACCCCCAACCACGACTATTTTCCATCCCGTTATGCTTGATGCACTATTTTAAGACAGGTTTCTACTTGAATATGGTGTTACACTGAGAAGAACACCGTGAGGAGTTTTTTCCTGCGATGCACTTTTCAGAAAAGGGTATTACTCCGCTTTATAATTCTCATGCACATGAAAATCAATATGATATCATCGGTTACTCATAAATTTCTAAAATACGTCCTCACTATTTACCATATATGTGTCTTGAACTATTTTATAGGGGGAACAGTGCTTAATACAAATGTTATTTTTTTTACATACCTTATAACGCTGCTTCAGCTTTGTTTTTCTTTCTTTCTTTTTTTTTTTTTTTTTTTTGGGACAACGATTCATGTAAATTCTCAGAATGAAACGTAGGAAAAAATTATAGGAAAGTATGATGGGAAAGCGAACCGCTTTATTTATTATTGTACGTTGCGTATGCGAGCGTATATGGTACGTTCATGTGACTACAGAGGAGCGTGCTTGTCATGGATTCGAGCTTTGCTCGTTAACAGCTGCTGTGCAGAAGTTAAATCCTGGCTTGATCGCATTCGATTTTGCAAATGCATATGCATATATAAACACAGACATTAACGCCAATGAGAGAAATATAAAGTGTGCTTTCATAAATTTATACACTATCGTGTGGGAAAAAGGATACATGGCACTAATCGTGATGTCCAGAAATGATGTATTCAAAGTTTTTTTTAAAGCAAGCTACATGGTTTTTTTTTTTTTTTTTTTTTTTTTTTTTACAACGACGTTTGTCACTTTTAAAAATGTACAGACTGTGCGAATGCGCGTTCGTCCGAATGTTTACCTATGCGTCTGCTAGCATGTACATACACGTAAAGATATACACATACGTACGCATATACACATGCACATACATACGCGCGTTACGCAGGTGTGTATAAATACATACATACATGCATACATATTTGTTAATTCCTCTTTTTAATGTACGAAATAAGGGTGCTGGAGAGACATGAATAAAGAAGTTAGCCACTTCTCATTAACAATAATATTACATTTACAACAATAGGGCGATATACATATAAATAAATAAATATATATATATATATACATATACGTGGGATTATAAATGCGCGTATAGGCATATAAATTCATATATAAGTATAAGTATGTATAGGGAGAATATGTATGTGCCGAAAAATTGGTAGGGGAAATGCGAAGCATTATAATAAATAAAGCATATCATTTAAAACCGTTTCTCTGTGCATGAAAACATTTTAAGCCTATGTAACCGCGCAGGGGCGGGTTGTTAAAACACAAAATTCGTCGAATTATATATAATATGGGTATACATACGTAAAGGATGTGCATATGCCGTAGCATATTGTGGAATATATATGGGTGTAAAAGGTATGAGGAAGCATGTGTAGGAGGGCATCTGCGCACTTGCGTCTTCCTTCTGCGTTTGGCCGTTTCTGTGCTGCAAGCACCGCTTAAGTAGCTGCTCCCGTTAAGATACTACAACGACCTTTCTTTTTTTTTTTTTTTTTTTTTTTTTTTTGCAATATTTTTTACTCTTGGTACAGGCACAATATCTTCGCAAGGGGTGGGGGGATAGGTGCAACTGTTACATGCCTTCCGCTTTATGTGCCCACTGTTTTCTGAGGACGTTTACGTGCTTCGCTTGCCGTATATGACCTCTCTTATGGATCCCAGGAATTAGTTTTCACTTGTCACTTTCGTCCCCGTCATCCAAACACTCGTACCTATTTTTTTTAATCGAAACGTTGTTCGTCTTAACTGCTGTTACAATTGCCTTCTTCGGAATTGTCTGTATTTCTACCTTTGGTTCGTTCTTTTCCTTTTCACTTGGTTTAGCAGTTACTTTTGTATCTTTGTAATAAGTCCCTTTGGGGACATATTTGTAATAATTGGCAGATTTGTAAGTATTAGTATAGTTGTAGTTGTTCATTTTGTTATGTAGATTGTGATGTTTATTGAAATGTTTATGTCTAATTCCATTATAATTGTTTGAGTAATATTTATTGTCCATTTTGTCATAATCTACATAATTGTTTCTGTCATAACTGTCTCTGTAGTTATCTCTGTAGTTATCCCTGTAGTTATCTCTGTAATTATCTCTGTAATTATCTCTGTAGTTGTCTCTGTAGTTGTCTCTATAGTTGTCTCTGTAGTTATCTCTGTAGTTATCTCTGTAATTGTCCCTATTATTTTTTTCATAATTCTCCTTATAGCTTAATCTGTCATGTGAATTTCTATACCCTCTATCATAGGATTCCTTATAATTTCCCTTATCATAAGAATCTCTATGTTTTCTTTTCTCGTCAGACAGGTAACTTTTATTGTCGTAGCTCTTTTTTTCTGGCAAACTATATTTACTATTTCTTTTCCTTTCATAATTATTGCTTCTACTACTGTGTTTTTCATAACTTCTGCCATGCTTTCTATAATCATACGAATCTTCTCTTTCTTCTTTCTTCAAATCGTCCCTTTTTTTGTGATCCCCTTTTTTCGTAGCACTGCTACTTCTGCTTCTGCTGCTACTACTTCGGCTGTGGCTATGGCTGTGACTGCGACTTCGGCTGTTGCTATGGCTGCGATTTCGGCTGTGGCTGTGGCTTCGACTACGACTGCGGCTTATGCTATCCTTTCTTTCCTCTCTCCTTTCTTCTTTTCTCTCGTCTCTTCTGCTGATATCTCCTCCCATTCTTCTGCTGCTCTCTCTCCTGCTTTCGTCTCGTCTGTCGTCACGTCGATCATCCCGTCTGTCATCTCGTCTATCGTCTCGACGTTCATCTCTCCTATCGGACCTTCTTTCGTATCTCCTGCTGTATCGATCTCTCCTTCTTCTATCGTCTGTTCTTCGGCTGCTACTGTCTCTCCTTCTGCTTCCATCTCTTCTTCGACTACTTCCCCGACTTGCCTTGTTTGAATGTGATCGGCTTCTTCTCGAACTATAGTGGGATCCTTTATCATTAGCTTGATTGTTTTCTTTCTGTTCATCTAGCAAATGTGTTCTTGCCTCCCATATATTTTCTCCCTTTTTCAAATTCGGTTTAATGAGGATATCAATTTTTTGACTTTTATTTGCACCTCCCTGAGCATTATTATTTTGAGACGTCTGGTTATTATTGTCACCATTGTTATTATTGTTACTATTATTGTTACTATTATTATTATTACCATCATTTTGTTCATTTTCCTCAGTATTCTTCTTTTTTATTTTTTTTTTCGTTTTCGTATGTAAGAGAGTCGATTTCAAGTTCGTACTAGTAATGTCCTTGCAATTTTCTGAGCTTTCGGTTTCGTAAGTATAATTGTCATTGCTTCTCTGTGACTCTACATAATTCGCCTCATTTTTTTTCTCATCAGAATATTTTTCGTCTTTACCATTTTTTTCATTATTACTATGCGAAGTTGCCGCAGCAGTAGTACTATCGTCACCTCCCTCATTATTTGTGTCCTCTTTGTTCTTGTCCTTTAACTCATCGGATTCGTTCTCATCTTCATTTTTCTTCTCTGTCGCGATAACCTTAACTGTTTTCACAGAGGTGACCTTCTTCGCCTTACTCGCGTTGTTTGCGTTCTTTACATACTTTAGCGAGTTATCATACAGGTTTTCGATATTGTAGCTGTACGAATTGCCACTGTTGTTTCCGTTTCCGCTAGCTACATTTCCACTGCTCGTTCCACTGCTCATACCGCCACTAACACCGGCGCCTGCACCGTTGTTGGTATCTTCTGCCTTAATATTCACAGCGCTCCTGTTCATGTTTTCAAAAGGTTCTTCACCTTTTTTCGCGTTATTTTCATTTATCCTTCTAAAATTCATGTTTTCCTTATTAATCATTTCGTTATCAGAACTTAGCTTAGCATTATTCTTTGTATTTCTAAAAACTGACGGGGAATCATTATTGTTACGATACATGAGACCACTTCTGTAAGAGTTATTATTTCCAGAGCTGTTTCTAATATTAAACGCGTTTACACCATCTTCTCGCTTTATATTTTTCATTATAATATTCTTTATATTAGTTTTGTCATCTTTTTTAATTATGTTGAAATCTTTTGGTTTACTTGAAAAAACATTTTCTTGATTTTTCTTATCGATTCTAAAGTTTGGGTTTCTTAAATTTGCAAAAGCATCCATGCCATCATTATTATGACTATTCATAAAATTTGCATTTTTACCAAAATCTTGATGATTCATATTTCCATCTCCCTCAGTATTTGTACTATACATTTTATTCTCATATATATGATTATGAATAGCGTTAACATTTAAGTTCTTCTTATACTCATCCATGTTTCCATTTTTCACATTGTTATTGTATCCACTAGAATTTGTGCCATTTCCACCATCTAAGTTTTTAAAATTTTTGTTCATGTTAATTCTCTTCATATTCATATCCCCTCCTCCTAAGTTGTTAGAGTTCTGGCTGTTCATGTTGCTACTACCTACGATTTTGTTTCCCTTCATACTAGCATTGTTACCCATGTTGTTTACTTGTTTCTTCATATTGTTGTTAATGTTGTTCTTGTTCATCATAAAAATCTTTTTCGTCGAATTACCTTTCATGTTGTTACCGTGGTTGCTTCCGACGTTTCCACTGCTGATGGCACCGCTACCACTACCCATGCCGCCGCTACCGTTACCACTACCAACGTTTCCAGTGCTGTGAAAATTGTTGTAGCCAAAATTTCTGCTCGTGTTTGTGCTCTTCTTAAAATTGAAAACGTTCTTATTGGTGCTTCCCCCCACGTTTTTTCCCTCAGTGTTCACGTTGTTCGCCGTGTTAATACTACCATTAGCGCTAAACGCATTGTTCATTTTTTTTGGAGTTTCGTTTTCTTCCTGATTTTCTAACTTTTTATCCCCTTCTTCCATAGTGCTGCTATTTCCATTTCCATTTCCATTTCCATTTCCATTTTCTTTTTCTTTTTCTTTTTCTTTCGAAATGCTCTCACCTAAAATTTTGTCCGGATTTGTGTCAACCGGTTTTGCTTCACCAAAAATATTTGGGTTAACTACATAACTTTTCTGATCTAGTGGTACAGTCCTTTTTTTT
Organism: Plasmodium ovale wallikeri; assembly: GCA_900088485.1. Classification (NCBI taxonomy): domain Eukaryota; phylum Apicomplexa; class Aconoidasida; order Haemosporida; family Plasmodiidae; genus Plasmodium; species Plasmodium ovale. The sequence goes on along the minus strand of FLRD01000078.1, from coordinate 32,046 downwards.
AAAACTAATTTTTTTCTTTGTTCTATCCCACCGCCAGCTGTCGCGTTAATATTATTTTCAACATTCATACCTTTGTTTGCGTTATTATTGCTACTACTATTTTGATAATTCATATTTTTTAAATTAAAATTTCCATTTGCATTAATCTTGTCATTTAATATATGCGCATTGTTTGTATTTACCTGACTCATGTTCATGTTGTTCATTGTGTTCATATTGTTCACACTATTCACACTGTTGTTCATATTCATTCCCTGTTGATTATTAACAAAATTAACTTTCATTTGATTGTAATTAAAACCAGTATTCATACTGTTCATACTGTTATTACTGTTCATGTTACTACATCCTTTCATATCCATTTTCATATTTTTATTGCTATCATTAAAGAACGAGTTATTATTCATAGCAAACATATTACTACTGTTCATATTATTACTACTTACATTGTTAGTATTTCCACTATTGTTACCATAACTATTCATAAGATTACCTAAGTTATTATTTCCCTGACGTATATTACCAAAGTTATTATTTCTTCCTATCGTTTTCTTAAATTTGTTTTGCTTTTGATTCAAATGAAAATTTTTCATTTTGTCCTTATTAATTATAACTGAAATTGTACCTTGTTCAAATGTATTATTTCCTGAAAATATCATTTTACCATTCAATTCTAATGACTTGTTCATATCTTCTGCATTATCAAATTCGACATAAGCAGCGGCTGTCTTTCCTTTCTTGTTCAAAATGTTTATTCTTCTTATACGATATCCTTCGAACAGGTTATAAATCTCTTCCTTCGTTACGTCTATGTGTAAATTTCGAATATAAATTTCGTAACTGCTCGCATAATTGTTCATATCTGCAAAGGGAAATAAAATCCGAAATGGGATTTAGTTACACATGTACGGTAAAACGAGGTACAAAAAAAAAAAAAAAAAAAAAAAAAAAAAAAAAAAAAAAATGCGCATGCATTGGGGTTAAAAAGTACTAAAAGGAAAAATACTGTGATTACGAAGCGGTAGTATATATAACACGCGAACAAACGGGATATTATTTGCATACATAAGTATACGCATGCACATGTGTGTGTGTGTGTGTGTGTGTATGTGTGTGTATTTATGTATAAATGTAGGCATCTCCTTTTACAACACATGCTGCCCAACTAGCGTGCTTTCTGCACTGTTCAACGAAATTCTTATGATGCTTTAAGAACGATGCAATGAACGGCGCTAATAGGTGGTGCCACGTATATGGGCACATATACGAGCATATATATGCACGATGGAAACTCTTTTTTCGCTGAAATAAAAATGTACCGTTTTTTGAAGGCATAAAATAATTTTGCTTCATATTCGCATTCATGTCGGTGCTGTTAAAATTGCTGTCCATTGTTCTGTTTTTCACGTCGTTATCATCATTATACGTGTCCACTGTGGAAAAGGGGAAAAAAAGGAGGAGAATAATTAAGCAGGCTAATTATACGCATACATACGCATAGACATGCATGTATATTTATGCAGGTTGTGAAAAAAAGTGTTGCAGTAGGTATTCAAACAAACAAATGTAAGTACAAGCGATTGTGTTTGCTCGTAAGAATATATACCTAGGGGAGCATCAAAATCTTCGCACATATCTGCCCATCGATTGCTGCTCTTGTTTTCTTCATTTTCTGTTTTTCCAATGTCGTTTTCGTTCTCGTTTATCTCTTTTTTCTCGTTTTCTTCGTCGTTCATCCCTTTTTTCTCGTTTTCGTCGTCGTTTATCTCTTTTTTATCATTTTTTTTGTTATTACTAACTGTTTTACCTTCGTCGTTTGTGTTACTCTCATTTTTTGTGCCCTCTTCACCATTTGCGCTGCCTTCCTCGTGTGCACTACATTCGTTACCTACTTTCTTCTCATTATTCTCGTTACTATCAGTAACCACATTCTTACTGTCGTTACTAGGGATGCTATCTTTTTCATTACTCGCCTCAACTTCCATTTTGCTATCGTCAATAACGGAACTCATTTTTTTAATTTTTTTTTTTTTTTTTTCCTTTTTCTATATCTTGTATCTTTATCCTTATAACGTGTTCTGCTTTTCCGTACACTTCTTCAGTAATTTGAAAAAATTTTATTTTATTTTTTCTAGCTACTCTTATTCTGCTATGTATAACAGTGGACGATAACTTCAATCGAAAATTTTTCTGCGATTTTCGTATATAAATTTTTTCAAATTTTATGTGCTCTAAATTGTTATATATAGTACATATATTTACAATTTCGAAAAATTGGAAGAGTATTCTCTTGCAATTTTTCTATGCAACTTTCATGCATACACTTGTTTTCTTCTTTTCAGAATCATTCATTAATTGTTCGAAATTCTGTGAATGCGTCCACTATATTGTTTGCGCATTCGCATATACAAGCATGCATATATGCACACACACGTATATATGTATATATATATATATATATATATATATATATATATATATATATATATATAGAGAGAGAGAGAGAGAGGTAGATACAGATATACTTGCAGATATGCACTTTTTATTCGCTTCACGAAATGTGATTTATGCTACACGATTATTATTCTTGGGGATTCAGAACGCATTCCATGGTAGGAAAAGGATACCCAACTATGGGGCACTTAAATGCAAATGCTTGTGTGTACGAAAATGCAGGTATATACATATGGATATATAAACATATACATACAGATATGCACATATAAGAATATACAAATATGCTTATATACGTACAAATATATATATATATATATATATATATATATATGCACTTGTATACTTCAAAAAGAATTCGAAAATCCCTGTATTTGCGAGTTAAAATTAATTTTTCGTAAATCCTCCTGTTCCCTTTCGTATTTCATCAACGTCAATTCTTCTACATATGTTAAAATAAAGAGCAATAATAAGGGGAAAAAAAAAAAAAAAATTGAAAATCTCTCCAACACTAATATTTCGTTAAAATTTAAGTCTTTCTTCTTATTCTTATAACATCCATTTTTTGTAATAAATACGGGATTTACACGTTCATGTAGTATTTCTGGGCGCTTGTGCTACAACATTCGCAGAGACTGTGCAAATGCGTGTGTACACCAAATATACAGCAACGTATCTGTGCGATTGCGTTCTGGTACGAGTACTTATCCGTACGTAAGCTTGTCAGTACGCATGCTTATCCGTACCAATAATTCTTATTTGTACAGCTATTTGTTTGTAATACGTTATTTACTCATTTCTTTTTTTCTATTTCCTCTCTTCACATAATTCTTAAAATGAAAAGATGTGATATCGAGGTGTATACCGTATTTTTAAAAATGAAAATTCAAGTGAAAAAATGAAGGTGAAAAAATGAAGATGAAAAAATGAAGGTGAAAAAATGAGGGTGAAAAAATGAGGGTGAAAAAATGGAGGGTGAAAAAATGAGGGTGAAAAAATGGAGGGTGAAAAAATGGAGGGTGAAAAAATGGAGGGTGAAAAAATGGAGGGTGAAAAAATGGAGGGTGAAAAATGAAGGGTGAAAAAATGAGGGTGAAAATGGGGGTGAAAAAGTGAAGGCGAAAATAAAAATAAAAAAATTAAAAATATATAAAAGAGTTCACAAGATATGGAATGAAAACTTTCGTATATTTTTTTTCTTTTTATTATGTACATTATAATTCATTATGATACAGTATATCTATCACATTTCATTTTATCATTTAATTCATTTCATGTAATCTCCCACCCTCAGGCTTTCAATATGACATCATACGTAATACATGCATGTATATGTATACGTATATGTATATGTATATATATATATATATATATACAATATCAACGTTATAATGTTTTTCCTTTTATCCTTAATTTTTCCCACTTTTCAATTTTTATTATCGTGGAAAATCTGTTTGCAAAGTGCTCAGCGTATATTCTTAAAAATGCTTAATTTTATAAGGAAATGTTTATATTTTATATAATATGCATATAAACATATATATACATTCGTAAAATAACAGTTTTATTTTGATTACTTACATATATGTATAAATTACTTGTATAAGTAAAAAGAGGCTTGCTTGTTTTAAAACATTGCTATTTTTTAATAAAAAGAAAAAAAAAACATTTTTTCGGGATATTTTTGTGGCATTGCTTGTTTTTAAAATAATTACATAAAATAAAGAAAAAAATGAAAAAAGCATGTACATATATATTATATGTATATATGTATATATATATATATATATATATATATATATATATATATATATATATATATATATATGCAATGCATGTATATATGCAGTTTATATTTGTACATGTATACTCGCATAAACATGTATACATATCCATTATTTATACATATTCATTGTATACACTTTCCCTATTTCGCGCACTGCAACTTGTGGTTAATAAGTGCCATAAAAAATAAACGCCAATTTTAAGCACAAAAAAAAAAAAAAAAAAAAGCTTTAATTTGAGGACTTCTTCTAGATAACTGTGGTGAGAAGTAGTGCTTTTACTTTTACCTTTTTCTTTTAATTTCTTTTTTTTTTCCACTTGTCATGGATGTGCCATTCGAACACAGCACGTGCGAATACAAATATATGAATGAAGGCACCATGCATGCATACAAGCACGCATGTGCTAAGTGCATACCGTTATATATAAAATATGTAATTTAAAATAATAAAATATAAAATAATAATGTACCGCACCAAATATGTATATATATATATGCATGGCACTTTTTTTCATTAACTTTGTTCGTTGAATGACGTTAATTAGTAGCCTAGGGAAAAAAAAAAATTATCTATACTTAAATTATTCTTATAAGTTGCAAAAAAATGTTTATTCTATTTGCATATAAAAAATACATATTTCAACAATTTTTTTTTTTTTTTTTCCAACAATAAAACTGCAACTTGGGTGGTAAATTATACATTTTTTTGTTTATAAAAATTTTTAAAAAAAGGGGAAGAAAATACCGTGCATAATATATTGTAGATGCAAAATTGCATCATCTGAGAAGCCGCAAAACGGTCTCAACAGATTTTTGGAGGTATGCATAACGACACAACGGTAAAAAGAGTTTGAAGAGAGGCTAAATTGCTATTAATGTTCCACATGAATACGTACGTAAAGTCGCACATTACTTTTTACTTATATCGTCGTGCTTATATAATTCCTATATATTTGTAAATTTTGTTAAATGCGTGCAAAAACTTGCACACGGTTTGAGTGTAGTGTGCTTTGTTTGCATAGCATATATCATTTACTTGTAGGCTGCACTAATTTTAAAGAGCGCACCCTTTTGAATGTCTTCCAACGTGCGTTGGAGAGTAATAAGTGCACTGGGAAGTTCCTGCTACGAATATTTTGTCAATTTTGGCAAAATTAGCAACTCGCGAAGATTGTGAAAAACTGGCAAAATCACGAAAATTGCTCAAAATTATTCAAGGTTGGCATAATTGAGTAAAAATTTTCGAAGCGTTATGCCAAAACGATTTCAGTGCAATTCACCAGAAATTTGAAAACCGTTTGAGGGTTTGTTTAAAAGGAACGTATAAATAGCTACATATGCCCCATGGGGGCACAAGGCATGTAATTTTTTTTTTTCCTTTTTTTTTTTTTTTTTTGTTAATCTTATTTATATGTTATACAGGCTGCGTTTAAACGCAGGAAATGAAAAGAAAAACCATAACACATGTCCATGTAAATTATACGTGTACGTATTTATGTATATATATGTGTGCCTATACAAAGAGATAAAACGCAAAGGTCTCACGGGAAATTGGTGCAATAAACGTCCCACTATGTCGTTTACAAATATATTCATTCTCTAGTAAATACATTGGCATACACATTGTTGCCCATAATTACCAACATGCATTTGGAGCTGCAGAAAGTTATTCTTTTATACAATTTTCGGAGTAGTTTATACAAAAAGAAGGAATATTTACCTACTTTCGTCAGTAAAAAGGAACGAATGTACAGAAGTGTACATACAAAGGTACATAAACGCGCATGTGCACGTGTGCAAACCCCGAACCTTATTTTATGCCAACGGAATAAAAATTTTCGACCGTAAAACATGTCAAAAAAGTATTATGAAAAGTTGCTCTGCGATATTCGTAAGTTGGAAAAAAAAAAAAAAAAAAAAAAAAAAAAAAAAAAAAAAACGAAGCAGTCGACTGACTGACCAATAAACCATTTTCTGTGTTCCCATTTCTCACCCGATGCGTTGTGAAATGTGCCATCACAGGGCAGGTTTCATGGGTCCCCAAAATATATGTAACCATGGGAGTTTTATTTTTAGTTTGGGTTTATATGCTTTCACTGTAAAATTTCTGTCGATGCAGTTGGAGATTTGTTCTGTGTGCATACACCTCAAATAAATACATTAATGAGATTTAAAAAAAAAAAAAAAAATTTATACTTTTTTTGCCTTCCTAGAAAATCAATCCAAACCAGTGGAATCAAAATTCGGGTCTTACATTCTCCAAAAATTTGGATGGGAAAAGTGAGGACGCCGCTAAAGAGGCCAAAGGGCGAGGCAGAAAAACATCGAAATGACAAAAAAAAAAAACTTTTCTGTGCATAAGTAAAACAATAAACTGCTTCTTCTCTTTTTCTTTTTAGGGGTAAGGGGTTGGGAAAACACGAAAATGGCGATGTTAACATTATGAAAATTAAAAAATATGGAGAGCATGGGGTAATTTTAATAAAAAAAAAAAAAAAAAAAAAAAAACTGCTTCATTTGCATAAATGTTTGGGAGAAAGCTCCTTATCTGTTAACATTTTTGCAACGCACATCAGCGCACTAATGTGTTTGTTTGCATTGTTGAGCACCCGTCCTAAGTGTTTTCCCCTTTTTTACGCTTTTTCTTTTGACGCAGCTGGGGTATAATGAAAAGCAGGAGAAAAACTTGGAAGGCATGTGGTGGGAGGACATGTACAATCAATGCGCAAAAAAAATTTCCCAATCGAGTAACAAGGATTACCCAGGGGCAAGTCATAAGAATGTGGAAAACAATGCATCAGCATCGAATGAAAAGCAATTAGCGGAGACGGAGAAGGTAAAGGGAGAAAAGGTTAAGAAGAAGGAGACGCATAGCAACATAAAGTACTCCATTTTCGTGAAAAAGGGCAGCTGCGTAATAAACACAAGCTGCCAAAAACCGAGCACATCCGAATCGCACGATGAGAAAGTTATCCAAAGGACTTACAATGAAAAGGGGAAAGATCGAGTAAAAAAAAAAAAGATATGCAAAAAGGACCTTAATGGACATATTAAAAATGCAGATGACAATGTCGATCAAAGGAAACCAACTGAGGGACAGACCTGTTCATGGGACAATAAGGAAAATGGCACCGCAAAAAAAAGAAAAAAAAAGAAGAAAAAAAGGAAAAAGAAAAGTAATCATTCCAGGCAGGATGAGAAAAACTTATAACGTGATCGATCTCGCAGAAAGCAAGCGAAAGCGTAACGAGTGGAACAAGTACAAAATAACATCATTTCAGTGTAACAAGGCCATGTAATAATCCATCGAACAGGTCAATTCGCACAGGTATAGCAGACATAGGAACACCAAAATAGTTATAAAGTGAATGGAATTATGAATGGGGTAAAAAAAGAATGAGGTTTTATCTTTACTGTATTTATATATACCAAAATGTACACCTTTTCTCCCCTTCCATTTAACGGTCCAAGAATAATTTTTATCATCCATTGAAAAAATATACGAGAATGGAAAAAATGCTCATTTAAAAAATTTGTGTATACTCTACAGGCACTCAGTTAAGCTCTCCCGCCTTCCCATTCCTTGCTATATATATATCTTTATAGAAAGGGGAGATTTTTTTTCTTTTTTTTTTAATATCATTCGCTTTGTTAAACAGATCTAGGGCCAAAACTAAAAAAATGGCACACAGCGGAATGGTACATGTACTAAAGCTAAACTGCTGCATGTATTGTCGTGGCATCGGCACGCATGTAGGTAAAGCTTGCGTTTGTATATTCCTTGTTTAAACGTTTTTAAAATTAGTTAAAAAATATTGGAAAAATGCTCAAAGTTTGACCACTTCGCGAGTGAAAGGAGAGTATAAGGGAGGTGGTGAAAGTGAAGCCAAAAAAAAAAAAAAAAAAAAAAGAAGTAACGAATGAAAACCCTTTTTTTTTTTTTTTTTTTTTGCGAATTTTATGGGCGCGATGTTTTAAGGTACCTAATCACTTCACATACGAGACAAAAAAAATAAAAAAAATAAAATAGTAAATATAATAGGAATATAATAAGCTGAATGGGCATTTCTATTACGCATGCGTAAACTTGTAAACGTGCATGAATGTATACATACAAGTGATAACACGATAGCGAGAAAAGCATATGCATAGGAACAACGTCGGACACATGTAATTTTACTTTACGGGAAAAACGGAAAAAATATTGCAACTCATTTCTTCCTTTTTCTCTTGTCAGTTTTGCTCGTTTCTTCGTGTTTGCTGCTCGATTCTTTTCTTTTATTTGTTTTCCTTTCGGGACCTTTTCCCCCGTCATCTGTTGCATTATGTTCGCCAATTCCCTTCTTCCTCCTACATATACCTTTTTCTTCCGCATCTCCCGTTTTTTCCGCATCTTCCGTTTTTTCCGCATCTTCCGTTTTTTCCGCATCTTCCGTTTTTTCCGCATCTTCCGTTTTTTCCGCATCTTCCGTTTTTTCCGCATCTTCCGTTTTTTCCGCATCTTCTATTTTTTCCGCATCTTCTGTTTTTTCCGCATCTTCTGTTTTTTCCGCATCTTCTGTTTTTTCCGCATCTTCCGCTTTTTTTACTTCTTCTACTTCTTCTACTTCTACTTCTTTCATTTTTTTCATTTGGCCCCCCGACTTGCCAACGGGGCACTCAGGAATGCTTACCTTCTCATCACTGATAATTTGCCAAATTTTATCGGGGATTTTTTTTTTCAAAACTTCGGGGAATAATTCTTTGATATACTTGTACATCTTTTGCGGATATTTCAGTCTCCAGTTTTCGACTCGCTTGGAGATTTTATTCCACATATAGCCTGTACAAGGGGAAGAAAGTAGTGTTTTGGTTTATTTGCTTTGGATATATACATACGAAAATGGGAACGGATGCAAAATCCATATGGCCGTTGCAGTATGCGCACAAGTGCTCCGTTGCACAGACGGCCATTATTGGAGGATATATATACCTCTGTTGGGCTCAGCCTTTATGCACTTGTTGATGATGTCCTTCTGGTTAATTTCATTCTGTTGATCCATCTCAAATGCTAGGAAGGTGGCCCAGCCATCGCCGAAGCTCGGGTTCAGACTTATCACTCTGTAGAACCATTTCCTAGCTTTGTGTGTCTTGAAATTTTTCCAAAAGAGAACAGCTACAGTTAAAACTACATATGCATTATTACCACAGTTATTGAAGGCACTAACCGATTTGCTATTTTGCAGATTTTTATTTTCCAGTTCTATGGCCTTGGACCATAGAATTCCAGAGGTTGGGCATTCTTTCAATGCCTCTGAAATAATTGGGTTTACATTTTTATTATTACAACATAGTTCTATTTCTATCAATTTTAACCATAACAAATCATAGTTTTCAATAACCTTCACAGATGCATTTACTGCAGAATTTTTGTCCAACTCGTTTTTACTATTTTGCATCCTTCTACTGGTATTTGTCTCCCCTTCAACGTTAGCACTCTTTGTATCCTCAATATTTTTGCCCAAGTCCTCTTCATATGTGTGTTCGCTACTTTCAATAATTTCTTTGTTTTTTAAAATATGGCTATTATTATTTAAAGAATGAATATACTTTACCTTAATTTTGGCTTTCTCTACTAAAGCTCTCGCCGAAGTGTAATTTTTTTTCGTGATTTGCAAGTCGATGGCACAAATCCACAAATTGATGGATGCAGGGCAGTAACGCAACCCCAGCTCGTATATTTTCTGTGCGTTATGGTATGCCTCATCTGGGCGATCTTCCCTACCTGCACTTCCACTCGCGCTGCGACTGTGTGTGGAGCTTAAGTTTGTGGTGAGTTCGCTACCATCGTCCTTTTCAGCATCGTCCTTTTTGGGATCGTCCTTTTCAACGGAGTCCTTCTCTCCTGCACTCCCCGCGATTGTCTGCGTAATTTCGTCCATCTCGATCTCAATCTGCCCCGCTATCATGTATAACTTGTCAAAATGCTTATGCATTTTAAGAGCTTCTTGCACGAGGTGTTTGGCCTCGGCATAATTTCTAAGTAACCTTTCTAGTTGAACTGATTGCATCCAAATTTTTGGTGTATTGCACTGTATTCTTGATTTCTTAAGAAGAAATCTTGCTCTATCAAATTCGTCATTTTCTCTCTCCAACTTAACAGCAGCTAGCGAAATGACTTCTGTGTTTTGATTATGCATAAACGATTCAGCAAGAATTTCTCTTGCTTTATCTATCTCGTTGTTTAACCATTTTTGTTTAGCTAACATAAGCCAAAGAACACTCGAATGGGGACAGTTTTTCACAGCTCTGTGTAATACTTCATCTACGTTCTCTCTTTTTCCATAGGCTAATTCAAGATTGGCTAAAGCTAGCCATAATGATTTTTTCGATTTAAATATTTTCAAAGCTTCATTATATAAAACTCTAGCAGTATGAAATGATTTATTGTTAATACAATTTTGTGCATCTTGTTTGTATATACTTTTTTTGTTTAAATTGTCTACACCTATATTCATAGTATTCTTAATAATACTTTGACATGTATGTAAAAAATTTGACTTTTCACATTCTTCTGCAAATCTTATCCATTTATCCCTTTCAAAAATAACATTTTTCGATGATAAATTTTCAATACATCTCTTAATAATAACATCTACCATGTTTATATTACCTTGTTTTTCTTCTAACTTAGAAGCATTAATCCATATTTCCGCACTAGTAGGAATTTTTTTCCTTGCCTCGTTCAGAACTTTTTGAGCTTCATTATAATTACACAATCTGGCTAGTGCAATCCACATTTCGATACATTGTGGTATACATTCTACGGCCCTTTTTAAAAGTATATATGCATTGTTTTCATTTTCTAACGATATTGCTTCTTTCCAAAGGGGAACTGAATTAGGTATACATTCAATAGCTTTACGTAAAACTTTTCTCTTATCATTTAAATTTTTTTCCTTTTTATATGCTTCTAACCACAATTTGACTGATGTTGGAATATGTTTAATAGCTTTTGCTAAAATTATTTTTACTTCACTTAATTTGTCTTCTAACCTAACAGCTTCTAACCAAACATCTTCATTTTTCGAACATTCAATACATCCTTTCATAATAATTTCCTTTGCTTTCTCCTTTTGTTGAGCTAGTTCCTCAACTCTCGCTGCTGCAATCCAACCAGGACCATGTTTCGGGTTAGTACTAATAACCGATTTTAGTAACGATCTAGCTTTATTAATATCAGCAATATCCGCATCATTTACCAAACTTTTTGCATTTAAATTTGTTAAATATCCCTTAGGATCAATCACTGTTTGTCCTTCTACATTATCAATAAGTTCGTCTAACTTTACAGACAACACAGTTCCTCTTGCTTCTCCCAAATCGTTTAGAGACAATCTATTCATATTGTTTAGAAGTGGTGTGTTATACCCACTAATACTTGAAGCGTTTAATGGGGTATTATACCCAGATAAGGTAAAAGGGGTATTCAATCCGCTATATGCCATATTTCCCTTAAATCCGCTTCTTCCATTGTAAAGAGGTGTTTCTATTCCGAAAGAAGACGAACCTTTCATAAATGGAGTTTGCATCCCAAGACCTATAGGGGTACTCAATCCTAACGGCGTACGTAATCCTAGGGGTGTACTTACTCCCATTGGGGTTCGTAACCCTAAAGGGGTTCGTAACCCTAATGGGGTTTGCATTCCCAAAGGAGTTTGCATTCCTAGAGGAGTCCTAAGGCCGCTGGAATCGGAAGATGCGTTATAATTTAGATGCATATTCGATTCGTTTATTCTTTTCATAATTAGACTGTCTGGAGCTGGTAAATAACTTTTAGGAACTTTCTTCTGTTTTTGTCTAGAATAATTAAGAACAGTTGGGATGGATTCCCATTCTTCCAAAGTAACATTAGCTAAATTTTTTTTCAAATCACTGAACTGTTCTTGTATAGTTGGTTTTTGTGCTCTCATTTTGGAAATTTCTTCTTTCAATTTGTTTTCTCTTCTACTTTTTCTTCTTACATCCATACGTGCATCTATATTGTCATAAATAGCATCTGCTTCTTTGTCTTCTTCGTCATATTCTGTATCCTTAAACAGCGATTCGGAATAACCATGAAATTCGTCATAGTTAAAATCGGAATAGTCATTTTTGTCTTTATCATCTGTTGTGTCATCTCTACTTACTCCACCCGAGAATCCCGTAACCCCTCTTCCTTTCCCTGGAATATACCCAACGGGTGCCTTCCCAAAGGGTTCTGCCTTCACCGGGTTAAAGGTGTACATATCGTTCCTACTGCTTTTCATTGTTACTCACTGGTGCCTTTCAGCATTTATACTCTTATCAATGTGAAGGATATAAGCAAGGTACCCCTGGGAGAGTAGATACACAGGGGGAAATAATTCACACGTCAAGGGTGCACTCCCTTGGTGACACCTCCCACAGTTATGCACTTAAGTCGCCAAAATAGGTTGGCGCAAAAGAGGATAATCTACTGCTACGTGTGTTATCGCGCTTGGAGGAAAATAAACTATTATGGAATTTTTTCTTTCTTTCGTAAATTTTGTCTGAATAACACGTACATTACGAGTAGGCACATGTGCTGTTGAACTTTCTCTTGATGCTTGACAAGGGGTTGCAAAAATTCGGCGGGAAGAGGGGGAAAGTTTTTACGTCCACCCTGTTTATCAGGCATTCGTTGCTATTGCAGCTTGGATGTGGGGACACCTTCTAATGCTGCCACTGAAGCTGTGGAGAGTGCCTCTCTACGAGACAGTTCTTCCCTTGCAAAATTCGCTTCTTGCCGTGTTTCTCGTTTACCCCTTTAGCAATGTGAATTGCTAATATAGCCTTAAAACTGTATTAACTAGTGTATATAACCCTTTTCCTGTACAATTCACACAGCTTTAGCGAACTCGTGGCGGAAAACTGCTTCTGCTTCGTTCTCCGTTAATTTTAATTAAAAGCTCTGCGTCAGCGTTATTTACAAATGTTCTGTAATTCGGCATATTTTTCATAAGGTTCGACATGCTATAGCTGTATGTTAACACCGAACAAATGATTTGCAACTTCGATTGATGACGAAGATTCACTGCAAAATGCACTTATCAGAATGCGATAGTTTTAGGGGCACTTCCCCTTTAGGGGTTAACATATGTAATACATGTAGGTATGTATGCATATATATTATATACATAAGAACACATTCATGCAAATATGTACATAACATAAACATATACATGCCACTAAAACGGTTTCGCAAACGTTTTGCTTCTTCACAATTTCGGTGTGCTGTTCTTCAAAAGTACGTTCTTTGTAGTTTAAGGGGTTAACCGCGGCGCTTTATGGAGCTATAAACCTTACATTTGCACATACGTACATATATATAGGTATATATGCATGTGCATTATATGTACATATTTGAACGGGTCATCTGACGAATGTCGTTGAGCTGCTACAAACGGATGTGATAACAACAATTTAAATAAATTAACCTTACGCTTTCCGCGTTTTTCAAGTTCACGTTTCAGCTTGTTTTTGCCTAAAAAACATAACTGTAAGGAATAAGAAAAGGAATTTTCTCTCTTTATGAAAAGATCCATTTTGAGAGAAAAAAAAGGAAGTAACGTTTGAAGGCTTCCATTATTTATTTTATTTTTTTTTTTTTTTTTCACCTTCCAGTGATTTCAAAGATGGCATTTTGTCAAGTGCCATTTGGCGACTATACTAGTTCAAAGTTTTTTTCTTGTTTTTTTGTTTTTTTGGTTTTTACTGGTTTTACTGCTATTTTTTCTTTTTTTTTCCTTTTTGCTCGCCAAATGGGAAATGTACGTTTTGCGAGTGTCCCCGAATTTTTCGAGATGCTTCTTTTCGAGTTCCCCGTCACACAATAAAGAAAACATGTGTTTGGCACTTTGCTTACGTTCGAACATCCATATTACCACATTAACATATACATGTATATATTTAACTGAGAGCATGCTTGTGTAACTACCCTTGGCGATTTATTGTGCTCGCACATTGGGATGTTTTGTTAAGAATGTTTTAAAAAGTTTTTAAGAAAAGATGAATTGTTATTTTTAAAAAGTAAAAATGGAATAACCGTTTTTCATCCATTTTCCACAACAAAGGGGATGCATTTTTTCTCTATTCATTTTTGCACGCACATGCCGATGTGAACACAGGTGAAAAAGGGAGAACATCGACGGGGGTACATTATAACGTTCGCACACGTAGAAGTGCACGTATAAGTAAATGGGCATAGGAACCCATGAAGCAAAAAAAAAAAAAAAAAAAAAAAAGGACATTAAGCATGATGAACAATTTTTCTTGAGGCGTTTAATTGTCCAGGACAACTGTCACATAAAATAACAAAAGGGTGCATTATAATTTGAAGAAAGAAAATACTTCCGTAATGGGAAAAAGAGAAAAAAAAAAAAAAAAAAAAAGGAGGATCCAACAAATGGCCACAAAACACTACTGCCATACTGATTACACACGAACAAGTGGGTGCTGTCTACCATGGCGCAGTTACAAAACGTCAAGTTATAATATTAACGCACATGTGCAAATGCATGTGTACCTAAGAGCGTACCTGCGTACATAATGGCATGGTATTTGTGACATTAGAAGATTTTTTTTTTTTTTTTTTTTTTCACTCCTTCTCGTAGCTAAAAATTTTGCTGAAAATTTCTCCTATAAACTGCTATAAATGTCTACCTTTCTTCGTTTCATTTCCAAAAAATAGTATTCCTGAATGCATATAAAAAATCTATACAAAATATTGGTTGGCTTGAAATTATATGTTAATAAAATAAAGCCACTAGAAAAAATAGAAAAGCGTAATAATTTGGTAACAAATGGGTAAAAAAATATATTAAGAAAACAAAATAGTAAACTAATAATGACAAGAAAATAACCAAACTTTCTAAAAATATAAAGAAAGATCTGGGACCATTTCATAATACAGAAAACGATATAGTGAAAATATTTTACATTATTTATAATATCATCGTCAATTACGTTTGCTACAAATGTTTTTATGACGCTGAGGTTGATTTCTGTATCTACTTCAGTACTATGATTGCAGTGAGCGTTCGTGTAGGTGGTGTTGTTACTGTCACTATTTCCATGAGGGCTTACATCATGGTTAACTTTGGCATTAGCACTAGCACAAGCACTAGCACTGGTACCATTGTTCTTATTGTACTCATCAGTGTAGTTAAGAGTGCTGCCGTTCTCTTCATTATTGGAATTTCTTCCTCTGATGGAGCTATGGCCATTCGGTCGCTTCTTTTTCCCCGTCTTAGATCCTTCATCGGTGACATTACTGACCGCTTCTTTGGTTTTCCCTCTTCTGGAGTCACCGACGTCTCCCTTTTTCTTCCTGCCCCTAACCACATCCTTCCAATTTAGCTCTTCCTGACCGCTATTGTTGCATACGCTAGACTCGATATCACTCCGGTGGTTTGGAGGATCCACGGATTGATCTGTGCTTACATCATCCAGGGAGAAACTGTCACTGCTGCTACTACTCCCGCTTATATCGCTACTACCGCTATCACTTTTTGTTCCACTTTCGCTTTCATCACCACTTCCACTGTTGTTATCACTACCGCTGCAACTGGGAACAGCGCTATTTCCCAAATGATCACCCTCCTTGAGAGAGTTCCCGATTAGATACTCCTCCGCATGGTTCATTCGATATCCACCTAATTGCTTTGCCTGCGTCCAATAAATGAAAGAAGAGTTGTTGTTCTTCTTCTTTGATTTTGTTTCCTCTTGCGTACAACCGGTAAATTTATTACCTTTTTTGATCTGATCACTTTCACGAATTATCGAAACTAAAATGAAAAAAAGTAAACTTAGTACTACTAAAAAAAAGGAAAAAAAAAATTTGCAGAAAAAAAAGGAAAAAAAGAAAAAAGTAACAAAAAATACAGAATATAATGGGGTTTTCCAAGATGCAAAATTATAAATAATAGAAAAAAAAGGTAACCAAATAGTATCAATATTTAATTTTATCATTTTTAATTCATCATATAACTGATTTATATTTAAATCATTGTCTAAAATTTCATTCTTCTTATTAATACAAGTATAATTTAATGACGATATAGCATTTAGTTGTAAAATAAAACTGTTATAATTTTTTTTATTTGACAATTTTACAAAAATTCGAACATTATAATCATTTGTGTAGTTTATTTTTTCTGTGGAAGTAGTAGTTTCACTATTGTTGCGCGATTTGTTTTCTTCTCCTATTATACCTTTTTTTTTTGAATTAGATTTATCCCTATCATGATGTGTAGGATTGAAAGACATGTTCTCTGTATAACCACCAGACATATGTTCTGATGTGTGCATATCAAAATGATCTTTTTGTTCCTTTTTGTAGCGATATGGATCCAATAGTATAGCCATTTTATTCATGTACTTAAGAATTATATCATACTTTTTGGACAATTCTAGATATGTAATGTCTATTAGAGCACTACCAATAAATTCATCTTCAACTATACCTTCAGTTTCATCCATATCAAACAATTGAATTTCAATTTTACTTTTAATATAATGTATTTCAATTTCTATTTTTTCTTCCCAAATATTTATTGAACTATCTAACACTTTTGTTCTATATACTTCGACATTATTTAGTAAAATTTTTAAGTAGGGATGCATTAAATCGTTATCCTTGTTAGATCTATATGTACTTATTCTGTTCAAGTATCCATATAAAAATAATTTTAAGACTAAAAATCCCTTGGTCTTTCTTGGGTTAAATGTATCCTTAGGCTTTGTTAACCCCTTCCACCATTTATATCTATTCAATACTACATCGTCTTTCATATTTATTAAATATGACCCATTTTCCAACACTAGGCCTTTTGAAAAACGCAATATTTTCTCATTGTTACTACTTCTCGTATTAGCTACCATTTGATTCACTTTACTGCGATTTTCCTCTTCGATTCGGTGTTTTCAAATGCATACTTACTTTGCCAAAAAGTAGCTAGAAGGCAAAATGCACTGGGCAAAATTTTCGCGCACACAAAGGAAGGCAAAATGCACGCGGGGAGTGTGGGGAGAGGGACAAATACACGCACAAAAAGGGACAAAGGCGCACGCACGCGAGTAGCAAAATATACACACGTATGGACTCATATACATAAGTACGTGCGAAAATGTATACGTAAATGCGTACGTATGGATCGATTGCTGGATTGGATGTCTGAATGGCTAGATGGATGCATGCATGTATGCTTGTATGTACGCAAATGTAACGCACGTTTGTATGTACGTGTATGTATATGTAAATGCATATGTACATGCGTATGTTTCTCCTTTTTTACGACTGTTTTTCAGTTAACAGTGGCAGCTGCGTGTTAAAATAACCTAAATGGCAATATTTAAAAAAATAAAAAAAAAAAATCGTGCAACGAATTATGCTCATGTAATGTTTTTCGTATACAATTAAACTCAACCAAATGTTAACACGTTAAAGCAGGTAAAAATAGTCGTAACCTTTTTTTTTTTTTTTTTTCTTTTTTTTTGGTGTTTTTCATTTGTTCACATTCTTCCTTTTTGCCAAATGATTTTACTTTTTTTTTTTTTTTTTTTTCTCTCAATTTGTTTATATTTTGGCTAATACCTGATGTGTGTGTATTTTTTATTCTATAAAAAATGTGAAGGAAATTGTGAGGGGAAACCAAGAAATGTGAGAGTTTCAATTTGTTCATTTTTTCGTACGTATGCATATACACATACTAGTTGCTCGTACGACTAAAAATCTTGTTAAAAAAAAAAAAAAAAAAAAAAACTGGGTATTTGCATTGAGCCTGTATGGTCATGCGTACATTAAGCGCAAAAAAAAGAATACATATGCATACAATGCACGGGATGATAAAAAAATATGGAGAAAACTGCTTTGCAAATCGCCATGCCGATTGACCACATTTCCATTTTTCTTTCCCTATCCCCTTTCTGCACAAACGTATTTAGATGAATAAGTGATGTGCGAAACGGGAAACTAGAGAAGAAAAAGTGCGACTGCTACTTAAACGTGAGGAACTTTCCTGAAAAGGTGAGAAAATACCCAAGAAGAGAAAGTTAATTCCCACCTTTAACACTCGAAAAAAATTGATGATTAAGGTGACCAATAATACAAAACCGATGTTTTAAATAAAAAAAGAGGCGTCTAAATTTTCCCTTTTGAAGTAGGCAACTTATGAATTGCGAGACATTATCTTTAAGACAATAAGATCACTTGCATGTGAACACATACGAACATACCTTTTTTTATACACATTGATAAGTTTACTTTTTTAAATAATGGTAAATACAGATTAATTTGTCATTGCTCTTGCATATTTAGAGAAGTATCTCAAAAAATTGAGGAAAAAGAAATGTAAATAGTGTTGTTGCATTTCAAGGGGGAAGCGTAATATGTACGAACTCCAAAAAATGGTCTATATTCGTGTAAATGCACAAGTATAAAAAAAAAAAAAAAAAAAAAAAGTGAACCCCGTTTATATAATTACAACTTTGGTTACTACCAAACTCTAAACAAACATTTTCGAGAAAAATGTATGTCCCTTTTGTGGTTTACATGTATCGTATGTTGTGATGAAAAAAAAAAAAAAAAAAAAACAACCTGTTGTTTGAGAATTTAAAAAGGGTAAGGGAAAACCTCCAGTATCCCCTTTACGTTAAAGAGAAAAAATGCAGTGGTTAAAATTTTGTATTCTCTATTTTACTCTTTGTTCCGTTTGTTATTCCATTTTTTAGGCCGTATTTTTATTCCTTTTTATTGTAATTGAATTCCCTCTTGTATTTCTTATTTTTTTCCTCCTGTAAAATGCGTTTCACATTTTCATTGTCTTCAAAAATTTGAACCTTGTTTGTGTTAATGTCCCTTTCCTTTTTTTTCATTTGATAAATTCCCCATTCTTGAATCAAAAATCTTTTTAAATAAAGAACGTAAATTATGCCTAGCACACCAAAGGAAATTTTCTGAAACGCAACAAGAAAAATGGAAGATAATTGAGAGAATGAAATGGAGAGGGGCATGATCAAGCGGTAAAAAAATAGGGACCCCAATAAGGGTAGAAAAAGGGGCAACCATAATATTGTAACACAACGGATTGCGCTGTACAGTGTGAAAGCACAACGCAAATTAGAGGCATACACCTAAAAGGTACACGAATATATGTATACAAAAATGCGCACACATACATACCTGCATGCGCTCACATGTTGCATATCGTTTAAAGCGTTCACGAAATAAAGTGGCATACTAATACGGTTACTCAACGAATTACTCATAAAAAGAAAAAATAGCAACATAACGTGTTATGCTTCAGCAGTGTTGTGACAAAAACGGGATAATGAAAGCCCGCGTACGTTATACGTATAATATATGTAGCGTACTTTCACACATAACGTCGTAAAACTTTCTTCTCTTGCTCTCTCTTTAAGAGCATTACATTACCACGCCATTCTCCCAAAGGAAACGTTTCATTTTTATAGAAATTACCAAAAGGTGAAGGTCGATTTGTAACTATACCGAAGAAGGTAACATAAAAATTTTCTCTTTCATAATAAGAATAATCATATATATTCGAGAAAAGGGAAAAACTTTGGAACTATACAACTTTTCTTGTCATTGAAAAGGTAAAAATAAAACTATATTAACTCACGTTTTATTTTATTGCTAATTTAATTTAAATCAACTTATTTAATTTTTTTTTACTGATGAAATTTAAAATTTTCTTCTAATTTTTTCATCCCTACATGTAGTTCATACGCAGTTGAGAATAATGAACAAAATAAAATTTTTGTGTGTATAAAAATAAGAGAATTTTTGGAAGTAAAAATCGTTGAAAAAAAATTTGAAAAAAAGTTTATATGGAAACTTTTGATGATATAAAAAATGATCATACAGATTAAAAGAGAAAAAAAAAAAAAATAAAAATAATATACTGATAACATATATGGGTGAATAAAGCTTAGAATGGGAAGATAATTTAATAAGTAAAAAAATGAAAATAAGTTAACATAGTATAAGTTAACATGGTATACTTAAGATCGTGTATTTAATGCAGTACGCGCCTAACTTGGTATATTTAACGCAGTATATTTAACACAGTGGAAATGTTACATAATAATGGAAAAATGGCGGCTTTTCCCCCTTCCTCATTAATGCTTATCAGTTGCTGCCTTTCGTCTCTGCATGATAACAACTTTCTGTATTTCTTCCCTTTTTGCCTTTCCCCTTTTGTGTGTACCCAATTTCTTTTTGGCATATTTTAAACTCCTTTTAGTTGAAGCCGATGTTCCTACTTTGATCAATTCAATTAATCTTTTTTCATATGGACTGAATCCAACTATTTCTCTGACGACATCCTTTATTAATTCCTTTTTTTTTGATGCAGGTTTCTTTTTTAAATTTGCCTTTAAGTTTATTTTCGTAACAATGTGTCCGCTGTTGAAACCGACTACGATAAAAAAAAAAAAAAGAAAAAACAAAGTATATATAAACATATATCCTCTTTTGACACACGTACGAGTAATTTACGCATATCAGAGTAACATCTGTACGCGTACGCGCACACCACCTTCGATGATACGAGCAAAAAGATACGCTTTGTTATTAGTATTAATTCTAATTTTTTATTTATGAAAAACATCTTCATAGCAACACTTTGTGAATGTAAATATATGCATAAATATGTATACATTTGTATGACCTATATGTACGCGTCTCTAATTTCCTTTTCGCCACATATCATAAATCTTCCCCCATACTTGTAAAACTAACCTGCTATTCCGGTTGATGGTTTTATGGTTGATTTCCTTCCCATTTTGTATAAAAATAGAAGATATAATTTTTTTTTCTGAATTTGCTAAATTGGCAACTTATTTTACGGTCAAGTATTATTGTACTTATATTTTACTATGTATTTATGTATATAGCGCGCGTTAAACTGCAAAATTTTTAATTTTTAAAGAAATGTTCAATTAGCAATTTGGAATTAGCAATTCGCAGTTTCACCTTTTCCTTTATATAAAAAATGTACAAGTTTTTTTAACTTTAATTTTTTCTGAAGGACAAAAAAAAAAAAAAAAAAAAAAAATTAAATCGTTATGATGCTAAAATATGTGCCTCCGGTTATGCATACAATACATATTGCTAATATGTATAAAAACAAAAGGGGGAAAAAATTGTTTACGACTCAGGCACGTTTCAACCGCTAAACGAGGAATACACTATATCATACGTATATACATATACATATACATATATATATATATATATATATTTATGTACACAATTATGCATTACCAACATTCGTGTACACGTACATACATTACAAACTTACCTTCGTGAACTTTTTGGGTTTATGTTCACTTCATTATAGGAACAAATACTCATGGAATTGCCACAAAAGAGGAAGTTTACATATTTTACTAAAACGGTTATTGAAAAAGCTTCATATTGCCGTATTAATTTGTATGTCATACTGCCATAACTTATTAGTGCCTTCAGTGGTTATTTTACGCCAGCTATTGTATATTATATTGAGTTATAGCTTTAAGTAAAAGCACAGCTGAAAAGCATAACAATTCGGATTTCAACTTATCATTAAAAATTTGTGCATATAAATAATTCATACCTTTAATTGTTTTATTTTTTATTTTATTTTATTTTTATTTTATTTTATTTTATTTTATTTTTATTTTATTTTATTTTTATTTTAATTTTATTTTTGCTCTGTTTTTACATTATTCTATGCTTATTTTAATTTTGTATAATTTTGTTTCTGTTTTTCTCATTTTTATTTTATTTTGATTTTTACCTTTTTTTGCATTTATTTTTACGTTTTTTATAACCCTTTTTTGTTTGTGCTTTTTATATGCATTTTTTACACGAAGATTGAAAAGCATTGTTTACAAATGCTTAAGGGTGATGTAGTATTTTTTCTGTTGAATATGCTTAAAATGTTTTTCCACTTTAAGCATTTTTTTTGTTTAAAAGCAAAATGTTTTTAAATTTAATGAATGAATAATTTGCTGTTCTTTTAATGATAAAAAGTTGTACGTGCATAATATGTTCATACAATCATATCTGTATTTGTGCCCCCATCACAACGGCTAATTTTTGCATAAATTCAGCTGAACAAACGGAAAAGTTTTCGTTCTTGTGCTGGGCAGTATTGAAGATTGACATATTGTATTGCTCAGTAAGGTGTTTAACATACATATGAACAAATATTTATGCATTGTGTTTTGCCATATAAACATATATATATGCACATTTGTGAATATTTGTATATATTATACCATATATGGAATGCACAATGTGAATCAAAGAACTGAACTCCTATCATAAGCAGTATGCATTTACTGCTTCATAAGGACCATGCGGATTCATCATCCCAGTGAACCTTTTATTATCTCCCACCATGCAAAATGGTTCTCTTCCATTTTTAAACGAACAAATTCTTTCAAATGAAACCATAAATTTGTTATTAATTTTATTTTCTATGATGAACTTTCAAATTATTGACAAGCATATGTCTGATATATAATATATAGTTGACGATATTTTATATAGTCTGAGAAAATAATTTTAATAAATAATAAAAAAAAAAAAAGTCGGTCAAAGTGTATTCCGTGTTGTTTAAAACTACTTCCTATTAAACCCATTTGTTGTACACTCCAAAAAGTGTGTGCACAGTTCTTCTATCCCTACAAGCTCAATATAATAGAATATATTGTTCTGTATATTTTGCCCTTAAACAAAGAAGGAAAAATAGAAGCATGGTTAACGGAAAAATTGTGACTTCAGTGCAAAAGGTACGCATTACTTTTCTCTTTTGTAATAAGAACATTTTTTCAAATATGGCATACGTTAAAGGTTTAGAAAGTATTAGTAAAAGTGACATGTCCTGGTAAACCTCATTTTTACCTACCCATTTTAAAGTAAAATTTCACATGTTTTCGAATATTATTGTTTTCATGAAACAAGTAGAAAACCATATAAACGGCAAAAAGTGGATTATTATGCCTTCTCTGTAAGAGAAAAAAGTAAGTGCAAAAATGTTTGAAACTATGTTTTCTTTTTCTCATGATTTTTTTTCCTTTTAAATTGTAATAACAAAAAAAGATGAAAATTAAAAGGATTCAGGTAGTTCTACTTGATATATGCATTTGGCAGTTTTGCTAATATACATGCGTACGTAGTCGTTTAGAGGCGAAATTTTTTGTTACATTGGTAACTACGGACAAATTAGGTGCATACATTGAAATTCGTGGAGGGCAAATGTAAATGCATAGGCATTTTATATATCTCTACAGTCGGAAGAATTCGAATACACAACTACGTTACAAGGAATTAGGAAGTAAATGCATTGTTTCCTTATGCAACGGTACTAAACTTTTCCGAATTGCCCTTTTTTCACTCAATAAATAAATGTTAGGTTTTATCTAAATAAAATTATTAACATTCACACCACTTACATAACTATGTTCATTTTTTTTTTTTTTTTTCTAGCGAATATGGGAAAAAAAGAAAGCTACATATTTACCTGAACAATTGAGCTAATAAATAAACACATTTCTGAAAACAAGCCATCTAAAAAATTAACAAATTTAAAAAAGAAATAAAATTTTTTAAAAAGGAAATATATTTTTTTTAAATATTTTTTAAAAATAAATATGCTTTTATAAAAAAATATTTTGAATAAAAATTTTAAAACGTTTTTATGGAAGAAATATTTTTATTTTAATAAGCATTTTCATACATTTTTATGGAAGTAATTTTTAATAAATATTTTCATACATTTTTATGAAAAAATAATTTCAACAAATGAAAATTTTTATTAAGTACATATACCTTTTTTAATTTAACCTCATGTAAACATTTGCTATTTCCTTTAGAGAATTTTTTTTGTATGTTCGTTGAAAATTTTTCCTTTTATGTATTTTTATTTTTGTAATAATGAATTTAAAAAAGCTTTATATTATACAATAGGCTTGACGCGCTTTTCCCCCGAAGGGAAAGAAGCAAAAGTGGGTACTTATATATTTACATATCAGCTTACATGATGCATACGTATGAATGTATGTTTGCATGTATATATATATATATGTAAATGTAACATTATGTGGCTTATTTTTTAAGAGAATATATTGTGTTCGTGTTTCCATCACAAGGCTAATACTCATGTTATATCTTTTCGTGAACCATTTGTAGATATCAAAAGTATTACGTTACTCATGAAAATGTAGCTACCATACTGAATTTAAATCAACATTTTTTTTAATCATATAGTAGGTACTTTTTCATTTGTACATATGCAGTATGCTTTTCGAAGCACTTTGTTTGTGTTCCGTGTATATTGGTACAGAATACTTTATGTTGGAAAATGCGAAATCAGAGATACTGTAGTTCAGTGGTATATAAGTATATATACGTTCGCATTTTACATATATATATGTGTATGCATGCATACTTTTATTTAGAAAAATTTTCACCATTATTTATTTGTTTGGGGAAAGTAGAGTAATTTGACATTTTGAGTAATTTTTCCCTTTTTCGTGCCACCCCAATTTTTTAACTTATACATCCATCCATACATACATATATATACATATATATATATATATCACTGTATGTAGTAGGACTTACGTTCTCTAGATACCAGCATCTTTTTAATGCTTTATTAAACGTTTTTCGAAATTGTTTATATTTTCATGCATTTGTACAAATCTTTCTTTTCTTTCATTTTATTACATATTATTTTAAAATAAAAAAGGAAAAATGACGAAAGTAAAAATTAGAAATAAACCTCGCCACGCAGGAACATTAGAGGAAAATATAAAAAATGTTGTAGTTGCAAATAATGGCATATTAAAAAGAAAAAATAAAAACAATAAAAAAAAAGAAAAAAATGAAAAAAATAAGGTAATGCGAAAAAGAAAAAGAAAAAGCAATAATGTACTTAAAATATTACACTTAGCGAATAAGCAAAATAAGGAAGATTACTCAAACTTTGACGAGGTGGATGATTGTGTGAATGAAGAAGAACAGTCCCAAGAGGCTGACAAATTTTTAGAGTTTGATGATGATATGGATGAGGAAATACTTGATGATATAAGTTTTTCCGAAGGTGGTAGTGAACATAACACTGGTGAACAACAATATCCTTTTAACCTAAAGGATGAACAACCAAATGATATATTAGAAGATCTTAATATAGAAATTAACAATAAGGTTTCCGAAGATTCTGCCGAAAAACATAAAATAAAAGGCAATGCGGATCTACCTGAACAAGTAACAATAATTTTTTTTCCTACAAAACATGGAAAAAATTGAATAAAAAAAAAAGGGAAAAAAAGGGGAAAATGAGAGAAACGAAAAGAATAATTGCAGTGTTGTGAATAGTGAAAATTTTTACTACGAGCAATTTTATTTTGTGTATATATATGCACCTATACATATGTATAAGTACATATATATTTTTTTTTTTTTTTTTTTTCTCCCGTTACCATTTATAAAAAAAGAAAGAAAAAAATAAAATTGCTTAAAACAAAATTAATGCAAAAATCAGGGCATAATGGTGTTTAAATTTTTGAGCGCCTTATGCAGTACAGTTTTGTAAACAACTGAAAAGACACTGAGAAAATAATATAAAGAGAGGGGGGGTCTTCACACTGCCTCTGTTGCATATATTCCAGTGCGTAGATACATATATTATCGTGTTTATGAGATCTTATGTGTGAGTTTTGCTGCAACGTTGTGACAGATATAGTAAAGAACGTTTCCCTTTACGTATTACAATTTCTCTTGTATGCGCATTTCTAATATTTTCCCCATTTTTTTTGTATATTGCCCCCATAAATGTAGGAAAAGAAAATAGATTCTTTGGTCGAAAAGTGTTATAAGACAATAGGAGAAGAATTATCTCATTACAAAACAGGAAAGCTACATCAGGCGCTTACGATACTGGTAAAGTCACCTAGATGGTTTGAGCTTCTTATGTTAACTAAACCAAAAAAATGGACAAATCAAGCAACTTTTGAGGTAACGAAACTTTTTTCCTCGGGATTAAAGGAAAAGGAGGTTGCAGTGTATTACGAATTTATTTTACTTCCCATACTTTTGGAATATATTGAAAGAAATAAAAAACTAGACTCCATCCTTTACAAGACTGTAATCAAGGCGTTATATAAATCAAAGGCCTGGTTTAAGGGAATCCTATACCCCCTTTTGCAAAGAGTAAGGCAAAATGCATATACCTGCACATGATATCACATGTGAGAAAGTATGTGTGTGTAGTGTATATTCGAACAATTGATGAGAGTATTGGCGCAAAAGCTTCTTGAAAGTACCGCAAGAATGCCGTGCAAATGCCGTATGCTTGTCTCAAAATGGCTGCAGAGCAAGTTGCAGAACTATGTTTTAATATGATGATTAGTTTTTGTCTGTATCATAAGAGATGAAGACAATTGTACTGCCCCAAACTGATTAAAACGCAATTAAGAAAACTGCACCGTTTAAGCATATTTCTGTTTTGCATGCGCCCATGTTTGTATTCATAAAGAAATACATACATGCAATAATGTGCCTTGTTCACATACGAGTGTGCTCATGTGTAAATATATGATTGCATGCATGCATACATACGTATATGCATACCCGCTTGAACTTTTTAACTACACAGGAATGCACGAAGAAACAAATTATAATATTTGGCAGTGTTATCCAAAAGATGAGTGTATCAATTAACGCAGTAACGTATGGTCTAAATGAAATTTTTACATTCCCATGGAACGCA
The DNA here is from genome assembly GCA_900088485.1 of Plasmodium ovale wallikeri. Lineage (NCBI taxonomy): Eukaryota > Apicomplexa > Aconoidasida > Haemosporida > Plasmodiidae > Plasmodium > Plasmodium ovale. Next base: position 4,983 of record FLRD01000078.1, on the reverse strand, counting down.
GGAATTTCCTATATTCTAAGCATTTTTCTAAATAAGAAATATGCCTTTTCGAAAGAAGTAAGTAAAAGAGAAAAAAAGTGATAGATTGAATTGTGAGAAGTGCACGCTGTCGGTTGTGTTCTCGAATTTGAGTTGCACAAACGTATATGCACATGAACATACGTATATATGTTCTTTTCTTTCCCCTAGTTTATTGACAAATGCGTTGACTATTTTGTCAAGTTTCAAAATTCTCCGGACTGTCTAACAATAAACTGGCATAAGTCCTTACTATTGCTTGTTAAGAATTATCGAGGTATATTAATTTGGCCATTTACTCATAGAACATATTACATGGCACATAGCACATTGCACAATGTGCATGTACACATCTAGCTCCCCATTTGCATCATATTGTGGGGAAAAAAAAGAAAAAAAAAAGGAAGGATTTACTTTGTTTCAAATGATGAAACCATACGCTTGGCATCTGAATAATTTATTTTTTGAAGATAAATTTTTAACCAGTTATCCCTATCTGATATGAAACAAATAATCCATTTTTCCTTTTTTTTTTTTTTTTTTTTTTTTCAAAAGTTTGCAAATGATATTTAGAGAGCAGTTGTAATAGATGCAAAAGAGAGTTATCTTTCTTTCCATTTGCACTTATTCTTATATGTATAAATAAGCCATTTTATGCCATACATATTTTTCCATTTTCATTTTTTCGTATTATTTTACGTAGCCCTAATAGATGATACGCAGACTGAGAAACTACGACATTTAATTAAGAGAAAAAATCATCATCAGATATCAAGTGAAATATTGAAGCTTATGTATTCTCCCACATTCCTTATTGACAGTAAAGAACAATACTGAATTGTACACGTGTACATATTTATGTGCACCAGTTATAATTATTATCCATATGTAATTTGCATTGTTTATGTATTTTTGCACATATCATATTTTTATATTTACTTTATCATTATTTTTTTTTTCCCGTCCTCCTCACCCATAACTTTTGCAGAACTTAAAAATTTATCTATGAGCAAGGAGGAAAATATTGTTTGAAACTGTGACGCAGACTCGTTACCCATTTTGAAGCCCAATTTTGAAAAGATCACTATAATGAACAGAAGTTTTTTTTATGCCATATTATTTATTTTTAATTTATTTTATTATTATTATTATTATTATTATTATTATTATTTTTTTTTTTTTTTGTTATAAATTTCAATCATTGCAATATTATAAGTATAGCATATGGTATATGGTTGGATTGTATTAGGTAAAAAAGCAAGGAGAAAAACGTCTATTTTGTAAAAGGTAATATATGGAGGAGAGGTATTTTGCTATTACGCATGCTGAGATATCTAATCTGATGCAGCACTGGATGTGGGTGCATTTGCGTTTGTATATATGTTTAGCATGTATATTTATTTCGTATTCGTGCAATGTACATATCCATATACACATAAGCATAGACATAGACTCGCATTTATGCATACGTGAATGCAAGGGCCGCTTGAACCATGTAGATATAATAAAAATATTAAAATGATGAGACAATCAGTTCTGCTTCTGACGAGAAATAGATGATAACTTGTACAACTGATTTAATATTTTTATTTATATACCTATATGTGTATATGTGATCCGCTTTTTTTTTTCATGCATATGTGGCTGATAGCATTGTGCGTATTATGTGAAGTAGAGCTGTCTTTTTCTTTTTTTTTTTTCATGGAAAGAAAACGATGGGCTTTTCATATTTAATCAGTTAAAAATTATATGATATATGTGTGGAAAGGGAAATAATATTATTTCGGATAATCTTTATGCGTTCTCGAAATTTTATTTTTTCGTTATGATCGTATGTGTACATTTCAGTAGTATGACACACATGTGTATAGTGAAATGCGTAAATGTCATGAATAGTAAAATGTTTGTGTGTAGAAGGATGCGTGTGCATATGTATAAGCGTATGTTACACATAAGCAGTACTGATGTATAAAAAGCAAAGGAATATCCATGCTAAGACAGGGTTTTAATTTTTTTTTTTTTTAATAGGTACACATGGCCATTGTCATTTGGATGTATGTGTTTTTACATTTGTCAGAAGAAAGTCTCTTTTTTTTAAGAAAAATAATAACGTTTTGAAAAGTTATTTTATTATTATTTTTTTTTTTTCGTACCCGTCATTTTACTTAATTTTGTATTATGCCATTGTATATATATATATATATATATATATATACATATTATTCTATTGCTATTTCTTACTACACTGTGCTATGCCCCATTTTACCCCATAACATAATAATATATATTTTTTGGTGAACGCAAACTATTTGATTACTTTTTAACAAGGAATTAAAAATAAATTAACCTTCCCTAAAATATGTATAATGTACTCTGAGCTCGTTAGCTTACCTTATGGTACATTGGTTCACAATCCACCGCTAGATGTTGTGTAGCTATACCATTTTATGTTTTCTTTTTTTTTTGAGTAATAACAATTTTGTACATTTTTACAATGGTGTTACAGTAGTTTTTGATCCTCGCTTAATCGTATTCACATTTTTGTAAAGTATTTTTATACTTTGATCCCACCACTTTGTAATGAAATGAAGTGTTCATTTTTCAAGAAACATTCTGAAATTTTTCTCTGAAATGAAAAATAATGAAAAGCGAGAAAATGGTAGACACGAAGTTTATCGACATTGAAGCAAAGAGTTTGTACAACGTCATAGAGACGTTTGAAAAGAAAGTAGTAAACCTTTCCTTTATAAATGAAGAGGTATAAGGAAAACGCATTTTGCAAGCGTGGACATTCAATTGCGATTGCGTTAACAGTGTATGTGTATGAATGAAATGTTTACATTGCAGTAGAATATTTGGTTTTTCCCCTTTTTAAGAACATCACAATTTGCGTTATTGCAAGAGCAAAGTCATTTTGCATTTGCATGCCCTTTTTTTCCATTCCCTCTTTGTGCGTGCCGATGCAGGTGTTAGAGAAGTTGAACGAAAAGGATCTAGGTATCATGCCTGAAGAGTTTTTACTCTATTTTAAGGATATAATAAAACTGAATAAATTGTATGAGCATACTCAGGTATTTAAAAGCGAAGATGAGGATCTAGAAGGTGATGAAAATATGATCCAAAATGAAAGTTTTTGTATATATAATGAACATCAGGATTTGATAGAAAAAATAAAAAGATACTGTTTCATCTTGTGTAAAATTTTTAAAAAAAATAATAACCTATTTCAAATTCTACATTCGCTGAACGATAAAGAGAACCACGATTTTTTCAAGTTTCTGCACGTCATAAAGGATTTGAAAGTGAGGGGGGGGGGGGGGAAAGGCACGCAAAGCACAGCCTTGAAGTGCGAAGGTGTGCAAGGAAATGCACACACTTCTTCTGTCTGGTCTCATTTATATTTGTTCTTTCGTTTATATATTTTTTCCCCATTTTTATGTTTTCTCTTTTTTTTTTTTCCCGGTAAAACAGGAAATATTTTTAATCAAGTTTCAAACGACAGCTGAGGAAAAGTTTATGAGTATAAGAAATCTCGAGGAGTTAAAAGAGGAAGAAAAAAATATACAAGATGAAGAAAAGAAATTAAATGACGAGCTTGAAAAAATTAGAAAAGAGAGTTACAATGAATTGAAAGAACTTGAACTTATTTTAATAAACAAAGAGAAAGAATTAGATGAGTTAAAAAAAAGTTCAGAAGAAAATATAAAAAAATTGCTTAATAGGATACCTGTAAATAATATACCAGAAGATTTAGAAAATATTAATTCTTTGTTTGAAAAAACAAAAAATGTGTACGAGAATCAAATAAAAACGTATCAAGACTTAGAAGTAAGTTTAGTAAAGAAAAACAAACTGTTAGACTTGGACATACAGAATTATATAAATTCTATAGATGCCGAAATTGAAGATATGGACAGGGGTAATCCTTGCATGCGTTTTTTTTTTTTTTTTTTTTTTTGCTAAGGGAAGGGGAACCCCTTCTGGGGTGTCCTTACTCCAAACGTATACTATGCAGGTTGTGCTCCGCCAAACAGATTGTCACTACTACACATTGAGGGTGCTACATATAAAGTGCACTTCACATTTCTCGGCATTTGTCCCTTCCATTTTTCCTTTCCAACCTGCTCGAGGCAGAAATTGAGAGGTGGGAAAATGAGCTGAAGAAGAACAAGGTATCTGAGCACGACCTAGACGCAGTTTTAAAGAGGAAAGAGGCAGAAGAGCAGGAGAAGCAATTTTTAAAAGAACTCACAGAAAAAAGAAGCCGAATAATTAAAAAGAAGGAAGACGAAAATAATGACGCGGCTACTATCATCCAATCGTACATAAGGGCTGTCAAGGAGAGAAATTTGTTCATCGAACACGAAAAAAAGAAGAAAAAACGGAAGAAAAAAAAGTAAAAGGAAAACATCACCCCCTCGAAGCGGCGAGTATGTATTATGGTACCCACTAAATGAGCAAATTTTTGCCCCTCCTCGAAAAAGCGAATTATTTGATAAAAGGGGATATCCAATTTGCTGCAAAGAGACAGCAGACATGTAACGCATTTTATGTATTTTTTTTTTTTTTTTTTTTTTTTGTAGGAATGTAGGGAATACAATCTAAAGGTTGAAATAACTTCCCTGTTGCGGAAAAATAAACATACTGAGGGACATACCAGTTTATAACATGCACAGTTGTAGGTTATTTTATTTTATTTATTTATTTATTTTTTTTTTTTTTTTTTTTGGCTCATTTGTCCTTTACTCATTTATTAATTTGAAGAATGTGAGGATTATTTACCAAGGCAAATAAAGGCGTAAATTTTTGTGATGCTTAGGCGTAATGGCAGCTTTCACGCATTACATTCATTTTTAAGGACTTTTCCTTATGTCTAGTGCATTATCCTTATTGTTGCCCTTTTCCGCGGTGTATTCTTACATTTGGGGGTAAAGAAAAAAAAAAAAAAAAAAAAAAAAAAAAAAA
>FLRD01000077.1:0-103552 GCA_900088485.1 Plasmodium ovale wallikeri | reverse complement strand
TTTTTTTTTTTTTTTTTTTTTTTTTTTTTTTTTTTTTTTTTTTTTTTTTTTTTTTTTTTTTTTTTTTTTTTTTTTTTTTTTTTTTTGTGTGTAAACAATTTTAATATTATGTGCTAGACACCTTTCAACTGATTTGTTGCCTTTTTTTTAAGATCTACGCTTCGTTCTAGAATAACAATTTTTGTCTCTTTCCAAATTAGTGTACGAGCTGAGTAGCCTTTTTTTTTTTTTTTTTTTTTTTTTTTTTTACTGCGAACAGTAGAAATGTTCACAGAGCTCATATACGCGCATGTGTAAATTTGTGTGTACACATATATATATATATATATATATATATATGTATATATGCAACATCCGTAGGGAGATTCGCCAAAATATGCGTACGATCGGTCGTACATTTGGTGTATAAGCGTAATCGGGTAACGGCTCACAGAGTACCAACTAACGGGGAGTACTGTTAAACAAAGTGTGACTGTGCAAACAAAATGGACGAGGTGGATATTGAAGAGTATAATAGAAACATAATTCAGGAATTGAACGCTGCTGAGGAAGAGGGGGAAGGATCATTATCAATGTTTATACACGATTTAATAGAAATAGACATTGAATCAAATTTTACTTTTAATTATAAAGTTATAGATAGAATAATAAATATATGTATTAACTCATTAAATGGAAATTTCATTTATTTAGCTGATGAATGTATGTATTTTGTTCGATACTGTATTAATAAATGTATTAATATTAAAGTAGAAATAAATGAAGATTTTTTTAAAAACTTAAATATAATTATAAGTATATGTTTAAATGAAAAATATGGTTTAGAAGATAGTTTTTTATTCTTCGAAAGATCTTTTTTTTTTTTTATACTTGATTTACATTATATTATAAATATTATGGATATTTGGAAAAAGTATGAAAAAGAATTAACTAATTTTTATACTTCCTTATCTTGTATTATTACTTTTCATTTGTCTCAAATGAGAGATATGTTAACATGTATTAAAAATAAAGAAGTAAATAATTTATCTCATCATATATGTTGTTCTAAAATTAAAATCATTGAAATAGACTTTGACCTATTATTAATGATATTTCAACATGTAGAAAAAATACAAAACAGTGAAAAGCTAGACTATAATATAAGCACTATTATACAACAATTTGAATTAATTCCAGACATAGAAATAAAAAAAAAAATGTTATGCTTATTTAAATGTGTACACAAATGTATTAATGAAAGTAAAAAAGAAAAAGAAGGTGTAAAAGAAGGTGTAAAAGGAGGTGAAAAGGAAGGTGAAAAGGAAGGTGAAAAGGAAGGTGAAAAGGAAGGTGTAAAAGAAGGTGAAAAGGAAGGCGAAAAGGAAGGCGAAAAGGAAGGCGAAAAGGAAGGTAAAAAAGAAGGCGAAAAGGAAGGCGAAAAGGAAGGCGACAAGGAAGGTGAACAAGATATCATGTCTTCTTTTCCGCTTATAACCAATTTAATAAATAAGAAAAGAAACTATTATTTAACACTAACAAAGGAGAAAGATATACATATTAACTATCTACGAGAAACTTCGTACATATATGTAAGTGGAAATACTCTCTCTCTCCATACCAGTAATACCACAAAGGAAGGACAAGCCATTGAAGAAACAAAAATTCTTCTATCACCAAAAGGTTACAAGGGAAGTTTACTAATAAACTTTTTCTATGCTTACTTTTATAACACCAAAAATAAACTTCTCCTAGTGATATCATTTGATCGAATTAAAATAAGGAGCGGCGAAAACTCGAAAGCGATTATATTCTGCTTCAAAAGGAGTGACGCGATAGGTTAAAATGAAAAGCACCTCTCGGGGAAAAGTGCCAACATGAGAGGGGCGAGAGAAAATTCTCATCCATGAAAAAGGCTCAATCAGCTATTGTCTCGGTTGTCCTGGAAAATCCACTTTATCCAATACGGCGAATTAATGAAATCGGGATGTTACCTTCACTCTCCCGCCACTATACCCTCCTGATGTGCTTTCTATTTTTTCATACCATTCTGAAAAAATAGCTTCACCGTTGTGATGATATTTTCTTCTCCAAATAATTCTAACAATGTATCAAACAGTTTTTTTTTTTTTTTTTTTTTTTTTTTTCCCTCTTAGGGGTTCTATCCAACAAGCTGCGAGATAAATTCGAAGATCGTCTACTAGACAGTGTAGAGATATGCATAAAGTTTAGCTCAGAAGCTATGATGAAGAAACTATTTGAAATAATAAACGATGTAATTTTTCTTCAGAATACACTGTGTGAAGAAAAAGAGATTGTAAGAGATGCAGAAGAAGGTATTTATTTAAAGGACAACATTGATTACTTTAATAAACTCAAAAATGATATTATGACTGAACCGTATAATAGTTTTATGAAAGATGATTATAATATTAGTAAGGAAAAATTGGAAAGGAGAAAAGTAAGCTTTGCTACTACTAAAGAAATATGTCTATTAAATGATAACATTTCTATGGGAACAAAAACTATGCTATTAGATGAATCCATAAATAAAATGGAAGACACGCACGAGGGAAGGCATGATTGCAATGATGATGATGATGATGATGATGATGATGAAGGTGAAGGTGAAGGTGAAGGTGAACTGGTAAATGGTCAGGTAAAAGAAAAGAAAAAAAAAAAAAAAAAAAAGTATCGAGGGGAGGATGCCGTGCTCAAGGTTAGCTACGCGACCACCAGAGATTTGTTTAGCCGAAGGCGCTTGCGCGTACGGGATGAACCATACGACACGGGCGATGTGTATGAACCATACGATACGGGTGATGTGTATGAAGCGGATGGGACGGATGATGTGTATGAAGCGGATGGGACGGATGATGTGTATGAAGCGGATGGGACGGATGATGTGTATGAAGTGGATGGGACGAATAATGTACACGAAGTCCATGAGACGAACGACGCACACGAAGTCAATGAGACGAACGATGCGCACGAAGTCAATGAGACGAACGATGCGCACGAAGTCAATGAGACGAACGATGCGCACGAAGTGGGTGCAACAGATGGCGCGGGAGATGTGAATGACAGGGGCTTGTTAGACGAGACGGATGCGGAGTACGAGAGTGAAGGTGTATGTGAAGGACCCTATCCAAGGAAAAAGACCAATTTAGAGAAAAGCTCCAGACAGAGGAACACAAGATTATTAGAAAAATTATCATTAAAAAATAATGCAAATATGGGGGGAGGGGGTAACACAACGCCCTTGTACCAGTTTAGTGTTAAAGCGACAGAACAATGCCTCGAATTAAATAATAGTGATGTTTATGAGCAAGTTAGAATTTATGAAAATGGTGAGAAAATTGCTGGCGAAGGTAAAAAAAGGGAAATTAAAAATGAAGAGATAAAATCCTCTCATCTAAAAGAAAATTATGAAAACAAAAAAAAAAAACTCTCAAAAGGGAGAAGAGAAAAGGAGCAAGATGAGCAAATGGACCCTGATACGAGTAAAAAGCGTGATACTGGTGAAGAGGAGGAAAAAAGCAAAAAGGGCAATAACAGTAAAAATAGGGATGATAATGCAGATAAGCAGCAGAAGAGGAACCCTTGTAATAAAAAGGTAGACACAGAAATAGCAAACTTTCATTTGACAAAAGAGAGAAACCCGAATAGAAAAGGTAAAGACGAAATTATGACACTTAATGCAACAGGGGAATGGAAAAACAAAATAGAGATACATAAAGGAATATCAAATGGTGAACATGCAGATACAACAGACCTTCAAGAAGGAAGAACATACCCCTCAAGTGGCTCAAAGGACATACCTTTTAGTGGCATCAAATGCAACGTGCCTAAAACTCCGGCTGAAATTGTGAAGAAATTGCTGAATTCTGATGAAAAACAAAAAGAAATCGACGAATGCATACAAAGTTTAAGCAAATATAAAAGAGGCGATAAGGAAGATGCACAAAATGGGACAACAAAGTGTGTTGCGAACAGAATCACATTAGAAGATGGAAGGGATATCAAATATAACGACGAACAGGAAAGGTTAAATCAGTTGAGAATTAAAAGAAGTAGAGTAAAATTGGAAACGTCTTTTAAAAATGAGATAAACTGTAATGATGTGAAAAATAATGTAATAAGAAATCGCACAATTGAGAAGAGCGATAATATCCCTATGGATGATGAAAAAGGTAATGGTGAAGGAGGCGAAGAAAATGTAAGAAAAAAGGTGAGAAGCGGCGCCACGCCAGGGAAAGGAACAAATGATGTAAGCGAAATGGAAGACTACTCCGAGATCATAGACATACAAGGAAAGGACGAACCGAGCAACGAGGCACTTTCGAACGAGGAAAGGGGATGCAGAAGATGGAAAGGCTGCGAAAGCGGAAAAAATGACGAACATGACAAAAGCGAGAGTTGCGAAGGGCGCGATGGATACTCGGAAGAGCGAGGACTAGTTGAGGGAATCCAAAATGGCGTGCAATCGATGTGCCACATTGATAAACCCTGTTCCAGCAGTAAAAGCAAAAAAAGAATCGCTACAAATACGTTTAGCGACATGGGAGATCACAATTTGAAGAGCAATAATAATTCTCCATATCCTGTAAAGAAAGTAAAATATAATTTTTACGACTCTGCGTTTTTTGATTTACTGAAAAAAGAAGACAATTTGGAAAATTTATCAGCGAAATATTTAATAAAAGCATATACACTAATTCAGTATAATAAAAGGTATGTTCATATACAAATAATAGATTATTTTAGATACATTAGACAGGAAATATTACTATCTTATGAAAAAATTAATGTAAAATATAACAATATGTTGAAAGAAATACAAATCGAACATGACATAAAATATCAAAGCATTGTATCAAAATATTCTGAACTATTAATGGCACATAAAAAAAAAAAAAAAAATATTAATATGAATATGCCTGTCCCTATCGATATAACCACAATTAAGAGAAAAATTAAAGGTTTACATGATACATTTAACATAGTTCAAAGAACTATAAAGGATAAATTTTTAAACTCAAAAATTCTCATACAATACAAACAAAGTGATACCTACACCCCCTCCTTCTCACTAGGCACCATTATATCGAAATGTTCCAACTAGTCACAAGTACTTAAAAGATAGCATTTCGAAAATGTTTTCTCCTTCAAGCGATACAGATTGGGATGAGATAAGGATGGAAACGACATCGCAATTGCTGCGGTGAATTTTTTTGCCCTTTTCCATAACGCAAGTTGTTCCTTTTTACGCACGTAAACTAGCACATTTTTGTCGTTTTGCGGTGCTGCAGCTTTCAATATCGCGATATGCAGTATCGGCAGTTTGTGTGTTTTTTTTTTTTTTTTTCTTTTTTTTTTTTTCGAGCTACAATTGTTTTTTATTATGGCTATGCACATATATACATGCACAACAGGTAAAACATGTTAAAAAATGCTACTTTTTTTTTGTATAAAACACGAATTGGTTTGTTTTACTCGTAAGTAAAAATGTGCTTAAGAAAGGTGTACAAATTAAAATGGGGAATATATTTTTGCGAATTCCTCGGTATTCCTTGGTGTTCCAAAAAGGGGGAAAAAACGTTCAAAAAGTACATATTCAATGGTACTTTGTATACATTTTTCAGTGGTTGCCGAATATAATATGTGCAACGGTGAGGAAAGCGTCCTTCGAGAAAATCTTAAAAAGGGGAAATCCGTGGATTGCATTTATACATGGGCATACACATATGCCTATGGTATCGCATATGCATACAGAATGTGCAATCATTGTGCAATTGCAAGGTTCGATTGCAATGCGTTTATAATAATGTAGGAAAGGATTTGTTTGGCTATATTTTCTCACATTTAAAAGATGCTTTTTACGCTGCTCAAAGAAAATAGAACAAATTAAAAGGTATTTGCACGAACAAGCAGATAAACATATGGGAAAAACACCCCCTAATTCGCCATTGTAACAAAACATCTTTTTTTTACCATTTTAGCTAGATAGCCAAAAGAAAAAAAAAAAAAAAAAAAAAAAAAAACTCCAAAAGGGTAATATTGCATATGTATAAATAAAATTATGATAGTATATTAAAAAATATTGTTTTCATAAAATGTACCCTTTGAGAAAATTCATGTATGGTTATATGAATATGCATAATATTTTATTTTTGCTCATTTGCAATTTTAATTTTCATTTCGCTCCTCTTCACTTGTTCAATCTTTTTTTTATTTTTTATTTGCGAGGTTGTAATCCACTTTGTGAGATGGAATTTTATTTGCGCATAAAATTATATGCAACCTTTTTAATATGTATCATTTTTTAGAAGTTTATTAACATATATGTTTTCCATCTGTTGAGATATGCCAAGAATGTTTCTTTTAACATTTGAACTTTTCGTAAATAAAAGAGAAACATATAGGTGATGTAAAAATCACGCATGGTTTGAAATGACAAAAATCAGCTTACCCTTATGGATATATCAAATTGACGTAAAAAAAAATTTTGTAAGCTTCCTTTGAAAGGGAAGCATTCATTTTATTTTTTTTTTTTCTCCTTGCACTGTAAAAATAATTCTTAAAATGATGATTAACTTAAGCGATGGGCGGACTGAAAGAAAGTCAGAGCTTATATATGTAGAAAATCGCATAAACTGATAAGAATTAATTTTTTTTTGCAATTTTGCTTATGTTACTGTATAGGAAAACTACCTACAGTTCTTGCATAAAACTCTACATAAGCAGGTATGCAGGCATGCAGGCATGCAGGCATACACGCATGGCACAGAGTATGACCAAGTTACTTGAGCGCTTGTATTGCATATGTAACCAATGGTAAAAGTGAAAACCCCGTTATTACCGAACCTCGGAGGAATTGTTTCTTCACGAAAAAGTAGTATCTTGCGTGCCTGTTCGCAAGACAGTTTTAGTAAATGGTAGTGTTTGCGCATCATAAAAAGGTGTAGGGTAAAACTTTAAAACAGTAAAGCCAATAAGTTTAGCGTCACAAAAAAATGTACACAATTTTGTGCCACAAAAACGGAGTACACTGTGCAGTACATACAAATTAGCACAGTATAAAAAAAAAAAAAAAAAAAAATTAAAAAAAACAGCTTTACATGTAAGACTTGTATGGTGGTGATAAGTTAACTGCGTTTATTTGCCATCGCGTCCTATAGGATGTACGAATGCACACACATACCCCTGTTTTCCCATCACTTTAACCACAGTCTTATGCAAGAACAGGTATAACATTTTTGTTAAGCCTGAACTGTTTGTTTGCTTCCTCACTTTCAATGATATGTATAGAAAGGATGCGGGAGAATAATTTAATTTCATTTATAACGTCACATATGTAAGAAAACTTATCGATCATATAGTGTGTATCGTTTGCGAGCTCGATATAGCAAAAGAGAACATTGCTTTGTTTGTTTTTTTTCACAATATCGTAGTAATCCATTATGCAATTATTTTCCGCAAAATCTAGGATAGTGTCAATAATATTATTTTCCATGTAAATTAAAAAAACTGTAAAATGTATATACATGTTAGAGTCTAAGTAAAATACAGGAATAATATTACTGTTTGTGTTGTAAACATTTTCAATCATTTGTATGTTTCTTTTTCTTAATATATCTTCAATGATATTTATTTTATTTTTTTCCATTTCGTCATGCCTTCTTCTTTCTTCTTCATTCCTTTTTTTTCCCTCTAAGTAATGTTCATACTTTGATAATACTTCCTTTTTTATTTTTTCATAATCTGTTAAATTTACTAAACATTTGATGTCTTCATTTTTTAAAAGGTCATCAAAAAGGTTAACATATTTGTAAGAGTCAGTATAAATTTCCAAATAATAGGAACATAAAATGCTGTAGTAAACAGTTTTGTATTTTTTTCCATTCAATGCGAATGACTTTTTACAATCATCCAAACATTTTACATATCTTTTTTTTTTAAAATGAATTATTGCTCTATTGCAGTATAAGTCTGAGAGAAGGTTTGTTACTTCCTTTCTGTTTATGATCGCTTCCTCTTTTGGCGCGTTTAAATTTAAAGGAGTGTCATCATAAGACCCATTTGTATTTGTATCTCCTAAACCTTCATTACTGAAGTGCTTACTTTTATTTGTTATCTTTGCTTCATCCTGGTAAACACTGCTCCGAATGACATTACTATTTGTTCCCCCTTTTGTGTCATCATTGAGCTTATTATCCCCATTGTTGGGGACATTTGGGGGTTTTCCTTCTTTTTGGTGAATATATTTTCTCTTTCTATTTTCATCCTCTGAAGAAGCTAAATACTTGTTTAATACATCAATTCCTTTACTATAGCTAATTAGGGCATCATCATAATATTTAAGCCCATCTTTATAATAGTCATTTCCAACCTCTTTATAATTCTTAGCTAAGCTTAATTCATTCTCATCTGATATCATCAAATTGTAGAGGGCTACTAAATCTTCGTTTTCCCCAATATCCTTTGGTAGTTCATCCATAAATAACGGATGATCAACATCCTTATACTTCTCTGACAGACTTTTAAGATATGCTTCGTCAATGTGAAAGTCCTCCATTTTGCTAATTCAAGGTGGATGAATATACATACCTACCTGCACGTGTAAACAGAACTATCGAATCTTTTATACGCAAGTACAAGAAGAAAAGCTTCATTTTTCCAAATTTACTTTACGATTTCTCTGGCAAGTTTTTCACGTTATTTACATCAAAATTTGACATTTCCAAGGAAATAAAAAAAAAAAAAAAAAAAAAAAAAAAGGCGGTAAACGTGGTTAGTCAAAAGAGTAGGAAGATATATGTACGGGATGGGATATGTAATAAGTATATGGAAATACACTGTTCGTTTGAAAATTGTACTGAAGAGGAGGGCTTTATTTTTAGCAAACGTTAGCACCATGTTCTTAATATTTTTTCCAGTGGTATATGCATACAGATGTATATGTATATGTATATATGTATTCATATGTGTATGTTTTTCTTTTTTTTTTTTTCTCCCTTCCTATGGTGCGTACTAATGTGCTAATTTATGTATGGCAATGCAAGGATCAATGCACAGGATTATCTTCTCGAAATAGTTACGTGCCATTTTCTGTCAACCGTAATTGGTACGAAGCGAAAGAGATTAAAAGGAAAGAGAGAAAGAAATACGAGAGATCGCTAAACAGGCGAAAAATCCAGCGTGTTGCAGAAATTCCACCTTTTACCTATATTCCTATATTCATTAGAGGAGACTAAAAGGAGTTTATAAGGTGTCTACGTTGGCATGTTGCCAATCGAGAATGCTTGAAAATTTGGTGTACAAAGAAAAAATATACAAAATGGAAAAAAGGGAAAAAATGTGAGGTAGCATATCTCCGAAGTAGGGAGGTGAGACCATATTGAATAGGTAGTTCTGCGACGAGGAAGAAATGGATCAAACGAATTTAGTTAGATCTTAATTTTTTGTACGCAACTTTCATATTTTCGCAAGTAGCGACAACACCTGGTGTACGAATTGACAAAACCGGAGGTAGATTCGTTCATATTTTTAAGGCACTTATAAATTTTATTTTCATCGTAGAAGCATTCATTATTCGTTGGAGAAATTTTTAAGGTATTCTCTTTCACATTATACAATGTATCCTTCTGACTGTTTATGTATATCTCGCTTTCCCTGATCAAGTCGTCTATAACCTTTTTCCTCAATGTGTTGTATGCACTCTCTACAAAAGGATAGTCAAAAAAGAAAAGAATGTCATGAGATTGTCCCTTTTTGTTATCTGCAACGCGGTTGTTGCAAACTGATTTGGGAGCTGCTAAATATGCGAACTCGCAGGATTTTACACCTTCGTGCGTAGGTCTCCCTTTTTTATTCGCATATATGCGCATAAAACTTTCTTGGTGAGAACGGTTGCGTATGGTTAGGGAGTAGCTAATATGGTGCATGATGACACGCCATTTTTCTTCTGTAAAACTTTAATTACCCGCATTTCCAATTGGTGTAACTAAGGTGCTGTTAGGCTCCACATTTGAGTCCACCGCTATCACGTGATCACTCTTTTCTTCCTCGGCATATTCATCTCTTTTCTGAAAATTGTGCAGAAAGTTGTCGTCTAGTAATATCAGGTTCCTTCTTGCGCTTTCGTCCGACGAGCTTGCGTTTCCCATTCTGCGCTGCAGCAGTGTTGTGGCGGTATTGTAGCTCAATTATTATTTTATTTTATTTTATTTTTTTTTTTTTTCTTTTTGCTATTTATTCACTGCTTTTATCACTTTTTTTTTTCCTTATCTACTCTGTCCACCTTTTTTCGTCTTACAATTTTAACCCACACGTATACTCAAGAAACATATATACTTATGCACACGTCGTGACAAAATATATGTGCGTACACGCTCGCTCACGAGTGTACCCACCCACGTAAGTATTCTCTATGTGACGTTTTGAGGGGCTAAGGCTTAACCCCGTAGTGTATATGAAGAAACGATTGTGGGACTATGAGAAAGCACTTACTCACATGAGCAAATACATATACATATGGATAAGTGCGTGCGCGAATAAATAGGTGTACGTATTTGCATGCTCACCATTTTTGAACACATATCGATGAGGTATATTCATACGACATGTTAAACATACGGGATGGTGGCAAAAAAAATCCTCGAGCCTCTACGTGCTATACATTCATTAGTAATGAAACAGAAATATTATTACATTATATTGCACATGACACCTCAAACGAGGCAAGGTTTGTCATATTCACAGTTTATTCCATAATTTTTTTTTTTTTTTTTTTTTTTTTTTATTTTGTCATTGCTTAAAAATTTTTATTTTGTAAAAATGAGCTTTCACAATGTATGTATAATACGATTAAAAAGGAGAGTGAAAATAATAATAATAAAAAAAAAAAAAAAATAGGAAAAATGGGAAAAGGGAAAATTAGAAAGAAATAACTGTGTCCACGATCTAGTTACCCATTTGGAAAAGATGATTTGAGAAGAATACACGTGCACAATTTGAGGATACCCGAAGGGAAATGTTTACCTCGCAAATGTAGCGTAGTAATTGTTAACCCCATTCATATTTCCATTATGCATGTGTGTATGTAAACATATAGACAACCCGGAAAAGGAGAGGTAATTCGTTTAAGAGTAACTTTCCAATGTGTAGATAAGGTTTTATCATTTTTAGCTGAGAATTTTTTCCCTTTCGATAGCTCAGCATAGTTGGGAATTCCTCTTTTACAAGTTCCTCTTCAAGTCTTAAGGGGAAACAGTGAGGAGCTCATCATACGTATGCCAGGAAACACATTTTTAGCATGACACATAAAGGTGTATACACACCCAAACACAAATTTTATTTCATCGGAAATGCCAAAATGTGGCTAAAAAACATCAGAGTTAGTAAGGATGGAACACCCATCGAGCAGGCTAGTCTTATGTTCACTATTTGGCGGGGAAACACAAAAATGTGCACACATTATTTCCAAAAAGGGTAGGTAATAGCTCTCCTTTTTTCCCCTGATCTTTTTGAAGCTCCATTTTAATCTGCGAATTATTAAGTAAGCACATGTAAGTAACACGTTTGGATGTAACACTGCTAGGGTGGAGGTATGCTCTTATAAAAACATGTTCTCGCTTTATAAACAGCTATCCAAAAAAAGAGTGCTTACATGGGCCCATATTTAATAGCTAGAATAAAAAAAAAGAAAAGAAAACATTACTTTTTTTTTTTTTTTCCGCAATTGAGATATGGAGTAAATAATCGGATTCATCTATTTACGAAAAGATGATATGCAGCTAGTAACACGCAAACGTGGGGAAAGGCGAAACCTGTTTTTCACTTTGTCTTTGTTACTTTGATTTTGCCTAATTTTGCCTTTTCGTTTTGCTTCCAGTGATATCATTCCCATTGGGAACGTATCGCTATAACGTGGTATCTCGTTTGCGAAAAGGGAAAGAAAACTGGGGAAAGAGCAAAAGGAAAAATGGAAAAAAAACGAAAAATCCGAATGTGGTAGCATGGAAAATCATTCTTTGCGTGCAATGTTAATGATAACACCAGCGCATCACATTTCCTCTGCATGCAGGTTTAATCCAAAATGTTCATAAAAAAAAAAAAATTATACGTCACTTTTAAAAGGGGGCGTTAATACAAAGAAAAGGGTAAACAAAAAAAAAAAAAAAAAAAAAAGGGAAGATTACCTTTTGTCACAATTTTTTCTTTCTTGTTAAATATAATTTGGCTAGGTTTTTCACCATTTTGATGTAACAAACGCCTTTGGGTTTTTTTTTTTTTTTTTTTTTTTTTTTTGCTATTTTTTTATAGCCCCTTTTTTTCATTCACTTAAAATTGTTTTCTTACCTTTTCTTCAATCCTTACCTCCATTCTTCCTTATTCCCCTTTTTCCTTTTTCATTATTCTTTTTTCCTTTTCTCGTTTTTACTTTTTTCTTTTCCCTTTTTTACCTTTTTATTTTCTGCTTTTTTCCTTTTACCCTTATTGTTTTTATCCCACTGCCCGTTTTGCTTTTTTTCCCTTGTCCTTTTTTCTTTTTTTTTCTTTACTTTTTTTTTTTTTGTTTTGTTTAACATCCCGTGTGCAGGGCCTAATTGTCATTATTTTTTCAAAAAATTGATTCCTTTGAGATAAAAATAAAAAAAAAAGGGAATTGTATACCTACGTTTGCATATGCACAATACATACCCTTTTATGTACATTTTGTGCATACATATAAGAAAGCGCGATAAAAAGGTTAGCCAAGGAAAACACGACAGATCACCATATTGAGGGACACCGACAGGTCCTAAGAAACGCACGAAACAATAGGCAGTTGGCAAGAATTCTCCAAAATAGAAAAAAGGGAGCAAAACAAAACTGCAAAGGCTAGCCAGAAAGGCGTTCGTTACGGATACGCATACGGAAGGTCGTGCTAACGTGCTTGCATGTACGCATGTGTTCGATTGTTCCCGTGCGAATAACCCCGAATAAAGGATTAGTGGAGTAACGGATAGGCGAAATAGCAAAGTAGTGAATCGGCGAGGTGGCAAATCGGCGAAGTTGCCACGTTGCCGAAGAGCTAAATTGCATCCCAGTATCGCAGAATCGCATTGGGCTGAAGGCGCATTCACGCATGCGTCATGGACGTGGTGTATGGGTACATGGCAAAAAAGAGAGAGCGATCGCCATCGGAAGATAACATAATGAACGGTGCGAATGCGAAGAAGAGGAAGAAGATAACAAACTTTCAGTCTGTTATTCTGCTAATACTGTCCTTCTTTTTGACCTATGCAAAGGGGATAGATTATTATAAACGGTTGGGATTAAAAAGAAATGCAACGAAGGAAGACATTTCAAAAGCTTATAGAAAGCTTGCAAAGGAATATCACCCAGATATAGCACCAGATAAGGAAAAAGATTTTATGGAAATTGCAAATGCATATGAAACATTATCCGATCCAGAAAAAAGAAAATTATATGATATGTATGGAGAGAATTATGCGGATGGAGCTCAATCATTTGGTGGTGGTGGACCTGGCTCTGCAGGAGGTGGAGGACATGGATTTCCATTTGATCAAGATGTAGTTAATGAAATTTTTAGGCAGTTTGCTGGTGGAGGGGGTAGAGGTGGAGCTGGGCGTGCTGGTAGTTTTCATTTTAAATTTACTTCCAGCAGTGGTGGTAATGCAGGACCTAGTTTTCATCATCCTTTTGAAGAGGAAGTAGAAGAAGATATATATAATGATGAACTATTAAAAATAAAATCAAAAAATGTTGATTCAGTTATGAACGATATAACTTTTGCGTTAGTCATAAATTTTTATTCACCGTCATGTTCTCACTGTGTATCATTTAAAAAAAGTTATTTAAAATTAGCAAAAAAATATGATGGTTATATAAACTTTGCAGTTATTAATTGCCAAGAGGAAAAAAGTATATGTAAAAAATATAATGTAAGATCTTTACCTCATATCATTTTAATGAAAAAAAATAAAACGTATGAAACGTTTTATGGAACTAGGAACGATGATAATCTTGTTCAATTTATAAATAATAACATTCCCTCTTCCTATGTAGAAGTTACCAATCAAAAGAAGTTGGATAAATTTTTAACAAAAAGTGCAGATATACCCAAAGTTATATTTTTCATTTCACATAATGACAATATTGTTATGCTAAAAGCGCTATCAATGGAATTCGAGAAAAGAATTAACATGGCAGTTATATACAATACGAATTATAGCATTATGAATCTCTTTAAAAAAAGGAACATTAAAACACCATCTATCCTACTTGTTGAAGATATAGACAAAATAACAGGTGAAATAACGCAATTAAAAAATTTCGATTTTAACATTTTATCACTAAAGTTAAGTCACATTGTTGCACAAAATAGACTCCAAAATAATTTATATGGTCATATAACTACTTACCAAGAATTAACAAAAAAGAAATATGAATCAGGACAATGTCAACAGAACGATTCCCAAATATGTTTTCTCATATTAAAACTACTAAATCAGAGCTATAAATCATTTGATGAAGATGTAAAAAAAGTAGCTAGCAAATTTTCCAGTGATCCTCTAAAAATATTGTACGTAAATATTTATGACCAACCGTATATATTAGAGTCCTTCGGGCTATCTAACGAGTGTAAGCATCCAAATTGCTTAATCCTAGTTGCCTTCAGGCCAAAAAGGCAAAAGTTTCGAGTATTCGATGGAGAGGTAAATATGAACAGTGTGCACAATTTCGTGGAAAATGTTGTAAGCGGTGGGTTATCTATTAATCAGAACATCAAAAAGGGTCTCAAGTTTATTAGCACATCCTATTACAGGGATGAGCTATAAACAATAGTTGCCCTTGGTGAATTCAAAAAGGGCACAAGTCCCTTACCAATTCTGTAATTTCAATCACGCACATGTAAAGAACGGTGGAAGATCCTAAGAATTTCCCTAGGCAGGTCAACGCCAGGGTAAGCATATCCATTATATACCATTTGATAAATTTGAGCCACCCACGTGTGGAAATGTGTGCAAAAATATGTCATTACGCAGGCATACGCAATGGCCATATTTATGAGAAAACGTTTCAAAAATCGCCTCAGACAAAGAGCCTTTTAGCAACTGTTTTAACCCCCTCCTCCCCCTTCCCACGGCGTAGCAAGCGCAATGCCATCCTTTTCTCCAATCTATTTCTTTTTTAAAAATATTCATAAAATTGGGTTTATATGATGTGCATGCGTTCATGTATGTTCATATGTGCATACATGTGTATGTAGGTGGATTTGCTACGTTTAACAAATTAAGAGGAAAAATTATTATATTTTTTTTTTTTTAAATATTCAATAGCATTACGCTTCACGTAATGTATATATGTTATTACGTTTTTGCGTTAAAACAATGATGTGGTTGCACTATTAAGGCAAAGTTTACATGTATGCAATTGGTAGTAGTATTATTATTATTATTATTACTATTATTATTATTATTATTATTTTTTTTTTTTTTTTTTTTTTTTTTTTTTCCCCCTTTTTTTATTTAAATAACCCTCTTTTTATTTGTTAGCTTGTTTTTTTTTTTTTTTTTTTTACCTCCTCCAATCTACCCACCTCCCCCACTTCCTATATCTGTTCTTTTTTTTTTTTTTTTTTCTTTTTCTTATTCCAACAATTAGCAATTGAATAGAAAAAAGGAAAAAATAAAAATATTTAAAAGGGAGCAAAACCTTCGTAAGGCTTACCCAAAGAAATCGCGTCTTGTTACGTAGAGGGATTATCATCTATTTGGTGGTAATTACGATGGAAAAAAAAAAAAAAAAATTACAAGTCGTGATAAAATTGCGTAAACTGTGCCGAATACTCGGATAATGTAGTACCTTGCATGTTCATGCAAATAAGTTATTTCCTTCATTTCAGCTGTACTGTTCACGTGTTAATGCAAAAACGTCTGTGTGCAGTTCATGTATAAGCGCACAACATACATGCCTAAACACTCGTAATGTAACTGCCTTTTTGAAGAAGAGAAATAGTATCTACGCGAGGGATTACCCTCAATTAGTACCTCTAGTTGTGTTTTATGCTAAATTTTTATTTTTCTATCAATATTTAATGAACACAATGGGATAAAAAAAATTGTTGAATTGAACACAGCAAAATATATCAAAGTGGAGTGCAATGCAAAAAAAAAAAAAAAAAAAAAACTGCATACTATTTTGAACGTTCATAGGAAAGTTCCCTATTTTCCGCAGTACGTGTGCTATTAAGAGTAACTATTTATGCAAACAACCGATCAATGCTGTAATAGACTCATACAGCTACTATACGTAGCAAATTATAAACTCTGGAAAATACCTACCTAAAGACGTAAATTATGAACGATGCATACTGTACAGGGCCGAATGGCTAATTATATATATATGTGTACACATTTTTATTTTTCCGTCCTTGCATAAGCGCACATATAGCTACGGAAGGCTCCTCGGTTTTAGTACCCCCCCCTATGCTAAATAATTTATTTGTATTATTTTATAATTATATGGAAAAAGTTTTATACTTGCACGAAATGAGAAATATTACTCTGCGTTGCTGCTTTTATTTTATTTTTTTTTTTTATTATTTTTTATTTTTTTTTATTTTAATTATTTTTTTTTTTTTGTTCCATTTTATTTTCATGTTCAAGGAAAGCATTTTGCTATGCTTTACATTTTCAACTCAACACACTGTGCATAAAAATGACAAGAAATATTTTAATCACACAGTTCTTTAAAACGCAAATCGTGGGGAAACACGAACTTCCGTGAGGAGCTGCCGCATTGTACTCACAGTATTTGCACGTATGTTTCCTTATATGCCTCACATATACATGAAAACATAAGTGTATATGTGTACGTATATGCTCAAGCACCCACCCCATAAGGCAGGAAGTTCTAGCCATACAAGCGCGAGAGCTTGTATATATATATATATATATATATATATATATAAATACGTATGTATTATAAATTCATACACGCCAAAAAAAAAAAAAAAAAAATTGAACGTATAGGTTAAAGTCATCGTTGCGTTCTTTCGCGAAATTCATGCATACACGTACCTTTGTGCACAAAATGTGTCATATGCGCATGTACATATATATATATATATATAAATATATATATATACATTTTTGCTCCTTTGCACAAGCTCACACCGCTTTCCTTTGCTTTGCAAAAAAAAGCATATCCGCACAGTTTAACCCTAATAGAACGTTTTATTGTATTCCTTTCATGCAATCTCTTGCGAAAAAGCCAAAAAAAAAAAAAAAAAAAAAAATCAGTATGCTTAAGCACAAACGCAAATTAGTTAATTCGTTTTGTATTTATAAGTGTATCCCTTCACCCGCTAATTTTATAGTTAAAAGGAAAAAAAAATATTAATGCACTAGGTACTCCATCAATATATATTACGTTAATATGTCATATTTGTGCTTACGTCGTGGTGTATTTAAATTGCGCATACGAGTGTAAGAATTCGAATATGCATAATACTTGCTTTTGCGAAAAATCATTAAAAATAGTGAACTAAAAAATGCACATTATCATACTGAGAGAAATATGGAATACAAAGGATCCTTTTATTTTTTTATGATACATTTTTTAGGAACTTTTTAAAATTATTTTCGTTAACAAAATTTACTACTACTTATGCCTTAGCATATGTTCGCTCTGCCTTTCCTCACATCACTCCCCAATCACCCATAATTCCCGTTAGCCCTTTAACCATTGAGAAATAGTACGCCCCCTTGTTCTCACAGAAAATCGAACGCGTTACGATAATTGCATGTTCTCTGTTCGGTGCGTATGCACAAACGAAAGAGTATGTTTTGAAAGGAATATCACATTATATGCATACGCACGATCATCACCTGCGTATGCACGATTACCATATGTGTATACCTGATCACCACTTTCGTATGCTTATACGTATATATATATATATATATATATATATATGTACACTCACCATTTCGCTATTTACCATAGCTATTCCCATTTTAACTAGAAAAAAAAAAAACAAAGGTTTCATCAGAATAGAAAGGAGTTTCACTCTTTTGAACAGAAAATAATTTTTTTACGAAAATGAAGACATATGTGTATAATTTACTAGTAGCCCTGTTGGTTTTTTATCTGAAGAATAATGTTAAAGGAGGAGGTGATCCCATGAAATATGCTGACATGCGTGGACTTGATGATTTAAGCAATTTAAATGATGAACAGGTTAAGGATATTTTAGGATTAAGTATTGCAGGAGCGAAAGAAAGATTAGAGAAATTATTTCATATCATTGATAAGAATAAGGATAAAATGATATCAGAAGATGAATTAAATACATGGTCAAATTATGTGAAAAATGAAGTATTTTTAAAACAAGTACAAGTTGAAATGAAACAAATAGATTCTGATAAAGATGGTTTTATATCCTTACCAGAATTAAATGAAGCATTTTCTCAAAATTTAGATGCAAAGGAAGTTGAAAAACATGCTGATGGTTTGTTAAAACGATTTCAAATTGTAGATAAGGATAAAGATAACAAGTTAAACATTAACGAAGTTGGATTATTAATTGACCCAATGAAAGATGAAGAACTGAAAGAATTAGAAATAAACGAAATTTTAGATCATCATGATGTAAATAAAGATGGAAAAATATCAATTGATGAATTTAAACAAACGAGAACTGATGATCCAAATGCTAAGAAAGATGATGAAGTGGCACTTGATGATTTTAATTTTTTTGACACAAATAAAGATGGATTTATAGACAAAGATGAAATTATAAAAGTATATTTTGACCCTTCACATGAAACTGGTTCTATTAATTTAAATGAAATAAAAGATTCCATTTTTGAAGGAAAACCTATTACTTACGAGCTATGGAATGATAAGGCCCTAAAACTTGCTGTCACATCCCTAACAGATTATGGTGATATCATTAGATACCCTGAAGATTTCAAACTAGATATTGGCAAAAATGTTGTCATACCATCCAGCAAAGGAAAAATGGGGGAAGAGGACGATCTGGATCAGGAAGACACTGGTGCCGATGACAAGGACGACGATGCTGCTGACTCGGAAGAGAAGGGACAAACCACCGACGAGTTGTAATAAACACGGATGCGGTGCACTCGTGGTTTAGTAGCGGTATAGCACCAGCGAAATTATAGAGAAGTCCCAGCGAAATTACAGAGAAGTCCCAGCGAAATTACAGAGAAGTCCCAGCGAAATTACAGAGAAGTCCCAGCGAAATTACAGAGAAGTCCCAGCGAAATTACAGAGACGGAGTTAAAAAATAAAAAAATTTACATTAACAAAAAATCTGTCACTAGGTCGAAGAAGTAATCTGATAAAGGCGAAATATAAGTGTACTTAAATAAAAGCTAGCAAGTGCGCAGTAATTTTTGTTTAGTCACTCTCGACTTGTTGTTACGCGTATACAGACACGTACGTATATGTGCGTACTTATGCGTGCGTACGTACGCGTGTACCTTACATATTTTCTTCTGCCACTGTCCATTTCTCCTTCCAGTTGTTCTCATATATGAGAACTCGTGAACTCCCACTCCTTAAAAACGCATAACATTCAAAGTGCATACCCCACTGACATTTTAAAACGAGAAGTAATCCATTATTGTTAATTCGGTTCTCTCAAAAGGTACGTGTTCTGCGTGTACCTGTTACACTACAGGCATCTAAAGCCACGCATCATCAGGTTCAGCTTCTTCCAAAGATTACAGGAAAAGGCAAAAAATGGGGGTAAAAAAAAATTATACGCCACATAAGCCTGTTAAAATGCGTAATAAATGACAATACATTATTTAACATATTTTTCAGTTATCATACCAACCATTATGTACACCATTCTGATAACCTCACATTGTCAAGGAATAAAATGGGATTGCACAACAAATGAGAAGTTAATGCTATGCAGCAAAAAAAAAAAAAAGAAAAAAAAAAAAAGCATCCCGGGTGTACACGGCTTGGCATAATACCATATTTTCCATGAATTCATTCCTTCGGAGTTATTTCGAAAACAGGAAAAGAATCCCGATTTTTTATAATCGCAAAACCTAAGCTTCACACGTTCATTTTACATCATCAAAGTACCTCAATTTCGTTCCATTTTTCTCTCCTATGTAGTTCGCAGTGTGTGTCGCATTATCTTTTGCGGTCGTTCGCTCTATATCGTTTAACACGTAATATGCATAATGTATGCGGCAAATAAGGTCAATTGCAAGTGCGTTAAAGAAAAACCTTACAGTGGCATAAAAAGACGTAATGGCGCAACGTCGCAGTGCTGTAATTTTTATTTAATACTTTGCTTTAAAAATGAGCGTTGGGGGATAGGTAAATGTTGCTTTCGCGCAGATACATGCACATGCAAGCGCCTGCAGCTAGTGATGCACCTCATATGTCGGCAACTTCACAACTCCTGGAACGCGGAGATTGGCTTATTTTGTAACAGAGTTCTTTTTCAATTGTGCCATGGTGTAGTTGCACAAAAGGCGTCGCCATGGTGTTGTTCTGTACAAAGTTTCGAGTTAGAGCTGAACTATTTATGAACTGCATATGTACATGTGCGTGCTGGCACAAAAGGTAAAATGCAGTTTCATGGAAAAAGAGTGCGATTAGGTCATTTTCTCGTATATGTTATGCTGTGATTATAGCAGATCCTTCATTACGGAATAAATTTCGTGTCCCATTTGTGTGGGATTTATAATGGTATGAACCCCGGCACTTTTCAATGCTGCAATTTTTTCATCTGCAGTCCCTTTTCCCCCACTTATTAGAGCACCTGCATGACCCATTCTTTTTCCTGGTGGTGCACATCTACCAGCTATGAAGGCAAAAACAGGTTTTTTTTTTTTTTTTTTCCCATCATCAATGTTATTTTGTATTAACCATTCAGCTACTTGTTCTTCAGCATTACCTCCAATTTCGCCAATGAGTAGAATACATTTTGTCTGATCATCTTCTAAAAATAGTTTCAAACAATCAATAAAGTTCGTGCCATGGAAAGGATCCCCACCAATTCCTATACAAGTAGATTGGCCTAAACCAACTTTTGTAGTTTGATTTACTCCTTCATATGTTAATGTACCACTTCTGCTAACAATTCCAACACATCCTTTTTTATGAATATGAGATGGCATAATACCAATTTTGCATTCTCCAGGTTTTATAACACCTGGGCAATTAGGTCCAATTAAAGTACTCTTCTTTGACATGTTTAAGCATGCTTTTACTTCAATCATATCATGTTGACATATTCCTTCTGTTATGCACACAATAAGTGGAATTTCTGATTCTACTGATTCTATTATTGCATTTTTGGCATATTCTGGAGGGACATAAATAACGGATGCGTAGCAATTTGTTTTTTCCTTAGCTTCCAGGGTAGACCCAAAAACAGGAAGACTATATTTTTTATCATCACTTGTCCACATAGTACCTTTCTTTCTCGGGTTCACCCCTCCAACCATCTTCGTTCCGTATTTCATAGCTTCCGTTGTATGAAAGGTTCCCTGCAGAGGTCGCAAAATGTTGTCTTAATGTGGATACGAAAACGAACAAGTGCATAAATGGTTGAAAAATACTAAACATAAAACAAAGGGAAGAAAAAAAAAAAATATAAAATAAATAATGAAGATCCGCTACGATATTGCAAACAAAACTATCGATGCCATTTCCAGCTTCTACACATGATGAACGGAAAAAAACATAGCTGGAAAAAAAAAAAAAAATCTCACCTGTTTTCCCGTGATTCCTTGACATATGACCGTTGTGTTTTTATCAACAAAAACTTTGCTCGTCGCAGAGTAACTTCTTCCCTATCAAATGAATTTTTTCAGCAAAATAGAATGTTACAATGTGTACACTTTTGTATGTATTGATATGTAAAAATACAACTATGGGTTTTGTTCATACCGGGCCCATTTGCACGTTTGCACATTTGTACATTTATTTATTTATTTATTTTTTTTTTTTTTTTTTTGTATTGTTATAATGTAGCTAAAATGTGCAACCATGTGAACATCGATCTGTTCTGTCGATGTGTTCATTCGTTCCTTTAAAACGCGAATCCACACATGTAAACATATGTACACATGTGCATTTTGTACATTTGTACATATAGTGTCGAGTCTCCGCACATATTTAGTACCTTTCCTGGGAAGTAAAAAAGCTTCATGTTAGCAGGTTTCATTTATCCTAACATTATGGAAAAAAAAAAAGGCATGCTCATTTGCTCGATAAGCCGTAAAAAAAAAAAAAAAAAAAAAAAAAAAAGGGGGCAGGTAGGAAAGCGGAAAATGGGAAGAAGGAGGGGAAAAATGTACACTGCTTGGAGAGGATGACGAGCAAAAGTGTAGAACGTTTGGCAAGGCATGTGAAAATGCACAGTGTTTGGGGAGAAGAAACCCGGCAAAGAAGTGAAATACTGCGGGAGATCCTGCAAATTGTGTCGTAGTTCATGTCATGTTAATTCTCATTGTAAGAATGAATAATTAGCTATTATGTATTTTTTCATTTCGAGTAAATGGGAACATACTAAAAAAAAAAAAAAAATAAATAAATATAATAAAAGAAATGAAGAAGCAAACAATGCATTCGACTAGGCGAAATTTACACAATTGTAGTGACACATGAAACGTGTACACGCTCGGTGACCCGCGGTACCTATTTTTTTTTTTTTTTTTTTTTTTTTTTTTCTGGACCCCCCATTTTTTTAATATTTTATTTTTTTTAAAAAAAAAAAAAAAAAAAAAAAAAAAAAAAAAAATGGGAGAATACCATGGGATAACAACATCTTTATGCTTGTGATATAAAATTAAACATATCCGAAAAGAAAACATAAAGTAAAGAAAAAGGAGAAATGGGAATATAACAGTAAAGAGGAGATATTCCCAACTCTTAAAATGTTAGGGTGTATGATTTCAGATTTTTCGTAAAAAGTTGCGTATATGAACATGCACATGTGTACGAACTTAACGGTGCATAGCTTGTAAGGGGGTTGGATAAAATGGCTAGTAGGAAAATTTCCTGTCACATGCTTAGTTAACAGGCCTACAGTAAGCATAACAGACATATATAGTTGGACTTATATTACAGTGAGATATACTTGCAGCATTAGACCCCCTCCTCCTTTTTAACAATGTTACGTTTCGCTGCTAGAGCAAATATGGTATGGTAAAATGTTGGTGCATATGTTCGTGGTCCACTGCTGCGTGATAAGAAACTGTTAGAATGTTTTATCACAAGGGCGAAGAAAAAATAGGAAAATATATGGCATCCAATGAAGAAAAAAATGACAGGACTCAGAGGGGTTTTGGTTAGTTTGAACCCATATATATGAGGAATGTAAATCCCTAAGCAAATGCACAACTATGCACGTACAGCTTAGACGTGCCCTTGCTCAAGCAGATGCATACCGGCGCAGTATTAGGTTTTTCTTCCTTGTAAGCACGAAAAGGCACACACAAATACATACTCATAGCCTAGCTCCAAAAATAGCTTTTTCCCTTTTGCAAAAGCTGTTTTAAAAAACGTATATTAACAATTTAACAACAGTTAGAGTGATATAATTGGATAGAAAATTGGGGGATGCATGTGCACATGCACAAACATGCATATATGCGCACATACTCACGTATGCGTACCACTCCGTGCATATATGTGCGCAAACGCATGCGTGCACGTAGTTGAATTGAAGGGTACCCTTGAAAGGAAAAAAAAAACAACGTATTTATACATTACATTGTTGTGCGCGAATAGGGGGGTAGATGGGGGTCATGTAAATAAAAAAAAAAAAAATTTAATTCCACGCGAAAGTTGGAGCGATATGCAAGAACGACTTGTACGTGGGTGCAATATGCAAGAACGACTTGTACGTGGGTGCAATATGCAAGAACGACTTGTACGAGGGTGCAATGTGCAAGAACGACTTGTACACGTGGGTGCAATGTGCAAGAACGACTTGTACGTGGGTGCAATGTGCAAGAACGACTTGTACGAGGGTGCAATGCGCAAGATCGACTTGTACGTGGGTATATAAGTAGATACATGTGGGTAACTACATCCCCGCATGCATGCAAGCGCGTAATCCATGAGATCAGAGTGGTAGACAAAATCCCCACCTGTGATGCCGCTACTCCGAAATATGCGTACATTCTAAGAATTCTCGCGGACCTCACTGAAGTAGGGGTGTTCCATGGCTTCTTTAGGTGCGATTCTCTTAGCATGATCATAGATAAGCATTTTGTCAATAAGATCAATAACTTCATCTTTGGCTATGTCGATATTTGACTGTGTTAAAAAATGAGACCACGGTTTACGTTCATATTCTCCTAGTATATTTAAGTAATGTGGTTTTAATTTAATGTTATATTTTTTTAGATATGCATGAAGATCATCTGTACCAAGTACTTTAGCAATTTTTACAAGTTGATCATAATTATCATGTCCACAAAAAAAAGGTTCTTTTTTAAAAATCATACCAGCTAACATACAACCAAGACTCCATATATCTAGCGAATAGTCATATAGTTGTAAATCTATTAACAATTCAGGTCCTTTATAATATCTACTAGCAACTCTAACATTATATTCTTGACCTGGGTGATAAAATTCAGCTAATCCCCAATCAATTAATCGTATTTGTTTATTTTCATGATCAATCATAATATTATGTGGTTTAACATCTCTGTGCATTATACCTTGACTATGACAATAATCTAAAGCTTTCAAAATTTGATATATATAATAACGTATATCTCTGTCTGTAAATTTAGGGTATAATGTTTTGAAATCAATGTTATTAATGTATTCAAAAATTAAAGATGGTGTTTTTGTTACTGGATCCTTTACTATATCTAGAAGTTTAATTATATTTGGACCACCATGTAAATTCTGTAATATTTTTATTTCTCTTTTAATTTTTTTTTTTTTAACTGGTTTTAATACTTTTATTGCACATGGTCTATTATATTCTGTATCATATCCATTGAAAACTTCACTATATTTTCCTCTACCGATTTTTTTCATAATTTCATACCTATTTGGCTTATTCCATTGTAACTCTAAATTGTCATAATCATAATATTCCTTTGGCTTATGAATATTAACATCAGCATAAAACTTTGGTATATATATTCTTTTGTTAATTGAGCTAGCAGACATTATTTTGCTTGTGATTTGCGTACTACACAATACAGGGGTGGTGGAAACGCTCTCTCTGTCTCTGCCTCTCTTTCTCTCTCTCTCTCTGTCTCTATTTCTCTCTCTCTCTGCCTCTCTTTCTCTCTGTCACTGCCTCTCTTTCTCTATTTCTCTCTCTTTTTTTTTTTTTTTTTTTTTTTTCTGTCACTTTATCGGGTATTAATTTACCTCTTTCACCCAATTTGGCTAACTCCTTAACTTTTTTTATTGTGCCTCTTTATTTTATTTCCTATACGTGTTTTTCTTTTACTACACAATGTAGTACTTTGCTAATTTTCCTATCGGGTTTCTACCGTTAGCTTTACCTCTTTCGTGGTTATTTTAAAACCAATAGCAATTATCACAAACCTTTATGCTAATAACATTTGAACACGCGTTTTGTTGCGTTATAAAAATAAGTATAGTCCGTGTATGTAATGCGAAAAGGATTAACAGTGTATGTGTTTTTCCTTATCACGAGAGGTTGAGGGGAGGGGGGGGGAGATTTTACTACGCTCCAGGGTGTGACGTAATGTACTGTAACTTATGTAAACATGAAAAGGTATACATATATATTTATGCTTCGTGATATATTCCAATGTATGTAAAGTGTAGATTATCCTTTAAACTTTTTCTTCTTTGTGATTTTCTCTTTTTTTGCGTGTTCTTTTTTCCTTACTACTACTTTTCCTTGCTTTTTTTTCCTTGCTTTTTTGCGTTTTTCTTTTTTATGTTCTACTTTTGCAAACGCTCATATGCATACAGAATTGACGAGGGTATATATCGTGATAACTCACTTTTTCATAGTAGGAAAGCAAATGGAATTTTTTTTTGTAAAATAAGTCATGCATATATATTTATAATCTTTGCATAATTTATGGGATAAAAACAAAATGTATATCTTCTAAAAAGGTATTAAAAACGGTGATTTAAAAAAAAATAAAAATAAATAATGTTGCGTTTGCGTTTGCGTTTACGCGCGTGCACGTGCACGTGCCAATATTCCTTTCCATATGCACGTGCGCACGAATGTGCTTGCGCCGTATAGGTGTATTATGTATGCTTGCACCAACTTGTACATATATTGTGCCAAATGAAAATGTAGAAATTTCTGTTACTGCCCATTGCGAGGGTGGGGGGGGAAACTTTCTGCCTTGGAGTTCCACTGGTTGAACGGTCAACTATTTTGTGCTACCTGCTTATACCGCTCGCTTGTGCTACCTGCGTATACCGCTCGCTTGTGCTACCTGCTTATACCGCTCGCTTGTGCTACCTGCGTATACCGCTCGCTTGTGCTACCTGCTTATACCGCTCGCTTGTGCTACCTTCTTATGCCGCTCGCTTGTGCTACCTGCTTATGCCGCTTGCTTGTGCTACCTGCTTATGCAGCTTTTTTGCGCCGCCTGCTTATGCCGCTAATTTGTACCGCCAATTTGTGCTTCCCATCTCATGAGCCTTGCTATTTTTTTTAAACGTTATGATTGACAGAAAGTAACCCATGAAAGCACAAAAGATGTCCATGGAGGAACTAGGGCCCCATCCCATTGATGCAATGATCAACTGTAGGGTTTTAATTGGATGTACCCTCTTCAGAGCAAAAACAATCTATACTATTACAAAATTTTGCGTAAAGTTGAATCAGCAGCTACAAAAATAGGGTTTTTTTTTTCTTTTTTTTCGTAAAAAGAAAATATCCCATTTTGTTTTCCTTTCCCCCATTGAGGTGTTAACATAAATGTTCAACAAAAAATTATTTTTAAGTGGGGATTCAGGAAATAAATGAAAAAACCTAGGGTTATAAACATTACTCTCCTTTTTGCAAAGAAATGTCCCTCTTCCCAGTCACTTATATGCATGTGTGTGTACGTATGTATGTATGTATATAAGCGTATGGAAGGAGAGGCGTTCCTTTTTTGCAACGCCGTTCTTGGTGCCACGGCCTCCGTCCGTCCCTTTTCTTTCTCATCTGATTTTGCAAGCGCACACAGAGGGAAAAAAAAAAAAAAAAAAACATTGCTGCCTACACAACGAATCACTGACAATAAGCAAAAATGGTTTCTCTTTCCAATCACATTTAAAACGGTTAAAGAAAATCCTTCTCAGTTATTCCACGCGCACAGGGAAAAGCATGTAAAACCGCATGAACGGTGTGGAATATTGTTAGGGCCATTTTAAAGTAGCCAAGTTAATAAGCAAACAATCAAAAAAAAAAAAAAAAAAAAAGGCACGTAAATATAAATGCTTTTTAACGTGTTTCAACGAAATTGCATTATTTCCTTGAAGGCATATTATTTTTGTGTATTACAAAAATGTAATTAATATTTTTTCCATCCTAATTATGCGCTCTATGCGACATATTAAATGTACATGTGTGCTTATTTAAATGCGCTTCGCCGATTTGGTGCAGACAAGGTGGGAAACATATGTCGTTTTCGCCCTTTTGGTGAATGCGCCGTCTTGCTAGTAATTTTTTTTTCATTTCTAAGGTGTAAAAATGAAAGGATGATACATCGAAAGGAAGTATATTAACAAACGGGACCACTTGTACTTTACTGCTCATCTCGCTTTCCTTATTTACGGGAAAAAAACAAATAGAAGCTTTGCCATGCAAGTGTGCGTCTTGGTCAAGCATACTTTTTGAAAGTAAATGGACCTTATTAACGCATTAAAAAGGGGCCAACTTTAAAAGAGAAAAAAAAGGTTTTCTTTTTTTTGCAAAACAAATGCAAGTTTATACACCCACAGAGTGAATACAAAATGGGGTTATATCCCTCCTTTACTTTTCCCCGCCGAATTACGTATCTCCTATCACTTTATGGTCGTACTTTTGTAACGTTTTGTCAATTATGGTAGCGAGGGTTATATCCTTCTCAGTTACCCCTTTTGCGGTATGGGTGTACATTTTTATTTTCACTTTCGTGTAATCATTTGTGTATTTGCAGTGATG
Source organism: Plasmodium ovale wallikeri (assembly GCA_900088485.1). Classification (NCBI taxonomy): domain Eukaryota; phylum Apicomplexa; class Aconoidasida; order Haemosporida; family Plasmodiidae; genus Plasmodium; species Plasmodium ovale. The sequence goes on along the minus strand of FLRD01000077.1, from coordinate 75,396 downwards.
ATTTATGAGTTCATTCTGTTCATATATTTCATTCATAAATTTCCATGCCTAAAGAAGGGAGAAAAATGAGAGAATTTTTCATATGGGGCAGAAATGAAACGTAGTTGTGTTGGGAAAGCGGAAAGGGAAGAAGGATGTGCAATAATACTGATCTAATAATCGGGGTAAAGGCATCCATCTGATTCTACTCTCAGTAGGCGGAAGGTAGGATCTTACGAATGCAACCATGTTTATGTTTGTTCTGCTCAAATAATATACATGTAAATGCAATAGGTATATATATACACACGGGTGTCGTTCTTTACGCACGTATGCCTCTCAACCTCTTGCTATGCTGCAGTTTACCTGGGAAAAGGTGGGAAACCTAACTTTTCTTTCTATGTAATAATAAGAATTGCTTTTTACTTTACAACGCCATAGTGGCAACAGAGAACTTACTTTCTCTCTGCAAAAAAGCACCATCATTCTTGCAAAAAATTAGAGGAACAAACAAAATGAGGGAAAGAAGCGGAGATGCGCAGAATGGGTGAAAAAATGAAATTAACAAAGAGTAATCCGTTCTTCACTCATTTGTACGTTCACTGGTATATGCGCGTTCGTATTTAAGCAAGCATGAAAAATGTAAAAAAAAAAAAAAAAAACGGAATAAATGTTCGCACATATTTTGCGCCGCCTACATACATCCTTTCCCATTATGATAGAAGTGAGATATTATGCGTGCATACCGATGGGGGCACCACTCCCTCCTTTATTGTGCATTTTTGCAACTGGTAAGTTTAGTCCCCTCTTCCGGGGAGATTTACATCATGGCTATCTATAAAAATAGTGACAGGGCCATCATTCACCACCTCAATGTTCATATGGTGTCCAAACTTTCCTGTTTTTATTTTTTCTTTTTTATATTCTTTTGTAAAATATTCAATCATTTTGTTATACATGATTAATGCATCCTTAGGTTCCATCGCTAAATGGAAATCAGGCTTGTTCCCTTTTTTTGTATTGGCAAAAAGTGTAAACTGAGAAACTACGATAATTTCATAGTCTAAATCTTTTACACTTTTATCCCAACTTTTATTTTCATTTGACCAAAGTCGTAAATTTAAACATTTTCGTATTATATACAATGCATCATTCAATGTATCATTTTTATGTATGCCTATAAAACAAATAAGTCCATTTTTTATTTTGCTATATACTTCTAATTCTGTATCTCCTTCTTTTGCTTGATCTTTCTTTACACTTAGCACAACACTCTTTACCCTTTGTATGGTTGCCCTCATTTGTTTACGCCTCACTGCCTCTTCTTATATCCAAGGTGAGAAAATGTTAATGCAAATATTCCTTTGTGTAATAACCTACCAGTACCATGTGTCCACGTTGAAGTTCTCGTATACGAGTTAGAGACTTCCAAACAGTGATTAGCTTTTCCTTAATGCGTTAACTTGTTTTTTTTTGTATTTGTCCCCTTAATTTTTCTTGTATTTGTATGTAATGACAGTTAATTAAAGTATGCAGCATGTGGCTTACACTCATTTGCAAAATGAAAATGAAAGCTCAAATTGGCTTTACCAAAGGTCAAAAAATTATTTGTGAATGATTTCCCATACGTGTTATGAGAACATTTTGAAAGGGGAATTCTTACCATTCACCCTCTCTGGCACAGTTTACATGTTACTCCCGTCGTGTATGTTTATATGCATGCATTACGCGAGGTTCGCCTATCTGGGGGTCGGCCACCACCCCGATCACAACAATGTTTACGCAGTAGGGGCAAGTCGCGAAAAAGATGCACAAAAAAAAATAAAATACAATAAAATGCAATAAAAAAAAATAAAATACAATAAAATGCAATAAAATGCAATAAAATGCAATAAAATGCAATAAAATGCAATAAAATAAAAAGGTTCTCAATGAGGAGGGCCAAACGCCGCAGTTGGCATTTAGCTGTAGAAGCACAATTGGGGGTGCGACTTGTTATGCCGTCTTAGCTGTTAACACAGGGAGAAATCGCCAGTAAAAACCGAAAGTCGTCCTCAGAGGGGATCAAAAAAAAAGTTAAATTTCGTAAGGAGGAAATATAATGCCAAGTAACGTGGGGAAAAATATGAGACAGGAATATGGCGGGGTAAACGAGATGGCGTACCGGCAGTTGGAAAGCACGGTCGTTTAGGTCACTTCCAGCTTAACGCCTTCATTATGCACAATATTGAATTGCTATGTATGCATCTTCATTTTTGTAAAAACTTCCCCTATTCATATACGTACAAAATGAGAAGAATACCATAAGCTATAAAAAATTTACAGTACTGTTGCATCTCGTCTGTCCCCATTTACCGTTTCTTCTCCCCTTGGCAGCTCCTTCCTCGGTTTGCTCGTGTTATCCCGTATTGCTTTTCAACTCCGTGCTTATCACTATCCTGCTTTTTCTTCTCTCCTTGGATCGCATTTCTATTTTTGCTTACCTGGAAATAAACAAATCACACGGGATAAACGAATGTGTAGAGTGTTTCGAAAAAAGTAAATAATTTGGAAAGCATAAATGTTTCTTTTTTTTTTTTTTTTTTTCGCTCTCTCTAGGACGTCTTAAATCGTTCACATGGGAATTTTGTCATAAAAATAAACAAAAAAATGATAGGATAGGATGGGATAGAATAGAACAGGATAGGGGAAACATAGTTGAATATTTTGTCACATTTTTGGCAAGCCTACATCTTCCTTCCGTTGAAGAATGTTCGTTCTGCAGAGGATGGAAAGAGAAGAAACAAAGTTGTGCATTAATGGTATGCATTTATGGTGTGCATTTATGGTGTGCATTCATGGTGTGCATTCATGGCGTGCATTCATGGCGTGCATTCATGGTGTGCCTTCATGGTGTGCATGTATAGTGCACTGTAAGGTGCGCTGCCAAATGTCGGAGGCGCGAGGCTGATTCGCATGTGTTACCGTTTTAGCCGAATCTTCTTCCTGCTGGGGTTGCAAATCTGTATGTCCCTCAAAAATTGTGGGAAGGGAGATGGGGTAACCTGTATGTTTGCCTTCCTCGATATCTTTGTGAAACGGTATGGATTGCTAATATGTTCTGACGTGTTTAAGTAATTAAAATAGTAGTAATCATCATGCAAATTTGTATTTTTTGTGTAATCCTTCTGTTTTTCTTTTACTGTATATTTTTCCTTTAGCAATACCCTTTGCAATTTTTCATGGTATTCATTTCTATTAAATTCTATTATTCTTTTTGATAAAAATTCTCCCTCATTACTTTTTGAAATAGTATCATTAACTTGCAAAACTTGAGGGTTACTTAGATCCCTCATTGTTTTCATTGTCTCTTTCAAATGATAATACGAGTCATTGTTTGCATTTCCTATAATACTTTTTTCCTTACCATGCATAGTATTAAACCGTATTTCCCCGACTATATCTCCTACTTTTCCCTTTTCACTACCTTTCACATTTGTAGCGGTATCTTCGTCTTTTCTATTTAAAATTGTGCTCACGTCGTTGGAACCAGCTTCTTGTTCGTTCGCACCTATAATGTCTTCATCGGGAGCGCAATGAGTATCACATCCAATGTTGATCTGCCTACCAACGCTTTCATCTCCATCGATTTCCCCACTAACGCTTAAGTCATCCCCATCATAGTCCGTGTTATTATCATTCGTATCCGCATCCAAATCATTGGCACGTGCGGAGTTTCCTTTCTCTCCAGGGTTGCTCTCGGTATATGTCTTCGCGGAGATCACATATGCCCCTTTGCCAACGTCGTTAACTGCCTTCTCAGCGTCCATCTCTTCACCCTCCATAGCAGCAACCTCCCCCAAGGGGGTTATTCCCGATGGGCTATTCTCCCCCGGTTCATAAAATTGGGAAGGGGATAAAACAGGAGGAAAGAGTTCGATAACTGTGTGATGAGAATCCTCCACCTCGCGCTTCTTCCGCTCACCGTTAACATGTCCCCCATCCGAGTAGGATTTACGAAAGGATAAGTTGCTCATGTTGCTTAAATTCGAACTATCAATATTCTCTATGTCTATATATGTACAGGTACCATTTCTACGCGGGATAACATTTTCTCGTTCAGAGCATATATCGAATGCTTCTCGTACATTACCCTTTGCACATATCTCTAGGTCTTCCTTTGTGATACATTTTGTATTTTCACTGCTACAGAGTTTGCTATCATATTTTTGTTCGTTACAAGTTATGCTAATTTTGCTCCTATTTAAATGGGGCGGTTTTTCGTTATTCACTGCTGTTTTGAGAACAAATGGTGATTCTTCCCCATATTGTGGGGGTATATCTATGTATTCTTCTCCTTCTAGAGGGTAATTTCCATTTTCATTTTTCGTTTGCTGCTTCTCTTTAGTCTGTTTACTTCCCTTTACATGTTCATAATTCTGTTGCAAAGGTGTTTTTTCTTTGTCTTCGTGTGATTTTATAACATAGTCTGTTAAATCTCTGCTATACATGTCACCCAGAAGGTGGGTTGGTTCCTCAAGCATTATCCCATTCAGAATAGGATGTTTGTCATAGTTATTATTTTTCACAAAATCGTAAATGTCTCTTCCCTCGGTAGTAATATTTCCTTCTGTCATATTACAGCTCAGTTTGATAATGTGCGAAACGATAAATTCCATGGGTGGTATAAAAAAAAAAGAAGAGTCGTTAAAATGTAAATTACTATTTGGTATAATATGTTCCCCTTTTACATGTTTGTCTGTTTCCTTTTCTTTCATATTATCATACGAATTGAACATCGTTTTAATATTTTTAAAACTCTCACGACAAATATTTCCACATATATAAATAATGAGATCTTCAACATCGGAATAGTCTAAATTTTGTAAATAGTACTCTTTATTACTTTCGATAAAAGACGTTATATCGTTGTAAATGTAACTGAGAAATAGCAAATACTCGTCTGTATCGGCATATGAGTGGTCCTTCTCATCTTCATGTCTAGCGTATGCCTTATTTTTATCATTTCCTTTGTCACTAATTTCATCCCTTTTCTTAGGATCAGGTATGAAACCCTTGTCCTTCTTGCCTCCTTTGGCACTATAACTTTTCCCCTTAAAAATATTCAGTAAACGATCTTTATTAAGAATATTCTGGTATATAAAATCCTTCACGACTTGTTCCCTTCCCCCCCTCCTCTCGCTGTGCGCCGTGTCACCTTTCATTTTCACGGTACTTCTGTCGCAGTTCTGTCGCAGTTCTATCGCATTTCTTTCGCAGTTCTATCGCATTTCTTTCGCAGTTCTATCGCATTTCCTTCGCAGTTCTACTGCAGTTCTATCGACGCCACTCTTCGCTTCAACTCATATGTCTTTGCCGCTTTACTTTCCAATTTGAAAAAAAAAAAAAAAATTAATAAAATGTAGCCAACTTGCTACGCTCAGTTCTTTCAAGCTTTCGTAAAAGCCAACCAGGTGAGCTTTAATTTTTTTTTTTTTTTTTTTTGTTTGTTAAATATTTCCTAACAACTCTTTCATTACTTAAGGAGTTACACATTAATGTTAATAAGTTTTTTTTTTTTTTTTTTTTTTCTTAGCAGTCTTCTGGTTTCCCTGGCAATGGTTTGCAAAGATTTTTCAAAAAGATCATGTATGTGAAAAGACTTATTCGTGCAAACTTAAGTAAAAATAGTAATATCCATATCCTCCCATTGCTTCTCTTCTCTTATATTCCTTTAGAGATTCTTCTATAATGTTACTTTTGCAGAAAAGATCATTATACAGGGAAAAAAGGGAATCGAAAAAGCAATACATTGAAACGATAAAGAAGAAGTGAACAATTGACCACGTCTGGCGAGGACTCCAAGTTGCGTCTATCACGGGGCTTAAGTGCGTAATTATGTAATTACGTGCTCGTTTAAGTACGTGTGTACGTACACTACTTTCTTGTATTAGGTACTCTATTTTTGTGACCCTTTTTACACACCCCTTTTTGATAGGAATTTCCACAAAAAAAAAAAAAAAAAAAAAAAAAATTATGCATAAAAGGGGTATCTTCACGATAGGCACTTAAAGTCGAAGAAAAATGAAATAAAGATAAGGAAAGACTTTGTTTAAACACAATTAATTATGAAACTAGTTTTTTCACGTTCTATGTTGTTGTTTTGACGGATGTGCATTGTCGATTCGTTAACAATGCATACTCGCACACATACGCGCATACGAACATATACGCATATCTATATATACATATAACTATTTACTACTTTCCTATTTTTTTTTTTTTTTTTTTTTTTTTTATTATTTGTAGATGCACAACTATGCACATTGAATACTACTCTTGGTATATTCTGACTCCGTCTACATATACCCCAAATCCGACGTGAAAATTTCATGACGTAGGAGGAAACAGTGGCTCCATGTGTCATTGCGTACAGCGCAGCAAAGGCTCCTGCACATCTGCACATTATGCGTGAACAGACATGCATGCATTGTACATATCGAACGGCGTTATTTCGCACCTCTCACACCCTACAGTTGAATTTCGTCATATAATTTTCCCAATTTGACGCATGCACTTTTTCGCAAAACGTGCGTTTCCCAAATGAACATCGCGGATGAAGACACGGAAAAATAACATGCAGCTACGCGTTTCCAAGGGAGAAAAAAAAAGCATGCATATGTACATATATATTCGTACCATATATCTGTACATAAGTGTACGTTTCATTTTTTCCTAAAAATGGGGAAATTCCAGTTCCGCTAGGCTGTTATGCTATTTTATTCGTCATCAAATATGCGGTTTTTGGTTAATTACACACACATACACACACAAAAAAAATAAAATAAAATAAAATAAAAAATAAGGTAAAATAAAGTAAAAACGAAAAGGTGAAGAAGATGAAGATTCGGATCGAGAGGAATAAGGCGATTCAATGGGGAAAAGTTACTCCCGCGCATAAAACTTTTTTTGCATTATGTCCCTCAGAAAAAACGCCATACCTTTTTTTTTTCCCCCTCCCCCCTGCCCGAAAAAAAGGGGGATCCTCGCATGGACTATTGTCACACAAAATGGAATGTCCATTGGGAATGATGCATAATCAGAAATATAATATCGTAAAAAGTAACATGGCCATATTTTCGTACTAATAAAAAATTTTACATAAGTGTTACAATTTCATGCAATATTTTGAAAGGGGCATAAAAGAGATATGGTCATTTTAGCGTGGAAAGCGCATACCCCGTTTGCGCACATTCATTTGAGTATCCACGTTATGTCTGCATTATTTATGCTTTCTTCCTGCTTGCTATCCGCGTGCCAGGAGGAATATCACGGTGCGACGGCGACCCCCTTTCCCTCGATGGATACCCTTTGCGATTTCCTGGCTTTTTTCAGCAGTTTCATGTTATCTGTAAGTCTCTTTATTTTACTTTTCGGGATAATTTTCTTGTTAGAATTAGGAACAGATGAAGGAACGTTAATAAGAAAGGAACATTCGCTGTTATATGGTATTGTAGCATGTCTCTTAAATTCATTTTGTTCTTCTTCTTTTTCAATACAAATAGAATCAGGTATCAGTGTTTTTGCTTTTTCAAGAACTTTTTTATGATAATCTGGATTTTCTAATATTCTTTTTTGTCGTTCTTTTAAAAATTGTTTGTAATTTGTATTAATACCTATAATAGGACCCATCCAATTTTGTAAAATATTCCTAATCATTTTTTTATTTTCATCTGTTTCATCTTTATGTGTATGTAGGTAGGTCATTATTTTTCCTAATTGGCTTCCTCTTAACGATTTAATGGTAATAGGTAGCTGTTGGATGACTTTAAGTAAGTTGGTTCTTATGGTAAAATTTGGCAAAGTATTTTTCGATAATGGCATTAACCATAATGCTAAAACATGATATATATTTAATTTCATAAAGAATGGTTTCCATTTTGGTTTCGTTAAAATTTTACAAACTTCATCTATAATTTGAAGTTTTGCTGTTGCTGGTTTTTTTTCTTTCATATTTTTTATGTCCTGTTCATGCATTAAAATCATTTGATTCAACACATTTTCACAGTATTGTAATCCATCATCTTCTGATATTTTCTGTACTCTCTTTCTTTTTAATTTTAAATTTTCTAGTATTTCATCAAAATGTGATTTTTTTTTTTTCTCTGTTTTGTTCAATTCCATCACTTCATTTTCGTAATTCTCCTCTTCGCCTCCTTCTAAACCTAAACTGTACTTTCCGCTGTTCCTATTTCGCTTCTTCCCACTATTTATCATATTACTACCACCTGCTAAATCATATTCGTCCATGTCGAGACTTTCATCATCCTCGTCATCCTCGTCGTCGTCGTCGTTGTCGATGTCATCGTCTTCTTCCTCTCCCTCTTCGGCTGCGCTATCTATAAATTCATTCTTTTTCGAGTTTCCCACTTTTATTTTTTTCTTTCTTCTCTCAACTTCTTCCTCCTTTTGATCGTGTTCCCTTTTGTTCCCTTCTTTCTTACTATTTTTGTCCGTGTTTTCCTTTCTCCTTATGCGTAATTTCCCCTTTTTTTTTTTTTTTTTTCTGTCCACACCTTCCTGGTCTACTACTTCCTCGCCCCCCTTACCATTTTTCGTGTCATCGGACACGTCCTCGTCACCAAAAATATTCTCCGTGTGCGAGAACTCATTTTCTCCGGGGGTGACCACTTCTTCTTCACTTTTTGCAATCCCTTTTTTCAGCTTCAAAGTTCGTTTCTTTTTCCCCTCATGTTCGGTGCGACTGGTATGCTCGGTGTGATTACTGCGAACGCTGCTCTGGACGCTACTACTTCCATTGCTATCGTCACTGCTATCGTCACTGCTGTCGTCGCTACTATCATCGCTGCTATCATCGCTACTGTCGTCACTGCTATCGTCACCTTCCTTCCCAGCGAGCGCCTTTTCCTCACGAGGAGCTTCCTCACCGAGAGCAACTTCTTGCTCTATCTCATCCTCCTCCGAATCCGCGTCCTCCTTTATTTGTCTCTTCCTCTTTGCAGTCACCTTTTTTACAGATGTCACGTTTTCTTTGAAGCTTTCCCCGTTATTCTCCTCGGAATTGTTTTCGTCGTTGAATAAATTCGAATCGTTCAATAATTCCACATTTTCGCTTTGCTTAATTTCTTCCATTTTTTTTTTTTTTTTTTTTTATTTACGTAATTATTTTTTAATTTGGCTATAAATTCTTTTTTTTTTTTTTTTTTTTCCTTATATGTTCAGAATAATTTAACTCATTCTTATCTTGACTCTTTTTTACAATACATGATTGCCTTTGTTTTCTTTTACCACTTTTCTATATCTGCTTCTTATTTTGTTAGCGCTCGTTCGGATATAAAATATATGTAACGTAACATTGTGCGTATAGTTGTTAGTGCATTTGTGCGTGCTATAATTGCGCATGTATATGTAAGTATATATGTTATATATATTTTTCCCCTTCAGCAAGGCATGTTCAGAAAAGAAAAATTTTTTTTTTAAGGGTCATTCCTTTTGAAATGAGTACGTAACAAATTAGTAACTCCTTCCTTGTAAGCGTTTTTGCAATATATTTTGAGCTCTCTCGGAGAAGCAAATATATACCATTCGGTAAAGTGAGATTAACAAAATGGGAAAATTGTACATTCAACGTACTGCGCGTGTATTTAACTATATGTAAAAAAAAAAAAAAAAAAAAAGGAAAACTGCAAGTTTTTTTTTTTATGACTTTATACATATTTGCACATTCATAAAATATTCTCTTTCCCCTTCTGTTTTTGCAATATTTTTTGAAATTTTTTTTTTTTTTTTTTTTATAGCCAAATTTGTGTAATCAAGGGGTTTTCACTAACATATTATGTTGGTCTTTCACGTGTACAATTATGCGTCAGACGAGAAGGAAAAATGAAGTGTTAACAATGTGTACTGCGCCCTTTTATGCTGCACTTTGTTTCGCTTTGTTTTTCCCACCAACAATACTTTTTTCCATTTCTTAAAAGTACTTACGCACAGTTAAAAAAAAAAAAAAAAATTTACCAAAAATAAACGTACGTTTTTACTTGCTCGGGAGAAAGTACATACTTTAAAACGCGGTGGGTGTACGCATATATATGTGTACATGCATAAGTATATGTTCACACGTATATGTACATGGGTATGTATATATATATATATATATTCATATGTTTATTTATAACTCCAAAATTTCCAAATGTACGGATAAGCGAGTACCAACTTGTGTGTGGTTATATGGCGACTATAATCATCGTGCAAAGGGAGTTCTTTCTACTCATAGGAAATACACTGTATGTAATTCAGAATTTTGCCAATCATATAGAGCGATGAAAAGGGAATTATTGCAAAGGTGCCACGCTTACCTCGTGCTTAAGAAAAGGAAAATGCCCTATAGGCTAGTATGTGTGTACATTACTTTATTTCGTGTATACATAATGTCGCTTATGTCATGATAGCTATGGAGAGAGATGGAATTTTTGATAAAAAAAAGAGCAGAACAATGGCTTTTTTTTTTTTTTTTTGTGAACATACACGAAACCGAAGGTGCGCGTCCATGTGCTTGCACACACGCATATATAGATACAGGTATGCATATCTACCATGGCACTTGGATGTATGCACATCGTATATATATTTATACGAAGGAGCTATGTCCACTCACAGATTGCAACTGCTTGTGTGACGAACCGGACAAGGTGACCTCCTAAGAATACTGCATATATTTTAAAAGTACACCCCGTGAATAACATAGGTGTCTTCTTTTTAGCGTGATTTTCTATTGAACTACACTAGTAAGTAAACAGTTAGAAATATATACACACAGAACAATAAGTCATATGTGAACATGTTCTTCTTCCCCTTTTATTTGTAACAAGCTTTCTCGAACTGGGTCACCTAGAATTATTTAAGTTACAAGGGGATACACAATTTGGTACACAGGCACAAAATATAAACTTTGTGCATAATTTAACGTTGCGATATAGCTAAGATGTACGGTATCGCCAATCATTGTATGCACCCACGTAGTTCACAATTTTGGGAATTTTCCCTCCTTCCCTTTTTTTTTTTTTTTTAGTATGTATATGTATATGTATAAGTATATGTATAAGTATTTTAAGAGTATGCTTTATTAACATATCCACCTATTGTTCCGTTTTATGTGTTCAACGTAATAATGCTTTGTAAAAAGGGAAAAAAAGAAAAAAACACATCACCTCTATACGGCATTAGCGTAGATTTAATTTAAAAAACAAAATGGTAAAACAATTAAAGCATATTTACAAATTAGAGGAAATTCTTTCATTCTTTTTTTTTTTTTTTTTTTTTCCCCTCCTGCTTCGTTTTAATTGTTCCAAAGTTGGAGTAGAGCTAAGTGGATATGTATACGAATGAAGCTCCAAATAACGTTAAAATTTTTTTGAAACATTAAAAATTGAAAAATAACAGTGGTTTTAGGAAAAAAAGAAAATTACAAAATGGAAAAGAATGTAAATTGATGTCTGAAAAAAAGTTCAGGCTCAGAAGTTAGTTCCCATCCTTGTTCGCACGACTAAGTGGAGGTGAAACAAAATAAAAAAAAAAAAAAAAAAAAAGACTGACCACTCCGCAATTTTTATAAGCCTTTACATCGGTTGTAAAAGCAGTATATATGTTGTACACATTGGGGATATAAATTTTCTTTTTTTCTTTTTTTCTTTTTTTCTTTTTTTTGGGTTTTGGATTATTTTAAGATGCTTGGACTATCAAAAATATGGGGAAATTTTTATGACTTTTTTTTTTTTTTAAAGCCTAAAATTGTAACATATTAACAATCCTACAAATTTTCAATCTCACTTTTTTTTTTTTTTTTTTTTTTTTTTTGCAAAAATTGTTTACCAACGCATACTGTTTGTATATCTATAAATTAAAATAATGATCTGTAATCTTTCATATGTGAGAAAAACATCTATAGCTGTTTATTTTGATTTATATATATATATATTTTTTTTTTTTTTTTATTTTTTTTTTTGGTTAAAGCTACCAAGATAAAACCGTCCCATTTCGCATGAAATACTAATTTGAATAGCATACCTTTGTGTAGGCTATATATACTGTTAAATCAGACTGTCAAACCTGTTTTTCCAATCCGTAATAATGTCTGGCGTATGTGTTGCTTCCTTCTAGGCGCAAATGTTTCAACCGAGAAAGACTACTTTGGATACAAGTACCTTTCTACCTTGAAAGACCGCGCACACGCATTTGATCGACCAAGGGGGTATGTCTTTTTTCCACGTGCGTAACTACGAATAAATACATGTCCATGTAGATCTGTGTGCGCACCGCTTCATATATTCGTACTTTTGCACGAGTTGAGGTTTGAAAGTAGCGCAAACGCCAGCTTGCTTCTGCTCAATGCACAAGTAGATATTTGGTGCATGAGCTCACGCCCCAATGTGTATGTCGGTATATATATATATATATATATATATGCACACACATGTATGCTTTGTCGTTGCTCCCTAAGGCGAAAGAGGAAATAAATGTGCATTTGTAGAAAATATGTGTGTGCGCATAAAGATGCACCGTCATTTGTGTACCAATTGAAGCATTATTCACGTTTTTTACAAAAAGTGAAACCTTTTCTTTTCTTCACTCCTCTATGATTTGAATTTGCTTGTCTAAAAAAATTTTTTTTTTTTTTTTTTTTTTTTTTTTTTTCTGAAAAAGGTTTAACTTTTCTTTAATTTTGTAATAAGAGTATTGGAGACAAAAGGGGCTATGTATACGGGGAAGTGCGGGGAAATGGGAATAAGAGTCTGCACAAATGCTTCCTCATGCATCCACACGAAAGCAGAGAAGCAGTGCAGTATAGCAATACATGTGTAGATATATCCATGTAAAGATAAGGAGAGATCTCAAAAAAGACTAAAGGGCAAAGCGGAGAAGCTGCTAAAATAAGCAGAAAGAAGAAGCAGCTTTAGGAAAAAGCAAGGACCTTTTTTTTTTTTTTTTTTTTTTGCTAGAAAAATTGTGCAGTTACGATTAAGGAGAAAAAGACTAGAGGGTAATCGAAGAGCTAGGGAGTCGTAGTGTTTGCAGGAGACACTGGTGAGTGATAAGCGGTACAGTCTGTTTTTTTTTTTTTTTTTTTTTTTAACTCCATTTTGTTGTTTATGATAGGAGCAGGATGAGCGAAATGAAGGAGGAAAACTTTAAGGGGGGATCGAAAGCAAAGTTTCCCCAGTCATTGATGATGGATATGTCGAGGTCGTATATGAACAGACAAGACAGAATAAATGCTATGAATTTGTACATTCAGAAATCTTCGTATAACCCTCAGTTTTTGCAAGAAGAAGAAGAAGAAGAAGATGAGAGTGAAAGTGAAACATTGGGAGATATAATATTACGAACACTGACAATTATATTTCCGGATTTTTCTCCCTGGTTATGGTTTCTTATTCATTTTGTCATGAATTTAGTAGTAGTATGCATAAGTTTAAGTTCATTATCTGAGCCAAATATACATGACTATTTAATTGAACCAAAGTATAATCGTGTGTTTATTTTTGGTAGTATATATTCCTGTTTTGTCATATTATGTATCAATATTGCATCTTTTTCTATTGTGATGATTATACATGCAATTGTACAAAAGGTTATCTTAGAAAAGTTATTACAACCAAGTGCATTATGTGCAGCATTTTACAATACAGTAGACCCGGAGTTAATATATTTATTATGGTCTTCAGTTCAAATAATATACTGGCGTAGTAATATGATTTTAAAAAAAGGACAAAATGAAAATGGAGATTATTATATACTTAGAATTTGGGGATATAAAGATGAAGAAAATTCATTCAAATTTTTAAGTACAATACATTGGCACATTACATTTCCTATATTATTATACATTGTATTTGCAGCTCGTTCTCTATTTTTGTCTATAATCTCTTTTATTTTCGAATTAGGATTTTTAATGAATGCTCATGATTTGTTAGTTAAGTATTTAAGGAAATATGGAATACTTCGTAAGTTTAACATTGAATGGTTTATGTTTATTGCTGACAAGCAAGAAAATATAAGATCCCTTTTTGGCTATGAACTATATCAAGATGAGAGAATAATGAGACAGTTAGAAACAAACTTGATTAGTAAAAAGTTTATACAAGATAAAGCTGAATTATTACTATTTAAAAATTTACCTAAAAATTGTACTTGTTGTAAAATTAGTATGAATAGAAATAAAAAAAATACTATGAAATTATTATTACCACCTGTTTTTGATGCAAAAAATATTATAAAATCAGAAACATCTTCTATTAAAAATTGGCTTGCTTGTCATTATGTTGTCAATACTCCACCACTACTGTTTTTGCTAAACAGTAGTATATCCTTAACTAATAAAAATGCTGTAAAAAATGGTGGAGATATACTTTTTAGACAAATTATAATGTCTTTAAAAATGTATTACCAAGAAAAAAATGACACTTATGCATTTACTGGATCTCCCATGCATAATATTTCTTCTGATGATATGTCTCCAAACAAAAACATGCTTAGTCTTAATTTAAACAAAGAATCTACTGTGCTTCCCTTTCAGGGTTCCTTCCCCTATTCCAGTAAAGAACCGCTTAACAAGGCTGACTCTGAAAGCCGCGCACAGAAAAAAATTAACCTCGAAAATATCTTCAACGACATTGACCAGGATCTGCTCCGGGAAGGCACGGATGGAGGAGACGCAGCTGGGGGAGACGTAGATGGAAGAGAAGCATATGGAGGAGACGTAGATGGAAGAGACGCATATGGAGGAGGTGCGAACCGAGGCGGTGCGAATGGAGGCGGTGCGAATGGAGGCGGTGCGAACGGAGGCGGTGCGAATGGAGGCGGTGCGAACGGAGGCGGTGCGAACGGAGGCGGTGCACAGGGGGAGAAACTACCCCGTGCTCAGAGTAGACCTAGGGCTAAGGCAAGAAGCAGGCAGAGAGCGAAGAAAGGGAGTAGGAGTGTTAGCCATATTAATCAAAATGTGAGAGACAATGTAGGGGAAACAAATCCCAGCGATGAGGAGATTATTAGGCAAAAGAAAAAGAAAAAAAATAGTGTGGTAAGGGGAAAAGAGGAACTCCCTGATGTAACTAGCGGTAGAGGCGATATATTGGAAATCGAGGCGAATGGAAGTTTCCGCGCACTCAGTGGGTTGCCAAGTGAAAAAAGTTTCTCTCCATTGGCTGCAAGGGAGAACCAAAAAGAACAGAGGCATACACAAAAGCAGGAGAGAAGTTCGCATAAAGCGGACGCCACTGGTGAGAGGAAAAGATCTACGCGGAGAAGCGTAGGCGATGGGGAGAAGTACAATCAGGGGGTAGATGCAGGTACAATTCGGAGAGAGACAACGGCAGGTGCAATTCAGAGAGAGACAACGACAGGTGCAATTCAGAGAGAGACAATGACAGGTGCAATTCGGAGAGAGACAACGACAGGTACAAATGAGAGAGCTGCATTGGAAGGTTCAAATATGAGAGAGGCATCGGCAGGTTCAAATATGAGAGAGGCATCGGCAGGTTCAAATATGAGAGAGGCATCGGCAGGTTCAAATATGAGAGAGGCATCGGCAGGTTCAAATATGAGAGAGGCATCGGCAGGTTCAAATGCGAGAGAGGCATCGGCAGGTTCAAATGCGAGAGAGGCATCGGCAGGTTCAAATGCGAGAGAGGCATCGGCAGGTTCAAATGCGAGAGAGGCATCGGCAGGTGCAGATGAGAGGGCAGCAGGAGTGGGAGGGATATTGGTAGGCGCTGATGGAAGGGGAGACACGATGATGGAGAGCACCAAGTTTAACATCTGCATTACCCCCTCTCTGTCAGGAATACAGAATGCGCAAGGTAAAACACAGCATAGTGAGAATAAACAAAGCGGAAATGGATATGACGATAAAGCGGTAGTAAGTGAAAATTACGACATTGATATACATGCAAAGGAGGAGGGGAATTTTTATCCTCCATTGGAGAATTATAAAAGTATGACTGTGCAAATAAAAGATTTTAGCATTGAGGACGTTTTGCAGAAGAAATATACGACAGATTCAATGCACAACAGTGAAATGAGGATGCAGGAAGGGGTAAGTGACATTGGAAACCCGAATACAACAAGGGGAGAAAATTGGAATAGTACCATGTCCAGTGAAGACAAAGAAACGGAAAAGGAAAAAGTCATATTGAGAGATCAGAGCATGCTGGGAATGCCCCTGCTTCAGGAAAACGACGCCACGGAGAAACAACGTGCAATTTTTAGCAATACGTACAATTTGTTGGGAGGGCAGCAGAGAGAATCCAACGTGAGTGAAGCGGTATACGGGTCTTTCCAAATGTATGGCGCAGATCAGCGCACAAGGCACCAAAACGAGGCAAACGAAAAGGGGAAAAGCGGAGAAAGTGGCAGAAATGGAAGAAGCGGTAGGATCGGAATAAACGGCAGAATGGGAAGAAGCGAAAGAAGCGAAAGAAGCGGGAATTATGGAAAAAGTAGACATGATAGCAGAGGTAGTAGGGGAGAGAGACGAAGTGGTTCCACAGGGAAAGTTGCGGAGGGGTACGACTCCCGAGTGATGAACGAGGAAATGAATATTCTGGAAAGGAGTGATGCAATAAATGTAAAGAGACTGAAGGAAAATAAGAGGATGCGATTTCGAAATTGCATATGTTGGAGAAAAAATAAAAAGGAAGAAAGATTTAGTAGAATAAAAAAAGATATATCTCTTGAGATAGATGATCCATTTGTTATGAATTTGAAGAGTCCTATACAATTAAATATAAATGGAAATGAATATATAACCAAAGAAATGATTGAAGTATTTTTAAAACCAGAAGAAACCGAAGATTTTATGAAAGAATTTGATTTATCGGGACATGGAAAAATAGATATTATAATGTTTAGAAATGCAGTAAAAAGAGCAATTACATGTAGAAAGAAATTTATAAAAAGTTTAAAAGGACAAGAAAGTATTCTTAAGTTGGTTAGACGATTAATGTCAGTATTAATGTCTTTTTTAGCATCGGTTGTTTTACTTTTTATATTTGGGGTATCAGCAGATACAATTATTGTAACAGGTGCAGCATTTATAACAGCTATTACGGTAATATTAAGTTACATGTATACAAGTTTTATTACTTCAGTTATATTTATAGCATTTTCAAATCCATACAATATAGGAGATAGAATTAGATTAGATGGTGGAGAAGCTATGTATATAAAAAAAATAAAAACTTATACAACTGAATTTGAAACAACTACAGGTAAAATAGTTATATATGAAAATTCAAAGCTTAGTAATGCAAAAATATATAATGAAAGTAGATCTAAAAATGCTTATATTGATATATCATTTAAGGTAGATATTAATACACCTTTATTAGCACTTAAAGAATTAAGGAAAAGTTTACAATTTTTAGTTGATAGTAGACCTAGCGATTTTTGTAAAACTAAAAATCTTTATTTTGGATATTCCTTACAACCTGGTTATTTTTACGAAATTAGTTTTTGGATAAAATGTGTTGAAGGTTGGGGTAATTGGAGAAAAGTATTTGAACTAAGAACAGACATATATGATTTTATAATTTTACAATTAAGACTTTTAAGTATATCATATAGATTACCAACACAAAAAGTTGGATTTACTGCACCGCTTAACATTATAGACAACAGTAATTTAAAATTTAACGGAAGAAATAAGCCAGGTGAATATCCTTGTCCTCCAAAAGAAATTAGGAATCCTCTTTTTCTCCCATCGGCCAAACATAAGAGGGAATTTGATTTGTGTGACCAAAAAATAGACACATTGGCACTTCCCCAGAAAAGCGATTATCACATGTATCATCACAACAATATCGGTGATGATAATGATGTAGATAGTTGTAATGCATATAGCACGGCAATGCCTGTGCCTATGCCCCGGCGTGGTAATTACAGGCATCTCTTAATCGAACGCAACAATCTTTTGGGTGAAATTCCAAAAGAGAGAAAAAGAAGCGGATTTCTGCAAAAAAGGAAAAAAGGGTACATCACAAAATGTGATAATCGAAATAACCCAAAAATGGACACTAAGTGGATGATTAATCCATCGAGATCTATATCTACCCGTGGTGACTTACGACCGAATGGTAATTTTACAATGTATACTGAAAAGTGCAAAAATGAATACATCTCACCTGGTTCAAACAATTTCGATATATTTTCTGATGATAAGAACTTTCTTTCTTTATGTGGAAAAAAATTAAGAACTGGGAAAATATGTTATACAGAAAATGAGCTGCAAAAAGGAGAATATTCATATAACAATAAGTGTGACGAAATGTTTACACATAGCAGTAGTATTCCGCATGTCGATCTTGCGTTGGGGGAAATTCCACACGAATATGGAAGCAGCAAAATTGGTTTTAAGCACTTAGAAGGAGAATCTGCTCACGATACAAAAATTCGTAATAGTGATGGTGATTTCCTGATGGAAGAAGCTCTCCCAAGTGGCCAGATGCAGAGATGTAGATGGTGTAAAACAGACCATGATATTCGCGAATGTGCGAACATGTGTTGTGCTAAGGATGATTGCAGCTTTCATAGAGATAAACGATCCCCCTTTGATGTTTTCCACAACTGCGAATATGTAGAGCCAATGTGGTACAATGAGAAGGATGATTTCTCTTATGACAGTTCCTCAGGTTATGACAGCTTCGAATGCGTCAAGCATTTTTCCAATCTCCACAACAGACATCAGAAATTTATAAATATAAAAAAAACGAGCACTATTATGGATAAAAAAAATTATAATAAAAAAAACCAGTAGGAAATGGATAAAACTCGGCAATTCTTCTCCCCATTTTTTCCCCAAACGGATAGCTCAAGCAGCAGAGCAGCCACAGCGAGAGTTAGAAGCGGAGTGGGCGGTTACCGATTAGTCCATCCCACAAGGGAAATCCTTTGGGAGGGAAAAAAAAAAAAAAAAAAAAAAAAAATGCTCCACTTAGTGTTTACCTTTTCGTTTTTGTTTTCATCGGATGATATATGTCTTAAAATTTTTAATTCATTTGTGCCTACATCTCATCCGTCAGTTCACTTGGAAAATGCGACCCTCAGATGTTTGAAATTAAAAGAATTATTTTAAGGGATATTTTTATTTAGTGGTGCACCTACCTACTTATCTATCTACACATGCGTGCCTATGTGCATACGTATTTAAAAACACCTTCCACGGGCATACGTTTGCCCTTATTTGAAGAACTGCTTGCATTATTTTCCTCCCACACTCATCCCCATTGTCACAGAGAATCCCTCATTTATGTCAACAAGAGGGTGTAGATACATACGTGTATGCATATATACTCACACATTTTATGTGTGTATGTGTTTGTGCGCTTTTTCTTTCATAAGACTATTTAGTACATTTGTTAGTTGTCTAGTTAGATTTCCTGCGCAGACGTATAAGTGGAAAGTCTGCTTTTTCTACAGTTTCATCTATACTTTAAAACTCACTAGGACAATATATATATATATTTTTTTTTTTTTTTAATCATAATCTGTCTATAACACATTAAACTTTTAAAAATTAGTCAAATGTCAAGTTGTTATATTTACTCTTAGAAAAAGGGAAGTATACATGAATGCTCTCTTTAATTTTTGCTTATCGGATATGTGAAAACTATATGTACGTGGAAAAGTGGTACACAAGGGCAACATATCTACATACATGCACATATGTGTATAATATACCAAAATAAATGCCTTTATTTTTAAAACTTAACTTCCTTTTCGTTCTTGCAAAGGATATGCCTATCAAGTGAACCGTCGTAGATTATTCGCATGTTTTATTTTTTTTGTGGTTGGATTATACCATGCCTACCAAGGTGTATATAACCTTTGAAAAATTAAATATATTTTTATTATCATTTTTGTTAGTGTATTTGTTGGGGTATATCTTTTTTAATAGAAACACATTGTACCTTATTTGTGCAAGAACAAGAGTAAAATTAATATTGATAATGGGAAAGCGTTCCTTTTTTTTTTTTTATTGTTCTTATTTAAAATTAAACCGTATTAGCATCGATGTATTTCTCTATTAAAATGGAATTTATTTCGAGAGGGATTTCTTCTTACTCGTGAAATGGAAACATACAAACGCATTAAACTAATACATTTTAAGAGGGAAGTATGATTAATTTAGTTCCTTCAGAATTGTAGAAAATAACATCGATGTGTGAACTGAAGAATGAAAAACCAAGGGATGAAGGATCCTACTTTGCAACCATAGCTGCTGGAAAATTCAACGGCATCCTTAAAATTTTAGTAATATATATTGTATACCTATCGATTTCATATTTTCTTCATATTACGTAACCCCTAGTTTTTGCTCACTTTGACTTGTATGTTTTACATTTGTCGATTTTTTATTTTAATTTTTATTCTTTCCTTTTTTTAATGGGAAATGTAATTGAAGGGAAAAAAGGGTGGAGGAAAAAAAATGAGAGAAAAATGTAGAAGGTATTACGTGGAGGAAAATATGTAAATAAGAGGTGTGGTGAGAAAAAATGCGCCTAAATGTTACACACATTGTTATCCACTATAACGGCAGCATTTATGCTGTAATTAACTGGTACATTTTAATCTGTGAAATTGATAATTTAAGTTCATCCGGCTTGTGCATTTTCATATATAACAAAATAGATATGATGAAAAGGAGTTTTACTGTTTAATTACACTTGATAAATTTCCTGTGTTCACATTTTAGCAAAAAAAAAAAAAAAAAAAAAACTGAAATAAAAATAAAAATAAAAACAAAAAAAAGGCGTATCTTATTCTTCTGAACATGTAATAATATTTTAAATGTGGGTATATGAAATTCCCAGTTAAAACTAATACACGAAAAAAAAAAAAAAAAATAAAGCAAAAGAAAAAAAAAAAAGAAAAGGAAAAAGAAAAGGAAAAAGAAAAGGAAAAGGAAATATATAAATGATATTTCTAGAATGTTTGAAAATAATGTTATATCTTCTTTTAACTACGTATAACATGATATTTATAACTACCTCTTTTACGTGTA
The DNA here is from genome assembly GCA_900088485.1 of Plasmodium ovale wallikeri. Lineage (NCBI taxonomy): Eukaryota > Apicomplexa > Aconoidasida > Haemosporida > Plasmodiidae > Plasmodium > Plasmodium ovale. The sequence goes on along the minus strand of FLRD01000077.1, from coordinate 54,362 downwards.
TATTCAAATTGTGGCAAAAAATGGAGAAAAAATGAAAAGTTAATAAAAATACGAAATAAAAATGTTTTATCTTAACATGTCATATATTTTGATGTACAATTTTTGTGCTAACGGTTTTGCAATTTTTTAACATACTTTTAAAATAGTAATGGTTAAAAAAAAAAAAAATAAAATAATCCGTTGCACACAAAAAAATAATACATGTAATTCCCCCACCATCATCTGTGAAGTGATAATGTATATGTAGCTGGGTATGTACAACATTTTAACAATCTCCTAAATAACCAAATAGCAGGTGTTTATCAATGCATTTTCGTGATATAATAACGCTCCGCATTAAATATGTATATATATATATATATATATATATATATTTTTTTTTGTGATGTTCTTTTTTCCTTTTATCTATGTTGTTATCAAAAACTGTATGATTTTACACAAGTTGAAATGCATAAGTGTAAATATGTGTAAATATGTGTACAAATGCGTACAAATGCGCACAAATGCGTACAAATATATGTATACACATATGTATTTACATGTGTACGTATGTATATATATGCATGTGGATATATTTATTGAAATTGCTTAGTTTACACACAGAAAAAAATTCAGGATACTACTGAAACTATATGCACACACTTCACATGAAAAAAATAAAAATGTCGGGAAAAAAACAGTAAACGCAAGAAAAAGCAAACAAAACAAAAGCAAACAAAAGAAAAAAAAGAAAAACAGCATTCTACTATATTTATAATTTTAACTACGACATAAAAAAAAATTTTTTTTTTTTAAATGTTATGTACTTTTATCGTTTGCATTTTTTTAAACTTTTATTATACTCCTTTAACTGTATTTGATAGAAATAACATTTCAGTTTTTATCTTCAATGTTTTAGATATACATCTTTAATTTTTTTTTAAGGAAATAAAAATCATTTTAAAATAAATTTTAACAGCACATTTGCATCATCCGTAATATTCTTCGCATTCTACATGTTTACTACAAACAATTTCCAAAGTTAAAAACAGGAAAAGCTGGCGTAAAAAACAGCACACAAGCAGTATATATACTAGCAGTATACGTTTTGCTGAAACGAATACACAAGTACATTTGCATTTGCCACGATGTGTTAAATGCATTGTACTTTTTAACGCGTGCAATGTGTATTGCATATATACATACGCATATGTACATGTACACTACTTATTCAATTGCATAAGTTGTACGTTTGAAAGATAAATAGTAATTTATAGGAAACATAAGTGTCGAAAACGTAATGCGGCAATCATGTGAATATTATTAAATATTAATTTCAAAGATATGTGATTGTTATTTTTTCCATTTTTTAAATTGTTAAAATGTTTTTTTCTTTGTACAAATTCACCTTTTTCAAGTTCATGTAATTATAGTAGTATCATTAAGGTAATTTGCGAAAAATAAAAATGCATTTTGAAGTCACCGTAATTTTGATTTACATAATCCCTTTTACTATTTTAATTATTTGGCAAAAATAAATCCGTATGTGTGTTCATGCATATATATGTATATATACATATATATGCATATTTACGTATTTGTTTGTGTTTACGTGAACATTTTTATTTATACTTACGCTCATTGTGATATACGTCACGTGGGAAAATACAAAAAGTAAAATATACATATACATACACATTTACAACAATTACTTTTGAACATTATAAAATATAGAAAACAGAACATGTAAAAAGCGCATGAAAAAGTACTTTGCCAATTTCGTGTGTTTCACTATTTCACAGTTTCTATATATCTGCATAAATTTCGTACCTGATTTGAATGGCTTCATTTATTTATATTTCTTATCTGTATTACCTTACATTTTTTAGCTAAATTTATAAAGATTTGCGTGAGTGCACATTTTATTTTTTTAATTTATTTTGCATATTCAGATTTGTTCTGTGTGTGAAATACCGAAGAAATAATTTAAAATTATGAAAATTTTTATAAAAGAATAAAAAAGGAATAAAACGGGGCGCAAAAGTATTTCATTAAAAAGGTAAAAGTAAAATATACCACAAATTCGTCTGTAGAATCAGTTTACATATATGCATTTGTTTACATACACGCACATGCGATAGCTGTTCAAAGTTGGGGTATAACATTTGAAATATTACATGTGCTGATGCGTAAATATATACATATGTACATATGCACATACATACGTACATTATTACATACGCACATATGCATATATGTATGCGATTATATGCATTTAAATGTGTGCATAATACACATATCATTTGTTCCATCATATATATAATTCTATAAAAATTTTTTTGTGAAGAAAAAGCGTCTTGCGATAGTGAAGTATTGGCATGTAAAAAGAAATGTATATATTAACAAGAATATATTCATATTTTTTTTCAAAAAACAATTTGATGAAGTTAATGTACTCCCTGACGCCTAAATAAGTAACATGAAAAAATGTAAATACATAGAATGCGTAAAATGTGTATTTAAAGAGTACATACATATATATATATATATATATGTATATATATATATATATTATTCCCCCTTTTGCAGTTATTTTCATTTTTTTGTTTTATAATTTTGGACGAACTTTTCAAAAAAATTTGCACCAATTTCGTAAAAAAATTTATATGTTGATATACAGAACATGTGGTTGTGTTGTATATTAAAGAGCATATACAAATGTTCACGTTTTGCATGCCATCCTGACGTGAAAGTGTTATCATTTTTGTAGCACATGCACTTTAAATACTTTTTTTTTTTTTGCTTTATTTCATTTTATTTTGCTGTGTTTTACTTTTCTTTTCTTCATTTTGTTTCATTTTCCTTTAATTTATTTCACCTTATTTAACGTTATTTCCTTTATTTTATTTCATTTCATTTTGCCCAAACCGCATAACAGCATGTGTTTTTATGGTGCATGAAAACACACATTGATATAAAACTCACATCGTGCATGCAAATTGATTAATGCATATTTTTCCTAATTTTTATAATATTTGTAATATTTTTATACAATATTTTTTGTGATATATTTTTTTGTCAGTATGTGAGAATTTACATGCACACGAAATAAGGAATCTTTTTAACATTTTGTTAAAGGAAAAAAAAATGCAAAAAACAGAACAAAAAAAATATATAGAAAGAGGAGTAATTTTATTTTTTTTTAATATATTATAACATTTGATTGTAGAAAAATTAAAAGAGCATAATTTTTTCGATTGTTGTAAATATAATTAGTAACATTTCATAACAACTCCCTTTCCTTTTTTTTTTTATGTTATTTATTTGTGTTCAAAATATGGTCTTCAAGTTATAAAATACGTATGACATTAGCAACATGTATGTTGTGTATAAATATACATATTAACATGTATATGTACAAATACAAGTGTATACGTACATAAACATACACATGTTGGTATATATATTTATACGTGTACATATTTGTGTATACATATATATGCAAAACAAATGTTTATATCTCCCAAGTAGCCGGAACATGCATATGAGTGAACAAAATATGATTGCCTTCCCCTGATGTCAACAAATAAGCAATTTGTATAACACCAAAAAAGTACGGTGAAAAAACCTGAACACCAAAAAAAAAAAAAGTGTACACTTTATTTTTATCCTATTTTTACGCTATTTTAAGCTATTTTACGCTATATTTTACGCTATATTTTACGCTATATTTTACGCTATTTTTATGCATTTTTTCCTTTGTTTTCACGTAATTTTTGTGTCCTCTTGACGTTACGCTTGTTTTAATTTTATGTCACTTTTATGTCATTTTGGTGGCATTTTGACTGCATTTTTACTTATTTGTTATTTTTGTGATATTTTTTATTCCACGTTTATCATATTTCCCCCTACTCCACTTTTATGCAGTTTTTTTTCTTTATATTTTTTGTATAAACGTATTTTCGTTGGTTCATTCAAATGTGTTCCTACAATTATATGTATATTTTTGCTGTACCATGTAAATCTATGTATATGTAATACATATCCATTTGGTATGCATGTAGGTATGTAAAATAAAAAAATGCATGTATATGTATGTACGTATGTACAACCCTATATACATATATATATATATATGCAACAACGAAAGTATCATATTCATGAATACATAAATATACATATTATTGCATATGTGGAAAAACATTTATTTTGCATTTTCATCTTGTTTTGTTTAAAAAAAAAATTTTTTTTTTTTTTTTTCCGAATATGTTTTCAAATAAAAGAATAGGCGTGTTTTTTTATATGTACCCATTTTATATCGTACTTTGTTAAGCCGATCATTTTGTTTCCAAAATTATGTTGAATTATAATTATATATGTAAATATAATTATGTATATATTACGGTGTCCCGCATGTATATGACATATATTACGTACATATATGTATAAGTGGATATATACGTATTTTACATCATAAATGTTTTTATGGATACATATAATATTATTATGTATATATAGCACGCATTTATATTGTGTATTGTACGAATGTATTTATATGAGTATTCCTTATAATTTCTCCATATAAAAATTAATTACCATTTTTGCGGTATGTTTTGGATATATATACATATATACCTATTTTTCTATATTTATTCTGTGAGTTAGTATATTTTGTGTTTAACTACATTTACATAATATCCCCCTACCCCCGAAAAAAAATAAAAAAATAACTCGTTACTGTACTTCCAACATTTAGCATGTAATTTAATAATATGTACGATATTATTTGTATACATTTGTACCGTTTTATAAAAAATTTGTCGTTGCATTTTACTCATTTTAAAAATTACGTGTTTTTTTCCATATCCTATTTTTTTTCTACATTTGATACCAAGAAAAATAGTAAAATAAAACTTATAATGTAGTAGATATAAGTATGCAAAATACATATATATATATATATATATATATATATATAGGTAGAATACATATAAAGATATGTAAAAAATACATGTATGCAAAAAAAATTTTTTTTTTTTTAATTAAGTACGTATTCCTAGTTAAAAAAAAAAAAAAAGCATTTTATATTTTTTGTTATTTTATTTTATATAAAAATATATAATTTTCAATTGTTTTCAAAAAAAATATATATATTTTTTTTATATATTATAAAAATAACATAATTCTACATTTTTTTTGAAAATTTGAATTTTTTATTTGATTTTTTTGTTTTACATGTAATTTCGAGTAACCCCAATTATTTTATTGTATTTAAGAATTTCCCGGTTATTCCTTTTTTTTTTTTTTAGTAGCAAAAAGGTTTGTATAAAAAGGATTAGATGCTTTTTTATACAAACACTTTTGTTAGAATATACATACATAAACTTAAATATATATATATATATATATATATATATATATGTATTTATATGCATATATACATGTTGTATCAAAAGAATATGTATTTAGTAGAATAAGGAAATACATATCGAAAGAAGAGATTCTTTTTACTTTTTTCCCATTTCACGGAAAAATATACGGAAATATATATTTATATCACAAGAGATAATACATTTGTTTATGTTGTTTAATGAATGTATTTTAGTGCAATTTTGCTTTTTATGTAAGTTTTGTGAATTTTCGCGTTTTCATATTTTGTGATTTTTTAAGTGTATATATTTTTATACATATGTGAGTTTTTTCGCAACATACGAAAATAATATATATAGGCTTGTTATTTTCATATATGCTTGTGTATATATATGTATGTACGTATAATTATTAAAAAAAACATAAAAAGTATGTACATACGTGTATATATATGCCGGTACAAATACACGAGTTTATATATGTAAATACGTTCATAAGTATGTAATTGTAAGTAATAATTTTTGTGTGTTTAAAAAATATATTATAAAAAATTAGTGTTCAGATTTGCCCGTTAATTGTGTGTATGAATACATATCCGTACCTTTCTTCACATTCAGTTCAGCAAAATGCATTATGAATAAAAGCAAATTTTGTATCATGAATTTATAAAAGTAATATGTAAAAGGCTTATTGAAATATGTGCATATTTATGTGTATCCGTTACTATAAAACCAAATTAAGAATTTTTAGTTTAGCTTTATTGTATATATACTTATGTATGCATATAGATATGCCTACCATCTAAGTGTTGTTCCCGATATATTTAAAACAGAGATATATGTATGCCTTTATGTACGTGTCTGTTATGCATGAACTTACGTATGTAAGAATATATATGTATAGAGAGAGAGACATGTATGTATATAGATATATATATGTATAGATATGTATTTGTGTAAATGGATATATATGTAAACATAACTCGCCCCACATAGCTTTTGCAGTTTACGTTATGGTAGAACGAAAAAACAAACATTAGCATATTTACTTAAATTTAAGCATACTGTATATATTCAGGTATATATATGTATGCATAGATTTTGCATTACACACCCCCTGCATGCACACATACGTATATATTTTCTAGTTCACTATTGTAGAGCTTAAAAGCATACAAAGTTGCGTTTTTTTAAATTTCTTTTTTGTTTTTCATTATTTACGCCATTTTCCCCGTCTAAATACGAATCACTCTTTATTTTCATAAGGTTTTTTTCTCTTTTCAACTCGTCCGTTTTTTCACTCGTTTCGGAAAAATTTTATTTTTTTTATTCTATTTTTATACCTTTTTTTCCTTGTTTATGCCTTTTTTTTTTTTTACTAGTATAATTTTTTTTTTCTTTTTGTATGCCATTTATTTGCATTTTGTATACTATTTTTTACTTTAGTTTATACCTTTTTTTACCTTTGTTTATATTATTTCATTATTTTTTTTTTTTTTTATCATTTTTTTTTTTTTTTTTTTTTTTTTTTTTTTTTTTTTTTTTTTTTTTTTTTTTTTTTTTTTTTTTTTTTTTTTTTTTTTTTTTTTTTTTTTTTTTTTTTTTTTTTTTGGTTAGTTGTTTTTGTTTAGCTGTTTATGAACAAAAATATATTTTTTTTTTTTCGAGCTAACATTCCTTTTAAATTGTACCTACGTATTTTATTTCATTATATTATATTTTTTTTTTTATTTTATTTTTTTTTTACATTGTAAAAATTAAGAATGTATTTATTTATATTTTTCTTAGTAATGTAGAACTCTTTTTTTTTTTTAATTTATGAAAATAATTAATGTAAATATACGTGTGTATGCTTCATACGTATGTATGTAAAATTTGTAGGTTTGGAAAAAACTACATTTGTATCCACCTATGTATGTATGTATATATGTATGTACGTTTGTATGCTTGTATTCTTGTGCGCCTGTATGCCTGTAAGCGTGTATGCGTTTATAGGTGTATACATGTATGTATTTTTATGAATAGAGAGTGATAACAACCTTTTTTTTTTTTTTTTTTTTTTTTGACGTAGAGGAAAAGTAGATGTTATGTAAATGTATAATATAATTTTGAAAAAAAATATACTATACATCCCCTTATATTTTATTTTCATTACAATCCATATATATATATATACATTCATATATATGAACGTACATATATACATACATATATAATTTATAATGTTTTAATTTTTACGGAGTACATTTTTTCAAGTTAAAGTGCACTTCCACAAGTTGCATAAAATAAGAAGTTTTGAATTTCGCATCTTTTTTTTTTTTTTTTTTTTTTTTTTTTTTTGAACTAGAGCAAACGTGTGTGTGAATATATTTATATCCATTTGTCTTTCTCATTTATTTTGCCATATTTTACCATATTCAGTTTTACTTTTTTTTTGCTTATCATTACCTCTGTTTTTCGGTATATACTTCATCGTATTTTACATCACTTTATATATATATATTTTTTTTTTTGCTCTTTCCACCTGCTCCTTTTCTTAATTCATCTTAACACCAATGTTTGCATTACGTACAAGTTCAAATAGTAGCAAGAAAAGCGCACAGGTGGATGAAAAGGGTAAAAGATCTAATATGAAAGGTGATAGCAAAAATATAGAGCAATTAAAAAATTTGTATAATGAGGATACCTTAACCAAGATGGAAAATTTTGTAAAGCATTCAGAACAACAAACACAGATTTATCCTATGGGCAGAACAACAACGCCGCATTTAATTAATATTGGAAGCATGGAAAGTGTAAACGACGGAGTGTACAACAATATTGCCAAGGCAGGTACTACATTAAATGAAGATGATCACTCCGTGCATATAAGCGAAAACGAGCGCGTACATGAGCTTGGAGATGATAACGATAATATGAATGTGCAGGAACAGACGGATGAGCAGGAACACACAGATGAGCATGATAATGAGGGTAAGCAAGGCAAGAAGGGAAGCAGAAAATTCCTAAGTGACGAGGTGCAGGGAAGTCCTGTAATAAATTTTGAATCGGCAAAAGTAGCAGGAAGTATTAACGAGAAAAGGCAAAATTGTGAAAGTAATGAGAAATTGGAGGATGCAGAACAACATCAGAGTGAAAACTTCATTAATGATAAGTTTTACATGAATTGTAAGAATGATGATATAGATGGAAGAATTAAAGATGAAGAGGTGGAAGATGTTGAGGAGGAAGAGGAAGGGGTAGAATTGGTGGAGGAAGTTGAAGAAGGTGAGGAAGAGGAGGAGGAAGAAGAAGAAGAAGAAGAGGAGGAAGAGGAGGGATCCTCTGTGCTATTCAACAACGAGGGGACATCTTCATCATTGACATACAAGAACAAACACAAGTTGTCCAATTTCAACGAAAATGTTCTTAGCGATTCGAGTATCAACAATGGGAATAGCAGTGGGAACAGCAGTGAAAATAGCTGCCGTAACGGCAATCGCGTAGGAAATAGCAGTGATAACCTTGTTAATGCTAGCATTGTGAGTAGTAGCAGAAGCACGTTTGCAAAGAAGATGAGCGACGAAGAAGATTCGAAGGAGAAGTTTGATGGGAATTTTATTGGTTGTAATAACACATGTGTTTATAATAAGGAAGAGGTAAAGTCAGATAATTCCCATTTTAAGGAAGAAAACGAAATGGAAAATAGTTTAGGGGTTAAATATCATGACGATATAAATCTAAACAATGATTCCACTGAACATAATATAAAACTGAAACAATCGTTGATAAAAGGACTTATGGCAAAAAAAAGTAACATGGAACATGCATCTTCAATTAACCAAAATAGAGCCCTTGCATTGATGGATAATTTGCTAAATATTAAAAATGATGATGGATTAAATCAACATTTTGGGAAATGTTATAATGATGAGAGGAAGGGTCTGATGAGCAATTGTACGAATGGAGGTGGTATTAGTATGGGAATGGGAATGGGAATGGAAATGGGAATGGGTATTACTAGTAATAAGATAACTTGCAGTACACATCGTGATCATCAAATCAGTGCAGATGCGTATAGATGCTTTGTAGATAATACTATCGGTGTAAAGGAAATAATTAGTAAGAATGAGTATATAAAGAAGGTAAAAGTTATTTGTCTGAGTTACCTTAGAATTTTGAAGAGACTTGTATCATTTTGGAGTGAAACTAATAAAGCATTTGAATATCATTTTATTAATATTTTAAATAATGTAGAAGCAAACAATTTGGATATATATTTATGTTGTTTTTCAAACATTAAGATATGCTCAATAAAGAGTTTATTTATGGATTCTTTTAGTGAGTGTATTGAAGAATTAGAAATAATAAAAAAGTTTAAGATGCTGCAGAATAAAGAAGATGGTTTGTTAGAAAAAACGTTGAACACATTTAATACAACAACATGCATTTTGGATAAGGAAGAATTACGTAAAAGAATTGCAACAGAGGTAGAAAACAATCTGACTAAAGATATTATTGATGAAATGCATGACTTAGCTTTGAGAAATCCTTACTTTAGCATATCTTACTATTTGAGTAGCCAAAATAATACGGATGAAGAACCAAACATGCTGTCCATGTTTAATAGCCCATATCGAAATGTTGTGAATCCAACATGCAACCATTCAAATATACTTTTCGATTTGAGAAGGGGAAAAGATTTCATAAATTGCAATAACCGAGCTGTAGGGGGTGGGGGAGGTGTTGGTACTGTTGGAATTGGAACAATGGGAATTGGAACTGTAGGCGTTGGATCAATAGGAGGTGGTGGGGGTAGTAACCACTGTGCCTTTCTGTCTAACTGTGCTGTATTGGGAAACCATTTGAACTATGCATGCACGTCACATCTAAACCATTTCCCCTGCATCGGTTCCCTTCCTTTGAATTGCTCAAATGGACACCTTTTTAATTGTCTTGGCAACGGTGGCAACGGAAATGGTAACGGCACAGGTACAGGAAACAGTAGCAAAGGCAGTTTGCTTAATAGTTCCTGTAGTGGAGGTATTGGAATTGGCACATCAGGTAGCGTAGTTGGCAGTGTTGGCAGCAGCATCGGTGGTGTCGGTGTTGGAAGTTGCATAAACTACAGCACGTATCCATCAGCATCGAGCCCGTGTAAGAAGAAATGCAGTTATTCGGATGAAAACATTTTAAACAAGTTAAACGTCAGTATTGATTACAACTCGTACAGTGACTTTAACCATAACTATATTCAGGAGGCAGAGAAAGTGGTGGAAAAATATAAAAACTTAAACAAGCTAAATTCTAAGGAAAGTGATAATATGTACAGTACATGTAGCCAATCCACCATTCAAGAAGCAAATAACAACAATAACAATCTAAGTGCATATTTGCAGTTTAAGATGATAATGGGGGAATATGCAAATGCGTGCAAGAATGACAAGATCAAGTTGAAGGATTTTGACCAAAACACGAACGACTTGAACTTTCTCAAATGTCTGTACGCTCACCTGAATGGGGCAGGCGGCTTTGAGGTTCGTTCATTTTACATGTTCGCACGGGGGTTTGTGCCCTGTGTTTGGGTCCTCCCCCCCCTTTTTTTTTTTTTTTTTTTTTTTTTATATATTTTGCTAATGTTCTCCACTTTATGTTGCGCACCAGTGCATGCGTGATATCTCTATCTCTCTGTATGTTTTATTTCTCCCCTTCTTCATCCCTCTTCTCGCACGTTCAAAAATAGAACTCATGACAACCGCGCTTTTTTACCTTTACCCACCGCAGGAAAAGGGAGTCCACGACTTGTACCACTTCGAGAGCGAGTGTAAGGAGCCGAAGAACTATATGGAGAGCAAGCAGAAGCTAGACTGTGGCAGTAATAACGATATGAACAAGTTTATGCAGGATTACAAAATGGACAACGATGATGTGTATAATGAGAGGGATTGTTATGGAAAGTATGACAGAGAGCATGGGATGGGCGGAACAAATGACAGTAATATTAATCTCTTGTCGAACAGTTTTCAAAATATGCTCCGAAAGAGAAAGATGCACGACATTCATCATCTTTCCCCTATGTGCAACGGCATTGGCAGTAGCAGCGGTAATGGGAGCATTGGAAGTAGCAACTGTATGGGTAATAACAATAGCATTGGTTCTGTTGGTTTGAATAACAGCTCGTATAAGGACCTGAGCTACCTTTTATGTAACTCGAATGTGCTTAAGAAGCTAAAATTTAATCTGATGGAAAACAAAAAAGGTTACAGCAGTGGTGTTAATGGTGGAGGTTCAAACGCCCTTGCAAATCACAACGGAAGTCATAACCACAATAGCAGTAGTAGTCATAAGCATAGCGGAAACCACAAGCATAATGGTAGTGGTGGGGAGTTTTTGCGAAAGAAAGATTCTCAGGAGTTGTCCGTGGATGAAGGTAGCTCTCATTTTAGTATGAACACGAGGAAGAACTATGCATGCAAAAATAATTTTCTGAATAACATAAAAAATTTTAAGGATATGTTGAGTTTATCGCAAGAAAGTTTGAACAAGAAAGGGGGGGGAGGCACAGGAGGAGTAGGAAGTTCATCAACTTCGTTTAAATCACCAACTGATCATATTAATCCAAGTACATTGTATGACTTTATTTTAAACACAAATAGTTCTAACAATTTACTTGAAAATTCGTTACAACATGGGAATGTTATAAACGCTGGTGGTAACAACAACAGTAGTAGTCACACTGGAGGTAGCCATAACAACAGCAGTAATGTTAAAGTTAATGCAGGTTATAATTACAATAAGGCTAGTAATATGCAAAAAAAAAATAGTTATGATTATAATACGGATTATAATTCGAAGATGAGTGCAAACGGTTCGGAGTTATCTCTGAATCATCAGGACAATAATGAGTTAATGGTAAACAATGGAAAGTCAGAAAGTAGTAGTATAACAAATTATAAACATAATAAAAATAGTGAGGTTAATAAAAATATAGGAATAAATAACACAAATAGTAGTAGTAATAAGAATACGAAAAATTTAAAAAATACATCTACTATTTCTGCTGTTACATCTACAAATTATGGCATTGGAAAACTAAAGTATGAAATGCCTGTTGGAGTAAATCCAAATGATGATAAAGTTAAAGGAGTTTATTTTTCTAAATCGCCTAGGGGTGTTGGTAAATGGAATGCTTATTTTCAGATTGCAAACAATAAGAGACTTTTTACGAGTTTTAGTGTAAGCAAATATGGTTATAATGAGGCGAGAAAATTGTCTATATTGAAAAGAACAGAATGGGAAAAAGAATATAAACATCATACTGATTTGAAAAATTCGGATGGTAAGAAAGGAAAAAAAAAAAGCCATATTGTTACTAGTAGTAATCTGGTTAAAAATAATGTAAAAGGTATATCTAAGGGAAATACCTCTAATAGTGATGACTCTATTAGCTTTACAAAGGAGAGTAAGATAAAGGAAGATTCGTTAATATATTCCAATGATGACGAGGATAGCTGTGTAATAAGTAACAAATTGGTTACCGATATTGTAAGCGATTTGAATGAACCGCACCTACTTGCAGGAAATGGAAAAAAAGGGAACAAATTGAACATCATTAGTAGCAGTAACGCTGGGGGAGGTGGAAGCGGTAGTGGCAGCGGTAGCGGTAGTGGAAGTAGTGATTATCTAAAAGTTGATGATAACTTGAACTTTTTTATAGAATGTTCGAAAAATGAGAACGATGCTTTTAATACCGTAGATTTGTTAAGATCGAGTCTGGGTGGGGAGAACAAAAGTAGCTCCAAGAAGAACTCCCTAAATTTGTCCACAAACCAAGTAGTCAATTCGTATAGCAATGGAGGAGGAGGGGATGATAGTAAACAGTCTTTGAACGCATCCAGAATGCTTCCCAACTCGCTGGGACTTTCGAACAAGTACATTCGAAACTTGCATTTTCCTGCAATCGATTCGCATACCGTTAGCAATTTTCTCGAGGCCGTAACGGACGATCAGAAAATTTCATCCTAACGGGGAAGTTGTACTAAGTCGAGGAAGGTGGCCAAATTGGTAATAAATCCACATGTATGTCATGTACGTAGAAGAAGAAAAACAGGTTCGTGTACGTGCCACACCATTTCCCCATATTATTGTTCAGCAACTGAGTACTTTTTCTCAATTTGTTTGTTTTTTTTTTTTTTTTTTTTTTTTTTTTATACCTTATGTGTGTTATTTCAGTTTTGCTTCCCCAACCTATTCCAAAGCTGTTTGAAAGCGCGGTTTTTGTTTACCGCATGTGTACAAGCTGCATTTACCATTTGGCAATTTTTTTAATTGTATTATTCATATTTTGTACCCAAAATGGCGTTCTGATATTTATACCTAGAACATCTTTCCTTTTTCCACTTTGAACAAAAAAAAAAAAAAAAGGGGGAAAAGAGAGAGGACACGGGAAGTGCGTTCGATTTGGACTGGTACGGCGTGTTCATCACCCGCATCTCCTACACCTTCTCCACGATCGCTGTGGTTTCCTATTATTACATATTGATGGGCATATTTTTTTCTTTTTATTTATGTAAAATTGTGTGAAGTGTATTATTTCATGTTGTTCAAAAATGGGCCTACCATATTAAGCGAACTGCTGAAGTGGGAAGGACAAAAGGCTGAAGCAGCATGGGTTGTAGAGGGGGAGATTAATAAACAAAACCCACCGTGTTATATGTATAGTGTGCACATATTGTTGTGTGTATTATAGTCATGTCGTTTTCATCGAGTTTGTATTTTGCTTCTTTAAATCTCATATATGGAAAGACCTGTTTTGAGTCTTTTTTTTTTTTTTTTTTTTTTATGAGAAAGATGTCTAATTTATAAACAAAAAATTTTGTGCGGTTTGTTAATTTATTGTTGTAAAATTGTCTTTTTCTTTTTTTTAAAAAAAAATTGTATGCCCTTAATATAATTTTAGTTTAATGACTTTTTTTTTTTCTTTCTTTTTTCTTCCAAAAACACTCTAATTTTAAATTTAATTTTAAGTTCAAATTTAAGTTCAAATTTAAGATTACATGAAAAAATGAAAAAAAAGGGGGGTGGGGGGATTGCGGACGGTCATTTTGGCATATCGCCTGCCTGTGCTCGGCTCTACAATATAATTAATTTGTATGAAAAGGAAATAACAGCTTTAGCATGTTAATGTCTCAGCTGATTTTTCAAAAGTGGTGGACTATTGTCTTGTCACAGTATGGACGCAATTTGTGAATTCTTCAGGTATATATACGATGTTATGACTTATCCGTTGTGTATCGAAAAAATGCACCAAACTAGGGGAAACAATGGAACTACCTACTTGAGAACATTTGGTTCATCGAACTACTTTTGGGTGTGCGTAAATGCTTATTATATAAGGCCCGCATAACAAAATTAAGGGGGGAAATTCCAAATATGGAGAGGAAAGCATCCCTAATGGTTTGGAAAAATTATTTCGATTTTAGCTAGTAGCAAGGTTGCGCCTAAACAAAAATTGCAACCATTGCAGTTTCTTACCATTTCTGATAAAAATCGAAGAGGTAACAAACCTCTTTTTTGAAAGCAGTTTGCTCGATATGTTGCATTCCTCGTTTTATTTTTATGCATGCTTCGTTGTTACCACTTGGATGGGGGGAGAGGAGAGACAATGGATACATATTGTAAGTGTGATGGTAAAATGGCGCAAAGAAGCATATCCCCTTTACTTTTTTACCAAACATTATTACCCCCTGGAATGTTGCGATTGGCATAGACGTACTTGTGGGGCACCTCCATGGTAGAATTCTTAACTTGGGGAAAACATGGAGCATCTAGAGGGAATATCCCTCATGAGGGAAAATAGACTAACTACTAGGACGACACTTCATTTTATATAAAAAGAAGGTACTTAATTATTTAATACGATTTTTCATCTTTTTTTCTCAAGGAGATATGTTACACCCCCTATTATACTGTAAGTTGCATCTATCAACATGTATTTATTTACTCACGTGAGAACAAAGCCATGTTAGGAAATGCCATGGGTCTGTGCATTGACCTTCACGGCATAATGATACACTATAAAATAGGGAAAAAAAAAAAAAAAAAAATTGGTTAAAAAGGTATCAATAAGGGAAAACATGATTACTCACCAAGGTGGAGCAAAAAAAAAAAAAAAAAAAAAAAAATTGGATGTTAAAATTGTGTTGCGTGGGAAAAGCCTTTGTGGTTTTATGCTGGCGCACTTTCTTTTTTCTTCCATTTCTTGTTCTTCCTCTTTTTCCCCTGCTGGTAGACTTTCTTTTTTCCTGATCTATTCTCAGCTTTATTTATGAACTTTTCCAGGGTTTCCTTCTGCCTTCTCTCTGCCCTTTCAATTCTTCCGTACAATTTTCTTTTCTTCTTACTTAGGGTAATTTTTTGTCTCTGAGTGTCTTCCTTCCGTTTCATGATTTTGAAACTTTCCTCATCCACATCTGCACTTTCGTTCGGCAATACCGAGCTCTGATCGCAGGCATCTTCATCTTCCAGCTCCCTTTGATTGCGCATGGCGAGATGTCTCTGTTTCTGCAAGATATTGTTGTCAATCTCGTCATCATCGCCAAGCTGACGGTGCTCGTTGTCTTTTTCTGAATCTCCTTGGTTTGGGTCTCTTTCTTTCTTATGATCATCCGTGTCATATTTACGATGTCGGCTCAACATCTTGTTTATGATGTATTCTTCTTTTCTCACAAAATGTTTATAATTATCATCCTCAATAAAGGGGGATAAATGTACTGGCAAAGGTTTTCCCACAGTGTAATCTTCACAAGGTAAAATTTGTTTTCTGTTTATGCAATCAAACACGTACTGGGGCTGTACAAAATTTCGTGCATACTTATATTCATTCTCCTCTCCAGTTTCGATAACATGGGCTGACTTTGCTGTTTTGTTTGCTTTGGCCTTTTTGGATGTTTTGGACAATTTTTTCGATTCAACTGGTTTTTCCAAAATTTCGTGTGTTATGTAGTTACTTTCGTACTTGACAGGTGAATATGGAGAATTCCATGCAATGGAACCACCGCAAGACAAAATTAGTATGGAGAGAACGTGTAGTGGCATATCTCCATGAATGTAAAAAACATGATTTTTGAAAAGTTCCTTTACTGTGTTCTCGTCGATTATATCGTGTTTGATACATGGATTCTGCATGGAAGGCGCTTTCCCTTCGTTTGTTACATTTTCGCATTTTGGCGAAGATTCATCCATTTTCGAAGTTCTTTCTTCTGGTTGGTCAGACTCTACAGCAGTGGAAGGTGCAACAGCGGCAGGTGCAACAGCGGCAGGTGCAATAGCGGCAGGTGCAATAGCGGCAGGTGCAATAGCGGCAGGTGCAGCAGTGGCAGGTGCAGAATTCTCCTGTACGAGATGGTCACCAGAGATGTAGCCCTTTGGAGAAAAGTTCTCATCGTATGCTAAATGGTTAAGCTTTTCATATTTGAGTTCTTCATATTCTTTAGGGGGATATATTAAATCGTCCATTTTATATAATTTGAAGAGAACAAATTTAAGCAAACATATGTAATATTCTACAAAGGTACTTATTAAATTGAAATCTATAGATTTGTCTATATATGGTGTAAATATATGAGGAATGAGCCATGTAACTTTTTTTTGTAAAATTTCTGCTTGTAAAAAATAACCTTTAACAGTTATATAACCTTTTTTTAATTTTTTTGTCTTATATATATAATAATGAAAATAATCTTTTAAAGTAATACAATTTTTAATATAATTATTTTTAATACCACAATTATCATTTGTTGGTAAAAAAGAATAACTTATAATTGTTGTTAATGCATCACTTAGTTGCTCAATTGCATAACTAAATATAGGGAATCTTTCTTTTATGATATGATCTAATTTATATGTTGGGAATTTTTTTATGATATGTTTACATTTTTCTTCATCTTTTAATGTTAATTTATATTTTTTAAATTTTTTCAAAGTTAATTTTATTTTTCTAAAATCTTGTATAATTTTTTCATGAGATAATTTCTTTAAATCATTATCTGTATAATATACTTTATTTTTACAAAATTTACCCCTATATTTTAGTGGTATTTCTTTAAAATCTTTGGGGTATATTCCCTTAAATATACAAAGCTTTTGGAAATCTCTTTCCTTCAAAAACAATTTTTTCAATATATTCCTCTTTGATAAATACTTCCCCTCCTTTTTCTTCTTTCTTTTTTTCTGTAACTGATGGATATGCATTATGTCAAACTTCCGCTTACAATGTGGGTGGGATATGTTGCTATGGGATCAAGTGTGGCACTTAGTCAAGCTGAACTGGTTTTCCAACCTTTGTGAGTGCGTACGTACATTCAGGCAGTTACGCCAGTGGAAACACATGTAACTTGCGAGTATGGGGACTACGCCAGTGGAAACACATGTAACTTGCGAGTATGGGGACTACGCCAGTGGAAACACATGTAACTTGCGAATATGGGACTACGTCAATGTATCACAACAAATTTATAAAAAAAAAAAAAAAATCTGCTGTTTAACGAGCTTACAAAAGTTGAAATTTTTTTTTTTTACTTGTCAAACTAGTAACGTTTTTACATACCGACGTATGTATACATAACAGAATTATAACTTTCATATGAAGTGATCATAGGCTATATTTATACATGCAAACGTTGGGTAAAAATAAAACTACATGACAAATCTTTACCAAAGTATTGTATATAACCAAAGGATGCCCTACTCGCATGTATATTTTACGGAATCGTCAATTTTTTTTTTTTTTTTTTTTTTTTTTTTTCATAAATTTTTTTTTTTTTTTTTTTTTTTTTTTTTTTTTTGTTGCAGTGCATTTCTTCTCGATATCGAGAGGTACCCAACATTCGTCCTTATGCGAAACGTATGTATGCGCGTTTGTAAGCGCGTTTGTAAGCGCGTACGTACACGCATACATATGCTCGTGATACTTCTTAACATTTGCAGAGGGTAAGGTCGATAAATTTTACAATTTCATATTTTTTTCTCTGGAAGCGGCATACGATTTTGTGGCAGCTGATTTTAGCTACATTTTTAAATGGCTAGAAAAAAAAAAAAAAAAAAAAAAAAAAATAATGACAAAGCGGCAAAGTCGTATTGAGAATTTATTCCGTCACTCCTCCTTAGGTCACATGTTCTACGCAATGCCACTTGGTCAATGGCATTTTCCCAATTTGGAACAGATGCTTATGGAGGCAATTCGTTCAAAAAAAAAAAAAAAAAAAAAATGTAAACTAGGTGGCGGCGAAAGGGTATGAACGAGTCAGGAAAAAGCGGTTAACGTTACTTTTGCAAAATAACAGATAGGCTATTTTTTAAATGGAGGAAAAGTTCTCTCAAGTACATGAGTTCACGTGGCTGTTCCATGCATATGTCCATGTGTGAGTATGGTAAACCACCCGTTATTTGTGCCAGAAATGGTACGCTTTCATACGTTTCCGCACATCAACAAGTTGCTCTCTTTCGCTAGACTCCCAAGTAAAAGGCTATCAGCGAAAAGCGACTCTTCCTAGTAATACCGAAGTGTGCTGTAGTGTAGTAAAACATGCTCTATTAACGCTAAGCTATTTACTTTTTACTTTTCATTATTTCTGCTTTGGCCCAAGGTGCTCGCTGCGGTGGTTCTTTCTTCAAACGTGGCATATAGAAGCCTTCGCATTTTGAACGAGCATACGTAAACCTATGTGCTTGTGTGAGTCTACGTACGTGTGATACAATTCTCAAGTTCGTCTTTTTGTCGGTCATCCTATACACAGGTGTCAAACACCATTTAAAATTGCAAGTAGGCAATTCGTTTCTCCAAAGGGGGAAAAAGCAGGTTGGAAGGCGCAAAGGTGGGGGGAGTGAAAACACCATTGTGCTTTTCACATCCCCGTACCATTTCCTCTGCAGTCACAATCAATTTTGAGGGCAGGGGAATGGTGCGAAGCTGTCCGGAGGAGGGGATGACGTGTTAAGGAAAAGCTTTAATTGATGGTAATTAGTAGAATTGCAATTCCCAGGTATATGAAAAGATGGGCATCGCCTGTAAGGGTGCGAAGCGTTTTTCCTCCTTGCCATAGTCCCCTGCAGAGTGTTTGCGATTTATGAAGGTGTCTTTCCTATTTACGAAGGTGCCTTTTTTAACGCCTCCTCCCTCTTGCGCAGATGCAGACGCAGACGCAGACGCACGTAGAAACCCTTTTATAATTATGTATCCAACTCCTTTCCCTTTTCCGTAAACGTGTTGTAAGGAAGAAAACAATCCCCCATGATAATTTCTGCCAAATCGTATATTATGTGGCGAGTAAATACGCATATTTTTTGTGAGCACACCGCGGCGCAACACTGTGCGCACAGTAGGATGGAATAAAAATTAGGACACACAAAGAGATTCTTTTTCCATGTCTAACAAAGCGGATGGGACGCATTTGCTATAAATATTTTTTACCATTGGGAAATTTACTTTTTAATTTTTTTTTTTTTTTTTTTTTAATATTATCTGAATGAGGTATGAACAAGAAGTTACTTTTCCTCCATTTTTTTTCCTCGAAAAAATTTTCTTTTCTTTTTTCTCTTTTTGTATAAGCGAATCCCAATTAGACGTAGTAGAAAAGGCCTCAAAGTGTGCGTACACTAAGTACGTAAAGACACATATACGTATATGTGCATGTTCATAAACATACGGAGAGAAAAAAAAAAAAAAAATATATATATATATATATATAATGTCATTGTTTTCTCTATAAAGAAATATTACCCTTCTGAACGTGCAATTTCAGCAAGGCTTATCGCGGACACATAGATTTATCAACGAGCAAAGGCACGGACATACAGACATAGGAACATAGGAACATACGAACACGTGTTTAGTTACACAACACGTGTGAGATAATATAGCTTCCGCGTAATTTATTTTATTTAAACGAAGGGGTTATCATGAGAGAGAAGAAGTCTAATTCACAGAAGAGAAAAAAAAAGGAGGAAAATGCTGAAGAGGTGTGCGAAAAGACAAATGATGAAGCTACGTCTGAGTGCTCCTTGTCAGGGAGCGGTGGTACTGTCGGGGTGTATGGAGGAGATTCAAATATGTCTCCCCGAGATGAAAGAGAAAAATTGAATAAATGCGCGAGTATGTATGAAAAGGAGGATGAATCTGAAGAAGCGGCGGAGGGAGAAATGCGCTACGAAGAAACGGGTTACGTGGATTTTTCTCCTAGACAGGGGATTACTGTAGAGCGGACAAGTAAAGTTTTTCCAAATGTAGAGCGTCCCAGAGAGGAAGGAAGGGAGAAGGATCGAAAAAACAATCGAATGGACATGTTGAGGGGAATCCTATGCGATCAGCTGAGAAAGAAAAAAGGTATTCTCGATGAAAAGCTTCGGGTAAGAGCTCAGGAAAAGAGTAAGCTTGAGGATGAAGTGACAAAAGCAGGATTAGAACTAGCTAGAGTGAATAAAGAAAATGAAATGTTGGAAAAGAAAGAAAAAAAATTAATTAACTCCTTGAGAAGCATAAAACTAGGGAAGAGTAATCACATAAGAGAAAACAACGAACTGAGAAATAGTTACAACAACGAAATGGTAAATATGAAAAGAGAGTTAAATTACTATGCCGAAATTTATAATAAATTGAATAATAACCTTCTCGAATTGAACAATTTGAAGAAGTATTATGAGGCTATTAGTTCTAGTTCTAAGATTAGCGAAAATGTTGCCCTTGCAAATGAAGGGAACAAATGGAGGGAGATTAAAATAAACAAAAAAGAAAACATACTCATAAAAATGAACTACGAATTGAATGAATTGAAAAATGATATCGATATTAAGAAAGATATGTGTAAAAATGAAGAAAGAGAACTTCAAAATTTGGAGAGATTAATAGGGGATGAAAAGAATGAACTACTCAGTTTAAAAAAGGAAAATAATAATCTAGGTAAAATATTAAATGATTCTGTACAGAAAATGAGAAAGAGAGATGAAGCGATTCACGAAATTAACAACAAATTGGAAGAATTAAAAAGCAATATTAACGACATTGAAAAAAGTAATGAACAAATGGAACGAGAAAGTACATTCGAACGAGAAAAAAAAGGAAAATTACTGATGGAAATGAGAATATTAAAGAGAGATCTACATAGGGTTATCCAAAGTAAGGAAGGTTTAGAAAAAGATGTTCAAGAAACAAAGGCATATAACAAATCGATTACAATCGATATTGAGAATGAAAAAAAAAAACTAGAAGAAATTTTGGACAAAATAAGACATATTAATAAGGATGTACGGAATAGAGAAAATAAGATTAAAGAATTGAAAAATGAGATTAATAAAAACATAGATAGAATTATAGGACTGTACACGGAAGAAATAAAAATTAGTCATTTTTCGTCAAAAATAAAAAGTGATCTTGCATGTATTAAGGAAAGCATAGCGAAAAAAGAAAACGAAATTGAGAATTACAAAAATGGAATTATTAGGATAAAAATTCAACAGATTTTAGAAAATACCAAAATAGAAAATATGGAAAAAAAAAGAAATACAATTAATGACGAATTTAATGAAAAAAATAATGTACTAACTATGTATGATACTATTATTAAGAAAAATCATCATCTCATTGAAAATAAACAAGTCGAAGTAGACCGATTGAATGAAGAACTAGACAAAAAAAATAAAAAAAATTGTGATAGTAATAATCATGGAATACCTGTAACGTTAGAAATAAAAATTAAAAAATTAAATAAAAATATTTCCGAAATACTTAATCAAAGTCGTGTTTTGGAAAAAGAATGGTTTCTTAAACAGTCTGAGTTAATTAAAATACAAAATGAAAATAACAAAATTAATGAAGATATTTTGAAGGGAAATGATATATGTCTCATTTTGGGACAAAAAAAATGTGAACTGGAGGAAAAATGTTCTCATCTACAAAATGAGGCAAAAAAATTAAACAAAAATATAGGGTATATCAGGTTACAGCTAGAGAGATTTGAAACAAAAAATAAAGACACCATGAATAAAATTAGCAAAATGGAAAATGATTTACTAAAATGGAATGAACATGTACATGTAAAAAATGAAGAATATAAAATGAAAAAAGAAAATCTTAAAATTGATATTGATAAGTTGAAAGGAGAAAAGGAGAAACATCAACAAGATCTGTTAGATTGTGAAAATAAAATTCTCATACTCGAAAATAAAATTGTTGAAAAGAAAAAATTACAAGGCATTGTTAAGGAGTACACAGAAAATAAGGACATTATACAGCTAAAAAAAAAAATTCAACTCAAAAAGGGGATTATAGAAAATATAAAGAAACAACAAAATGTCATTCTGTCAAATATAAAATTAGCACTAAATAAACGAAACGATCTCGACAATAAAAAGGAGTTATTTCAAAAAAATTATCAAAGTGGAATTAACGTTTCTTTCAAAATTGAGCACGAAATTTCGTTGATAAAAAAAAATGTAAAAGCGACAAAGGGGAAAAGAGAAATGGTAAATGGTCACCTGTGTGAGCTCACAAAAGAATACGACAATTTGTTAAAACAAATGAAAGATCAACGGGATTACTGTCTCAGCTTAAATAGAGATTACTTAACATTCGATGGTATAGTGAAAATTTTAAACTTTGAGAAAAAGCATCGTTTTCAGGAGCTCCTCAAATTCCAGAATGCGGTAAAAAATGTGCACACGCTGGACATTTCGAAAATGTCCTACGATCAAGTGAGGAAAAGTTGCTCGACAGTTAAGAAGCGACTTTCCGCAATCAAAAACAAGCTTGAGCGCTTCGGCGCTAAGAATGAGGCTTACTCCCAGTTCATCTCTGTCTTGCTCGAGTGGCTGGCAAATTAGGCGACGCGCGGCTGCGGCTGCGGCGGCGGCACGATTTTCCATGCGTGCCTCCCTATTTTCTGTCCTAAGATTTAAATTTTTTTTTTGTGTTTTTTTTTTCCCCTCGCACACGGACGTGCGTTCCCATTTGGCTCACTCTTTATTATATTTTTTTTTTTTTAAATCGTTGTCATCTACAATCGTGTGTTTTCTCTCCTGTGCCGGTTTATATATACTCTCCTTCTTTCACTCAGCACCGTCGGATTTGCCTGCGGATTTTATTTCGCGCTTCTTTTTTATTTTCTAATTCCTTTTTTTGGGCCATTTCGTTTTACTGTTCCCGTTTTATATATTGTTGTCAGTATTTTTTAAAAGTGCTTTCCCCTAAAATGAACACTATTGCGATGGGGGTTTGTGCCAAATTAACCTCTCTTACAATTTGCAATTTTTTTTTTTTTTTTTTTTACTTAAATATTAAAACTACTCGTTTAACATATTTATTGAACTTACTATTTTTGGTTTTTATGATGAACTTTTTTTACGTGAATATTTACCAACATTTTCAGGTTCTCCTTTTTTCTGATTATACCTTAGATATCCAGGAAAAAAAAAAAAAAGTGTTGGGTTTAAGCAAAGGAGAGTATTATATAGAGGTGTATAGCACGTCCAAGCTGAATGTTTCTTAGCACGAAATACACCAGTAAGAAAGGTATCACCAAAGAACTGTCAGCAGAAAAGTTAGGTTGTCCGCAGTGAGCAGTCGACACAGTGCAGTCCTGGTTCACATGGTTTGTAGGAAGGGACTACAGCGTTTAATAGGTAGCTTTTCGACATCTGCAAAAGTAGGAGTATAGATTGGTTTGCCTTTTCTTTTGTTGTATAAAACACCTCATTTCTCCATCATTGAGAAGTTGTAAGGTGATAAAAAAAAAAAAAAAAAAAAAAATGAGTTTGTACGAAGCATTAGGAAACGCAGCAATAAACGAGGAAAATAAAGAAGGATTAAAAAAATTAGTTCTTAAAAGTGAGAGTTTTATTGACGATGTGTTGCATCAACAACTGCGGGAGCGCCAGAAAAAGAGGGATGAAATTGTTCAGGACATTTTTGACATGTTAGCAGAAAAAATAGAAAAATGCATTTTAAGGATGCTTTGGGAGAAGTTACACAATGGATCTTGTACCTTTTCTCCATAGTGAACTTAGTAGATGTGCATACGTCTTACGCGTTTACCATACGGAGTGATACTACTTCATTCTTATTAATTGTCAAATTTTTTTTTTTTTTAAACATATATTTTTTAACAACGGCATATTTCGCTCATATAGGGAAATTCTAGTCGAAAATCTTAAACTCTTTCTTAACATGAAGGATCAGAAGGAAATAGAAACGCTTACCTCGCTTGGATGCGATAGCTATGCGTATGCCGACATGTAAGATATCAAAAGGAGAGGAAGGAAAAAAAATTCCTATTGCAACTCGCTAATCACCGCGCTGCCAGTGTGTGCTTTTAGATATATTTTGTACTTGTGTTACATCTACCTTGGAGATCTGGCAAATTTCCTTTATTTTTTATGTAGATTGGACAAAAACAAAATTTTCATACAGATAGGGTATGAGTTTTACCTAGAAATGACACTTGAGGATGCTATTGTATTCCTGAAAAAGAAAATCAATCTTTATGAGGAGTAAGATGAAAAAAACACCATATATGCATTATGTATACGTATTTGTTTTTGCGTATGTATTGTACATATAAAAAGGGAACAAATTGAACATTCTGTAGAAATGTTTTTTCAAGAACACCCAAAAGATGATATACAGCATTTTGCCATGTTTCGTTGTGACTTTCCCATTTTAGCAAATTGTCCTACTGGAATAAACAAATAGCCCGAATTAAGGCGCACATACAGATAGTAACAAACACTACGAAAATAAGTTATTTTATTATTCCTTATATTGGTGATAATTTAGTTTTTGCTTAATTATCTATTCGAATACGCAATATAAAATTTTTTTTTTTTTTTTTTTTTTTTTGTTAGTTAATGAGAGCCCTCTCAAGCTTAGCATGAAGAGTTTGCCAAAAAGGTACTTCCTAAAATGAGCCCCAATAAACGGAACGTTTAGCCTCTTGTGAGGCCTGTCCACTCACCCAATTGCTTTTCCAATTGATAATGAAAAAAAAAATAAAAAAAAGTCACTGCAAAAATTGTCGAAACAAAAGACGCAAGTAACACTTTAAGCTAGCTGATTATATATAATACATAGATCTCCATAGATTTCGAAATTTCTACAACAAACGCGTGCTAAAGGTTTGTGCTGCATACATGAATAAATAAGTGAATATATATATATGTATACATATATATAGAACATTTTGTGGAAACGGCTAAACGTGGCTCACCAGATATTTTATGTCCACTTTTGACCATTTCTGTTTTAATGCGCCGTTAAAATTGTTGCTAGTAGGGTAAACATGGTGATAACATTCATTTAGCTTTTCCTGCATTTGGTATGCTTGCTTTTGGATTCTCTCCTTGGATATTTGCCTTTGTGTTGTTTTTTTGTGTGTTCGTTTTGTTTTTAATTGCGCTATGCAGATTTTTTCGCATTTCGCTTTTTTTTTTTAATCCGCTATTAACAAAAAAATAAATGCCTGAACAAGTAAGAACTTTTGCGTAAAAAAATATGAACGTGTAAGAAAGAATAATACTATGGCTCGTCACGAAGAAAAGCGAAAAATTATACCAAATAGCTATATATTTTTTATTTTAAATGTGCAAAATGGGAAAAAAAAAAAAAATTGAGAAATAGCTTATATTTTTTGTGTCACTATTTACATGTTACGTGTTACATGTTACATATTTAAATTTGCATATACACCTTTTACTTTTTATTCTTTTCTGACTATTGAAGTGTATTCTTTAGCAGTACAATTATTTTTATTTGCACGTTTTTAATTTGTGCTTCTTAGTGTGTTTAAGTTTGTTTTTTGTTTTTCGATTTTTGATTTTTGTTTTTTGTTTTTTGTTTTTTTGTTTTTTTTTTTTTTTTTTTTTCCTGTTTATTTTTATTGTACATGTATAACTGTGTTGAAAATGAACAAACTGTTATGACCATTTTAAGCATGACGAAACAGGGCCTAAGTTTCGTTTATATCTGTTAAAATAAAAAGAGTAAAAATTTCACTTTTACAGAAAAAAAAAAAAAAAAATAAAAAAAAAAAGGGAGGAATAACCCCTAGCAAGTGTACCGTATAGCAACGCGTGCATTTTACATTATCGAGGACGGCACACGAAAGTGTAGAAATTGTTTTTTCTTTAATTTTACTTTTGATTTAAAAGATTTTTATACTCTTTGGTTATGTCTAACAATGAAACCAGCAAATACAAAGGAAGATGTAGTCCCGAAGGTATCAAATAGTAGTACGTTAGAGGAAGTAGAAGAAGAACAATTATACGCAGGTCCGTTAAAGATAGAACAACTCCTAGCGAAGGGATTTGTGAAAAGAGATTTAGAATTGCTTAAAGAAGGGGGGCTACAAACAGTGGAATGTGTAGCGTATGCCCCTATGCGTACTTTATGTGCTATAAAAGGCATAAGTGAACAAAAAGCAGAAAAATTAAAAAAAGCCTGTAAAGAATTATGTAATTCAGGTTTTTGCAATGCAATAGATTACCATGATGCAAGACAGAATTTAATAAAATTTACGACAGGATCAAAACAGTTAGATTCTTTGTTAAAAGGTGGAATAGAGACAGGGGGAATTACCGAACTTTTTGGAGAATTTAGAACCGGGAAAAGTCAACTTTGTCACACGTTAGCTATAACATGTCAACTTCCAATAGAGCAATCTGGGGGGGAAGGAAAATGCTTATGGATTGATACTGAGGGAACTTTTCGACCTGAACGTATTGTAGCTATCGCTAAGAGGTATGGCTTACATCCAACAGATTGTTTAAACAATATAGCATATGCGAAAGCATATAACTGTGATCATCAAACGGAATTATTGATAGATGCAAGTGCAATGATGGCTGATGCCAGATTTGCCTTACTAATAGTGGATTCTGCCACCGCTTTGTATAGATCTGAATACATAGGTAGAGGTGAACTAGCTAACAGACAATCCCACTTATGCAGGTTTTTAAGAGGGTTGCAAAGAATAGCAGACATATACGGAGTTGCTGTGATAATAACAAACCAAGTCGTAGCAAAGGTGGATGCTATGAGTATGTTCGGTGGTCATGAGAAAATACCAATAGGAGGAAACATCATAGCACATGCTAGTCAAACACGTCTATATTTAAGAAAGGGAAGAGGTGAAAGTCGAATTTGTAAAATTTACGATTCTCCCGTTTTACCCGAAGGAGAAGCAGTGTTTGCCATAACAGAAGGGGGCATAGCCGATTACGAAGAAAAATAAAAGAAGCCTACATCATTTTCAACAAAATGTTGTTTTGTTTCATTATGTGCTTTTCCCAATTTTTCCACTTTTCATTTTACAGAAAAACGTTTAATCACATAGGGCATGAGCACATGTAGGCATATGTATATGCACAGATCAGTTGTTTTTAATGTGCATTTTACCGGTTGTTCGTACGCCGCACATTCGTATGCACCTTATGCTAATACAGTAACTTTGCAATATATGTGAAATTTTTATGTTTATAATGATAAATTATGTGCTCTTTTTTTTTTTTTTAAAAAAAAAAAAAAAAAAAAAAAAAAAAAAAGAGTCATCCTATTATTATTTCTCTAATTAGTTTTTTTTTTAATAAAAATAAGAAATATCCTTTTCTTTTTTTTTTTTATTTCCTAAAACCATGATGAAATAATATGCGAAATGAAACAAAAAAGGATGCATAAATACCGCAGCACATTTTGCACGTCGATGGGGAAGCAACTAATGGTTGTCACATTTGCTCGCAGATTTGCGCACATGCTGTTTTATATGTCTACATTTGTTCATTTGTAAGTACGTTTACTTGCACCCAAACAAAAAGCCCATCTGTTGCAAGAAGGAAATTGTGAGGGAAAATAACATTACTGCAATTACACACGAACATGCAACTAATTTTTTACGTAAAAATGCAAAGATATTTTTCTTCGATAAAATAGAGATAAATATGCAAAAAGGAAAAATACGCGTGACGTAATGGTAATTTTCTAAATGTATGTTCTGTCATCTTTTTTTTTTCCTGAAATATTTTCACTGCCCAATGGACAGATAAATATCCCATTTTACGGCATATTTAAAATAAAAAGGAAAAAAATTGGGAAAACGCGGCCTTATTTTTCGTAAAATGGTATATGACAAAAGCGTGCGCTAATAGGCGTACGTGCAAATCTTAATAACAGAAAAAGCAAAAAAAAAATTGTGTACAATTTTTATTAGAAATAATAATTTCAGTATAAATCTGTAAAAAAAAAAAATATACATTGTAAGTATTCTGTTGTTAAAAATAGGATTATTTTATTTTATTTTATTTTTTTTTTTTTTTGCTCATACGTAATGGCTAAAGAAAAGCAGCTTAACATGGGGTAGGTACTAAAAGGTATGCCGAAATATATGCATACGCATATATATATATATATATATATATATATACATGTATATATATACATGCATGTAAATTTACAACCTCTATACGTTTGCAAAAAATAATAATTGCGGAAGTTCTCCCGAATGTTATAAAGCAGTAATGGTATACCAAAGTGAGCATATATACATGCAAGTACATAAGCAAAATATGTATTCGGTACGCGTGCAGCGGGGAGCAGTACGTATGAGACTGGAATTCAACATATTACGCAATTGAGGTGTCCCCCGCCCCTTTCTTTTTTGTTTTCTTCTGTTTTATCATGTGCTGTTATGTTTCCATTGCATGTTTCGTAGCTCTGCATACATTTATATGTATGCAAAAAATTATACATGCATAGGTATATGCATTTACATGGAATTACCTGTATTTTATGCGAACTTTTTACTCATTTAGAAATACGTTGGTCATACTTTTATGTACCTGTTTAATTGAAATATGCAGGAAAGCGTATTTTTGTGAGCTCACTAAACTCATGCAACGTGCTGTTTTATTTCTTTTTACCAGCGAGGTCGTTCAAGGTTGTAATAATATGCAATATGGCTTTTATGCATAGCAATGTGCTTTTTCACGTTTACAAAAATGTCCTTAATTTTTATTTTTTGCTTCCACCCCTTTTGCATAATAAATATCATCCCCACGGTGAAAAATGGAAAGGAATGAAACAAATTTGTGCTTGAAAAATTAGCGGGAATAAATGAGTTAAGTAATATTTAATACGTGCATAGGCATAGGTGCATACTCATACGTGCATATAACATTCGCGCGGCATACTCACACGGAATACTCGCGAGGAAATACTCACACGTGAATACTTGCGTATACATGCATTTTTTTTTTCATACTTTTGTGAACGTATATATATGTGCATACGTATGTAAACTATATTATATGTACTCGCATATGCATACCATGTAAGCACTGCATTTATGTAAATAAAAAAGTTTTATATGCACGTAAATATATTATACATGTATTCATATATATACAAGTACATGTATACAATACATGTATACATATATTTATATATATATATATATATATATAACATGTATGCATATATAATGCAGTACGTAAAATGGCACATATATATGTACATATGTGCTATGGTTACCTCCAAATAAAAAAAAAAAAAAAAAAATACATATATATATATTTATACATATATTTATATATATTTATATATATTTATATATATTTATATATATTTATATATATTTATATATATTTCTTATGTGGGATTACGCATATTAATAAAAACATTTTATTAAAACATAAAAAATTTTCATAAAAAAAATTAATTTTTATAAATGAACATTTTTATATATTTAATAGATATGTAAAATTGTTAATATATACATAATTTTTTTTAATTATATACGTAATAATAAAATAACATGAAAAAGAAAAAAAAATGTATGTATACGTATAAGTATATATATATATATATATATTTATGTATACATTTACATATATATACATTTACAATACAAAAGTACGCGTATAAATTTACATGCATGAATTTACATATATAAGTTTACAAATATAAATTTACAAATATGCTCATGTATATATGTATATATTTATATATATATATATTTATTTATTTACATATATGATTTTGCATGTATATATATGCATATATATATATACATATATAATACTTTTGCATATGTACATTTTTATATATGTGCTTTTGTATGTATACATTTATATATACTTGTACATTAAAAAACGCGAAGTAAAAGTCCAAATTGTACAAATGGAATGTAATTTATTATAAAGGAGGAGGAAACGTTATTCCCAAATTTTATAGAGAATTTTGAGATATATAAGCTTAAATGGAATGGATGAAAAATAAGGAAATGAAAATTAACGTATAGCAAAAATGTTGTGTATACTTATATATGTATTCTTACATATATATATATATATATATATATATATATATATATATATATATAACTATATGCAGATACGTACATATATATAACTATATACATATACGTGCATGTATGTAATTATATACATATGCGTACATATATATATATATATTTATATATGTATATAATTTTTTACTTGACAAAATGTTAGCCCACGTATAGGCTGTAACCACGTATGAATATGTATGTTTACGTAAAGTATTAATATACTATGAACTTAAAATAATATATACCATGTAAAAAGGTATATAAAAAGTGTACTATAAGTGTATGTATGTGTTTATAACACCATAAATAAGTGTAATTGTAAGTGTAAATATAAATGTATTTATGAATTTATACATATGCATATAAAAACGTACATATGTATTTTTTTTATTTATTTATGGTTAAAGTAAGGACAACAGGATAATTTGATTATTTATTCTCATATTGTGAGATTATATGCTCAAAGGTTGGTGTGCTCTCGCGTTCACATGCACATGAGTTTGCGTGCGTACATGCCTACACCTGCACATGGCCACGTGTTCTTACGTTTGCGCATTTGCACGCTCTCACTTTTTTTGTGCTTGCGCGCTTTGTGCTTACGTGCCTGTAAGAGCACATGCGTTTCAATACGCGTTTGCATTTTTACTTGCTTAAATATGTTGTGTATCAACGTGTTAAATATATTTACATGTTTATTCATGGATGTACCTTTTATTTTTATAAGAAAAAATTGCAGTAAAGGAGTTAAATTATTTACTTATTTTTCCTTTTATTCCTTTTTCTTTTTTCTTTCTTTTTTTTTTTTTTTTTTTATTATTACATTTATACAGGCATAAATTCAGTTGTACGTAAATAAGCCAAAGTAATGAACATTTTAATTTTTTTTTTAATTATTAAGTTTTCCCATATGTGTATTTATATGTATACATATACGTATATATGTATTTGTATGAATGTGTATAAATGTATATGGACGTATATTTATGTACTTACGCATATGTGTTAAGTATTTCATAACGTTTTCATATGTACCTGTTTAACGTCGCATGTTCGGACATATATTGCAACAGAACATGAGAAATAGCCCAGCTACTTGTTGATAACTATATAAAAGTGAATTACGTATTTATTAAGTTTATGCATGCCAAAGTGTAATTTTGCCTACATTTCCCCCCACACGTTTATGTGCATGTACGTATATATATATATATATATATATATATATATATATATATATATGTACGTATGTGTATATATATATGTATATGAATACGTATAAGAAGTACCCGTTCAGGCCCCACGTTCATCTAAAGTGAGCATTTGCATACGGAAGGACGTATATATCTACATTAAACGCATAAAAAAAAAAAAAAAAAAAAAAAAAAATAAAGTAAAAATAAAAACGTACGTAGAAAGTGGAGTATATTACTTGTTAACGCTCACACCCCAGAAGATAATTTTATTTGCGCATGAAATTGTTCTTAAAGCAGCTTGTGAAGGTAAAAATAATTTTAAAAAATTATATAAACTTCGTTTAACTCTGTATTGTGTTGTGTTGTGTTCATGGATGCACTTATTACACACATTTACGCAATCTATGCATAAAGTAAGTTATTACGTTTTATTTATTTATTTCCTACTCATTTCTATCAAATATTCACCTATTAATCATTAGTTTTGCATTTACTTGTTTTTTAATTTATTTACTTTTTACACATTTTGCATTCACTAATTGTACTCATTTCATTCGCAAACATTTCACGATTTTATTTTTCACGAAAGGATTAATGTGTATATTTTCACCGTTGCTACAATATATAACTGTCAAGACAAAGAAGCTAGACGAGAATAAAACAAAAAAAAAAAAAAAAAAAAAAACTGAATACATCACCTGTATGTGTGTTTAATGTGTTTTGTTTTTCAATTTCATGCCACCTTGCTAGCCGTTTGCGAATTTTATAATTAAGTTTATAATGTGTAGGCAACTTTGGAGGAAGAATATAAACATATCAAGCTTCCACAGGTAGTGTGCACAGTGGTTCTATACGTATGTATATATACATTTATATACATGCAAGCGTTTTTATTTAATAATGCGCAACTTGTAGTTTTGCAGGTTTTTGCAGAAACGCTGAATTGTGTGCATATATACACGAAGAGGTGCACAGTGAGTTTTGTCTCGAGCACCTTCAAATGCGCATACGCATCTAAAGACATATACGCGTAAATGTGCTCATATGCGTAAATGTGCTCATATGCGTAAATGTACTCATATACATATATATCTAAGCTTATACGTTCATCTATCCACTTTGCATGCATAGAGGGGAGAGATAATATAAACAAATTTACCGTTTACATCCCCATGCGCCAATTTATTATTTTATCATAGCCTAATTAATGGAATACTCCTTTTTTTTTTTTTTTCCCACATATGAGACACGTTATATCTGCATATAAAATGATAATACATGTATTGGAATAAGAGCATAACCAGTTTACAAGTAAATGTTAATTTGAAATATTTTTTTTTATATCATTTTAAAAAAAAAAAAAAAAATTAATGTTATAATTTTTGTGGTGTATGTTTCTTATTTTTGTTAAATATTATGTGTTTTAAAAGGAGAACACATAATTGTAATCTATTTAGCATCGACGAAACAAATTACATATATATCGTATATTCATATATATATGCGCCGTACACACCTTTGCGTACATGTGTATACATATAAATATGCGGGTTTGAGCCTAATATATTTAATGTAATCTATCACTGTGTATAAGCTAAGTACATATTTTGCGTATCGCCCCTTATTTGGCAAGCCCATTATTTTTTCACTCACCCCCTCCCCCCCCCATATACTGTTCGCCTTCGTTCAGGATCATCAACGTGGCTTTATCTGACCAGCTCGTGTGTTAATTTCAGTTTTGCATGCCTTATACATATTTGCATATACATATGTACTACATACGTACTACATTACCTACAGGTGTGCTTACTTTCGAGAAAATGCTATAATTTGTTTGTACCTGTAGAATTGTAAGTAAATGCATACAAAAGTAAATATATGTATACATGTATATACAGGAAATGTGAACATGTGCATTTGCACGTTTGGTCGTATATATTTATGTATTTATACGTATATATATATATATGCATATATGCCTTTATGCACGTATTTATGAGAAAAAGGAAGATACGCGTTATTTTAAATATTTTGCGTGTAACCCCAATTTTAAATATTAAATAATTTATATGTTATCATTTGCACTATTTTATGTTGTAACAAAATTATAAATCATGATTTTAAAATCAAAGTCATTTTTATTTACTGCCTATTTACATGTATATAAAATTGTGCAAATTTATGTTTAACTACACTCATTTTTCCATAGCCACGAGTCATTTTTACAGACCACACGAGTATTTTTATAACCACATATTTACATATCTCTTCATTCGCCCATTTTTCATAACACTTTTATTTTATTTTTGAAACTTTATTCTCGAACAGGCCACTTACGCATATGTACGTGCAGTTTATACAAACATACATATGTGCATATGTGCATAATTATATATATATATATATATAAATAAGTCGTGAATTTTTTTTCGAAGTAGAGCCATATAAAATGTTGAAATGCTGTACGAGTAACAATTCGCCATTATCGTAACAGTTCGTATTTACGATAATTTTTGCCAATATATATACATTTACTTATAAACAAATATATATACCATATACGCATGCATGTATATCTCGCCATACATATACATTCATATGTAAACAAGCATATGCTTATGCACGTAATTTTTTCTCCTTGTTAATTGTTGTGAATAATAGTTTTTTAAAAAAATAAATCCTTCTTGTAAATATTCCATACAAAAAAAATTTCGTTAAGGATTTATTTGCAGTAGCTCGATATTTAATTTAACAATTTGCATTTATACACGTTAAACATAATTAAGAGTTTCTTATTTTTTTTTTTTTTTTTTTCCCTTATTAAGAATTAATATATACATGCATGTTAAGTACGTATATATATATATATATATATATATATATATATATATATATATATATATATATATATATATATATATATATATATATATGTATACATTTATATATACATAAACATTCCATATACGATAGTGTATTCTGTAACGCCCCTTTTATGCTTCATTCGTAGGAGGCTGAATAATCGAGTTTATACACGATTATATAGCGAACAGTTATTTTATGAAACATTACAAAGAAGGAAAATAAAAACCAGAGCGCAAAGTGGATTACGTAAAAAAATATGAACAGTTCAGAAAAAAAAAAGTATATCCATATAGAATATTATCGATTTTTGTATTTCATCAAGTCGTAATTTTTCCATTTCGCTGTATTTATACGAATTGTAGGTGTATATATTGTTTTGTGTATCATACATACGTCCAATAAGTCAAACCGGACGCATTTCCATTTGCCATTTTTGTTTAAAAGGTTTTTTGCTGTATCACGTACAAAAAGGGAGGAAGTAAGAGTAAAGACACATATTGTGCATATACACCTATATATATGTACCCCCACGCCTGTTTATGTGCGTATATATGTGTATATGTATATATATATATATATATATATATATATATATATATATATATATTTTTGCATGCCCGTACGCATATTAACGTGGGCTTTATATATAAACGAAGAGCACATTCATCTCTTTCCATTTAAGTGTATTTTACAAAATGCAAAGTGATATAATTGTAAGCAAGGATATATCGGAATATAACAACAGGATGAAGGAAATTATGAACGTAACAACATCGTATAGTGCATCTGCATGCATGGAGGGAAGTGGAGAAAATAGGAATAATGGGAATTATGAAGACGACAAAACGGAATTTAGCAACAGTAGTAGTGATAGTAATAATAAGAAGAAGAAAAATAAAAATAAAAATAAGACAAAATTTTCCGAAGATAATATGTTCCCAGCAAAGGAGTGTAACCCAAATACAAGCGCGTATACTTCCCATGTTATCAATAACCAAGTAAAGAGTAATAAAAGCTATATTTGTGTGCAGAATAATAGTTACCAAAATGGGAATAGTCAAAATTGTATGAGCAATTATGATTCATCGAGCAAGAAAGAAACAAGCAGGGACGACATTGTCATTAAGGATAATAAGGATGAAAACTCCCAGAGCAACATCAAGGGAGGAAGCCGCAATGGGGAAAACCCAGTGCGGAGAAACGGTCTGTTAAATACGCAAGTTCAAGTTGATGAAGATCGCACTGTCAGTGATATTAGCATGAACGGAAAGATTAATGGTTCAGCAAAGAATTATAGTTTAGCTAACGTAGTAGATGAATCTCATTGTAGTTTATCATCCTGTAGTAAGACGAATTCAGGTGAACATGGAAAGATAGGCAGAAGTGG
This sequence comes from Plasmodium ovale wallikeri, assembly GCA_900088485.1. Taxonomy (NCBI): domain Eukaryota; phylum Apicomplexa; class Aconoidasida; order Haemosporida; family Plasmodiidae; genus Plasmodium; species Plasmodium ovale. Next base: position 18,205 of record FLRD01000077.1, on the reverse strand, counting down.
TAAAACTTTTGAGCGTCCACGAAATGGTTATAAGGACTCCATTCATCCGTTGAATGGCACAAGTAGTAGTGATGATGCTCCTATGAATGGAACAGTGGATGCAGGGAATGATGAAAGTAAACTTTGTAATAATAGCACATGCTCAGGAGGAAGTGTCAAAGATGCGAGTAACGTTCGTAGTCATCATGGAGGTGACGGGAATCAGGTTGAGCGATGTGCTAGCGGCCAAGGTGGTGTAAACAGCATGATGAGTTGCAGTGGAAGTGCTGGAAGTAGCGGAGGTAATGTCAGTAGCAACAGTAACAACAATGGAAGCGGAAATGGGAAAGGAAATGGTAATGGAAATGGTAATGGAAATGGCAATGGAAATGGCAATGGTAACGGCAGCGGCAATGGTGGCAATGGTGGCAATGGTGGAAATGGCAACAATAGTAGTAGAGGTAATCGAAGTGGAGGCAGTGGTAAGGATGATGATGACAACAGAAAGGATAAGAACAACAGGAGTGGTGGAAGTAGCAGTAAAGGTGGTGGAAATGCCAATAATACAAACGGTAGTGGAAAGGGAAGTGAAGAGAACGGAGAAGATGGAAAGAAGAATAATGAGGGAGATCGTAAAAACGATGGAGGAAGCAAGAGAAATAGTAACACAGATAATGTTGTTAAGGGAAAGAATAATATAAACAGTGAAACGAAAAATTCTGTGAATAATAAAGCACAATCTACATCTTCCAAATTGTCTTGTAGCAATAATGTAGCTTCACTAAGTTCGCTAAATGCGGATGCGCCTGAATTTGTGCCCTCAACGAAGGGAGGTATGCAAGGTGGTTTACAGTTTAATAATTTACTGTGGAATAATTATTATCAAGACATGTCAAATAATGCTTTTGGAAATATGCAAAATGGTAACATAATGAGTAGCATGACTTCACAAGGAAGTAATAACATGTTGAATCCAAACTCGTTGATGCATCATATGGGAGGAGGTATGAACAATGGTGCAGCAGCTAATTTGGTAAATATGCCTAATGGAAGTAATGTTGTCACGACGAATGGGCTTAATATGAATGTACCAGGAGGTCACAGTAGTCATGGAAATATGAGCGGTCTTAATATGGGTGGTAATCTAAATAACATGGGTAACTTTAACAATATGAGTAATCTTAACAGTATGAATAACAATGCAGGTGTTGTACTTAGTTCATCTCCATGCAACATGAGCAATGTAGAATCATTTACGGACAAGGGGAATAACAATACTAGTGGTAGTAGTAGTAGTAACAATAATGCAAATGGTTCAGTGAATAATGGAAAGCAGTTAAATAATAACAACACGATTGAAAGTACACATCCAGGTTCTTCATCTATGCATGGTCCATCTATAGGTGTGGGCAAAAGTGTTGGAACACCATCAGATGCAAATTTTTTGAATCAAAATATGATTTCAGGAATGAAAGGTATGAGAGGAAATAATTTCATGAATACAACAGGTGGTAATATTATGAATAATGGAAATGGAGGAGGAATAATTAACGGTTCGGAAAATTCAACACCACCATTTCATCCCATGGATGCACATAATGGAAATCATCAGAATTTTCAACCCAATGGATCTATGATACATCATCCTAATTTTTATGTGAATCCACCTCCATATATGTTGAACAATCATCATCCAAATGGGTTACCAGTACCACAATCATTATTTGGTCCAATGTCATTTGGAAATAATATAGGGTCAAGTAATGTACATCATGATTTACCATTTCCACAACCAGCTTCCTCGGTTTATGGGTCCTTTGGAAGTAATCACAATATGATAGGGAATAACAATTTAGCATCACAAAAAAATGCAAATATGAATATTAACCCATATAATTTTATGTCTTGTGGTATTCCATCTCCACCTCAACTTCAACATAATGCTCCATTAAGTATGAACCCAACAGTTGATCCACATTTTATTACAAATTCAGGTAATTCACCATTAAAAATTCCATATAATCATGTTAATCAAGGGAATAGAAGAAATATGTTTAACCAGTTTAATAACACAACTATTCATAGTGGAAGTAATTTGAGTGATCATAATTTTGAGCAAGGTAATAATAGTAACCAAAATAGTAACATGAGTCCAGTTATCACAGGTAATTTAAATTATAGCTTTAATGGATTTAGTACAAATCAAAATAATAACATGCATATGAATGGAGATAATAGCAATATGCATCTAAATGGAGGATTAGGGAATAATAACATACCAATGAATAATGGTGGGAATGTTTTGTGTATGAATAATCCTATGCATTTGAATAATGCTGCAAATGTTCCACCACCTCATCATCACTTAAATAATGTAGGTGCTGGTCTACACATGAATAATGGCATGCATATGAGTCACGGCTTGCTCATAGGCGGAAGCGGTGCGGCGGGAGCTGCAGGTGCGAGTGCGGTTAGTGGTGTTGGTGGTGTTGGTGGTGTTGGTGGTGTTGGTGGTGTTGGTGGTGTTGGCAGCGTTGGTGGCGTTGGCAGCGTTGGTGGCGTTGGCAGCGTTGGTGGCGTTGGCAGCGTTGGTGGTGTTGGCAGCGTTGGTGGTGTTGGCAGCGTTGGTGGCACGACCAAGCAGCAGAAGAGGATCAACGAAAGGGGGAACAATAACAACAGTGTTAGTAGTAGTGCAGTCAGTGGAAACGCAGTCGGTGGAAGTGGAAAGCAGTATGGCTATCGAGAAAGCAAGGGAGCGACGAAGGGCAATATGCTGAGTGGTGGAGGAGCTGGTGCCGGATTCAACAGTTACAATATGAAGCATGATAATAGTAAGAAGCAAGGTAGATACAGTACATCGAATAATGCAAGTGGAGGTTTTAACGCGAGTTATAATGCGAATACGAGCAATAGCATGAATAATAATGCTTCAAGTACGTCTAAGAATATATACAGTAGTAAAGGTACAGGGGGGGGAGGTGTTAAGCACGAATTGTATGGCAGGGATGAAACAGGAGCAGGATTAACCTCTCCATCTGTTGGTAATAATTACTATCAAAGGAGCAGTACAAGCTCAAATTGCAACGTGGCGAATGTTGGAAGTAACTCGAATGTACGAGCTAAAAGTGGAAGCAATTCCAACGTGGGATTAAACATGGGGGAGGAATTTATGGATAGTACATCGTATGCAAATAACAAGGACGGGGCGGCGTATAGTGCATATAAGGGAAAAGAATACAATATGAGTAAGTCAAGTGGGAAGGGAAAAGGCAGTGGTGGTAATGTTAACCACGTTTTTAGCAATATCAATGGAAGTACGCAGAATGATGCACCCGTTGAAAAGCGCGCATATAACAAAGGAGAGAAAGGTAGTGGTGGTAGTCACACAGGACACGGAAGTAGTAGCAACAACAAGGAGGACTACAAAAGTGGTGGTAGAAATTATCATATGAGTAGTAAAATGAGTGAAGAGAAAAATGTGTCCATTGGTAAGAAAGACATTCCGAAGGATAAGAGTGGAAAACAGAGTGATATATCGCAAAAGAAAGGATACAACGACATGAACAACAGTGTAGGAGGTGGTGTTGGAAGTAGTGTTAACAGTGGAAAACAGCAGAGCGGTTATTTGGGTAGTAAGTATCAGGGCAGCACAGACAAAAGAGGAAATAACTTGAGATCAGGAGAGAATAACAAAATGAGTGAGAAGAAAATCAAACATGAAGAGGAAAAGAAATATAAGGAAAAGGATAACACTGTTGCTAGTAATTCTGCAAATCATGTAAACAATGTAGGCATGCACAATATGCATAATGACAATATTGCAGGTAAAGTATCGAGTAAAGGTACAAATAAAAGCGTAAGTAAAGGTGCAAACGTTACTAGTGGTAATACAAGTGCAATGCAAAATGGCGAAAGTGGTGCGTATACAAGTACTAGTGGCAGTAATACTGTTGGTTATGGTAACAGCATGATGAATAATAAGGGTGGCAATTATAGCAGTTTAAAAAATATGAAAAATTATGAGAAGAAGAATATGGAATTCTGTTCTTGGGTCAAGATAGCGAAAATGAATCCAAATAAGAGAAAAGGAGAAAAGGCCAATAATAATGTTACCTCTACTCATGATGAGAACGTCAATGTTGTGGGTTCAGGTGGTACTGGACCACCAACATCTGGTATTAATGTGGGGAAACATGGTGAACAACAACATGGTAATTCAAACCAAAATGTTCCTAGTACAGATAATACGCATTATGGTGGTAACACAAAGGTGTATGGAGATGGAACTGGTGGTAGTAACTCCCGTGGTTATAATGGCGAATTGAGTTATCTTAAAAAAGGAGGTAGTTATGATGCATATGGAAACAATGAAGTTTCGACTAATGTTGTTGTGACAAAGGAGGGGAAGAAGCGAAATGCAGAGGAACAAGAAGAAGGAGAAGAAGGAGAAATGAAAAGAAAAGATGCAGATGGAACTTTATTACTACATAAGGAAAAGGAAAACAGTAGTTCTGTACATTATACCAAGAATGGCAAAAAGATTGTAGAGGATAAGAATGATGGTAATGTGAAAAATAAAAAAATGGCAAACACTTATACAAGTGGTAAAAGTTACGCAGATAAAGAAAACAACAGCAATAATCATAATAATAGCACTAGTAGTAATAATAAAGATGGAAGGCAGAAGTCGAAGTATGAGAGTAGCAATAAGAAGGGATCCCTAGTTGAACGCAAGGGTGGAGGGACAAATGTCCAAGGAGGTAGTAGCACATATTCTTCGCAAAGGCAAAGGGAAAAACAGAAAATACAAAACGTTGAAATTAAACAAATCGGCGAAAAGATGCTTGGAAGTAATAAAAGAGGGGAAGACTTTAAAGATTCAACAGAAAGGGGAGGAGGAATCACAGAACGTCAAAAAGGGGGTAGAAATGGAAGCAATAAGAAAGGATTGATAAGAACTTTGGGATCAATCATCGATGCAACTGGCACGGGGGATGTAGCGCACGCTGCTGTTGGAGCAGGAAGGATGATGCATCGCGATGAGGTGGAGAAAAGTTTGATCTACGACAAGACAAACACAAGCGCGCTTGGGGATGAGTATCCGAGCAAACACGAAGGTGAATATAGCGACCAGGAAGTTCACACAAGAATGAGCAATAAAAGAGGAGGTGTACACGCATCAGCCAATGGGGTAGCTAAGTATGAATCAGTTAGGAGAAGAGGAGACGGTCAAAAGGACCTATACAATAACGTGGCGCCGAGTACGGAGGGAAGGTTCAGCAGGAACAAGCAACAAAGTTCCATTCATGTTGAGAAGAAGGTATCGACGGAAGTAGCTGTTACGACTACTACAGCTGCTGTAGTACCAGCTGTGGTTGCCGCGGCAGGTGGTCAGGGAAAAGTTCAGTATAACAAGTATTCAGGCTCAGGTGCTGGCACGAGCGAGTTTAACGGAGCGTCGAGCATAAACGATAACCGTTCGGTGTCGACTTACTCAAATTCAAAGAACTCTGTGTGGGATGGAAAGATTACCTTTGCAGAAATGGCTAAGAGAAAACCGAAAAAAGAGGGTAAGGAATCAAAGGAAGGGAAGGATGCTAAGTCGGAATCACAGCATGAAAGGAAGCATAACGAGAGAAAACACAATGAGAGGAAGCACAACGAGAGGAAACATATCGATAGTTCGAATAAGAGCGATAAGTCGTCGAAGCGAGGAGAGAACCATCATCATAATCATCATCACAACCATCATAATCATCACCACCAACACCGAAGATATGGTTCTAACGGAACTGTGCAGGAGAAAGCAGGAACTTGTGGTAAGGAGGAAGAAAATAATCACATCATCGATAATAGTAAGGATGGTGGGAAAGAGTTAAGAAAATTGAACGAACAAAAGGAGGAAGAAGAAACCACGAAAGTGTATACTACCAGTAATGGTCACATAAGTAGAAGGGGAAATAAAAATGTATTACACAGAATTCATGATAATAAGGAAAAGGAGAAGAAGGGTAAAGATGTGACAGACAACATAGGAGATAAAGAAAATGTGCAGTTACTACTAGATGCAGAATCAGATGGAGCGAGCAAAAGTAAGGAGAAAAAAGAGAAGGGTTACAACGAGGATGGTGAACTTGAAGAGGAGAAGTTTGACGATAAGAAAAGTAACGAAGAGGAGGAAGAAGAGATGATGATGACCGTGGGAGAAGAAAAGTTAGACCATGCTGTTGTGAAGAAGGAAGTAGAAGAGGATGATGATGGTGCCCACATTGGGAAAATGGACAGCAGTAGTAACAAGAGATTGAATAAGGATATGGAAGAGGAAAAGAAGGAAAAAGAAGGAAAGGATAACACTTCTCAAGTGGAAACATGTGTTGTGGAGAAATTGCCACAAAGTGGTGATGATGACGACAAATTGGTGATTAGAATGGCAGTAGAACGTTTGGAAGATATGGGAGAGAGCGAGGAAGTAAGTAAGAAAGTTAGGGATGTTTGCAATGATGAACAGAAGCTCATCAGTAGTGATAAAGATGTCGATCAGGCACGAGATATTATAAAAAATGTAGCGAATGACTCGAAAAAAGAGTTGCATGTACATAAGAAGGCAGAAGGGGAAGAAGCGGAGGAAGAAAAACATTTCGCCGTGACTAATGAGAAAAATCGTTTATCATCTAAAGATACGAAAATTAGAAAAGGCGAAATTGATCAGGTAGGCATGGGTAAATCAAGAGAACATTCGATTGTTGGCAGGGATATGATCACCACCTCAGGGAAGGAAAAAGTGGAGGCAAAACTTACTGAAAAGGATATAATAATACCACCTTTTGATGGGGATATTGATGTGGGGAAGAAGGTGAAAACAGTCGCAGAAGACTTACAGATTGAGGAAGAGAAAGGCAATAAGGAGAGAGAAGAAGGAGGAGAATGTGGGGAAGATCGTAATAAGGGAAAGGAAAAACCAGCGGAAAGTATCACATCTTTTGGAAAGGCTAGCGCTGAAGGAGGTGACGACGACGACGACGACGATGATGATGATAATTCCACTGTTAGCAAAAAGACACAGAGGAAGCAAGGCATCATCGATGTTGAAATGAGCAGAGCTGAAAGTCCAAACAAATTAGGCGAAGGTAATGGTAAAAGCCCTCGTACAAGAGAAATCGTCAGCGAAAAGGGAGAAGTAGTAGCATTGGTTGGCAAAAATGCGTCGACGGAAATGGACGTTATTAATGCATTATTTCACTCTGAAGTTTCCCCTGCCGAGGGAGGAAATGAAAACGAATTTTTAGTATCGTTGGAAAAACGAGTAGACGAGTTAGATGATAAGAAGGTGAGCAAAGAAGTAGTGGAGGATCTGAAAGAAAAGGAAAGACAGAAAAAGATTGAAAGGTTGTATAACCAGAAGAGGTTTACAAAGATTGATTTATTGGAAATATATTTAGGTCATAATTGGAACTTGGGTGGAGAGAGATTTAATTTTGTTCTTTCATATGACTCTAGTGCTGATGCTGATTATAATAAGAGCAATAGTCATGGTAGTAGTGGAGGTGCAGTTAATCATTTGGACGATAGTAACAATAGTGGTGTGATTGGAGGTGGTAGTCACATAAACAACCACATGGTTGGTAGTAGTAATGGTATAAGTGCAAACGAACTAAAAAATGTTAGTGTATACGGTAAGAGATGCAATGCAGGAGGAGGTTATAATCACAGTAATAGTGGTGGTGGGTTAAGTAACTCCTCTATGAATTATGGTCATGGTAATGTCCCAGGTAGTAACAGTGGTGGTGGTGGTAGTGGTGTGGGTGGTATGGGTAATCATCATCATCATCATCATCATCATGGCGGTAGTAGTGGTAATAACCATCATGGCAAGGGACATGGAGGACAAGGTGGAAATCACAAAAATAGTGACGATGGTTGGAGGCATTCACATGGGAAAAATGCAATGAATAGTGTATTTACCAGTAGTCATACCGACAATAATATTAATCATGGAAATATTGTTGGAAATAGTAGCACAACGAATGAACAAAATGGTTCTGGTAAAAGTGCACAAGGAAGTTTGGAATGGAGAAAAAGTGATGGTGATAAGTTAAAAGGTTTCTTTGATTCAACTAGAGCAATAGATTCATCAGATGCATGGAGATTTAATAACAATAATGGAAATAATGTTGGAAGTGTAGTAGGTAATACGGGAAGTAACGGTGCAGGTAACAAGTCTGTAACAGAGAATAGTTGGATTCGTAAGCAGAAGCAATTGAAAACGGATAAGTATACATGTATGATGCGTAAGTTAAGAGGTATATTAAACAAATTAACCTTTGAAAAGTTTGATTTATTGTATGAACAAATCATACTAGTAGGTATATCAAAACTGGAAGAAATAATAGGTTTAATGAAACTAGTTTTTGAAAAGGCAGTAACTCAACATCATTTTGTACAAATGTATGTGCAGTTATGTAAAAAGTTGAATGTGCATTTTCATAATATGAAATTGGAAGATGATACAACTGTTCAGTTTAAAAAAATATTAATTAATCAATGTCAAGATTCTTTTGAAAATAATTTGAAACCGATTGAATTTCCAAGTAATTTAAATGAAGAAGAAAGATTCGAATTTGAACAGATGCATAAAAATAAAGTTAGAGGTAATATGCTATTTGTAGGTGAATTAGTTAAGTCAGGTATTATTTCTATTCCCATAGTTTTTGTATGTATTAAACAGCTTCTTGAAAAGAGAGAAAGTTATATTACACAGAAAAATGATACTAATGAAGGGAATCTACATCTAGAAGCTTTATGCATGTTTCTAAATACAGTAGGAGAAATATTAGACACACATGAAAAAGCCAATCAAGAAAAGGTTAAAGAATTGTATAATACATTACACGAATTAGTTAATGATGAAAGTATAACCTTTCGTGTTAGATGTCTCATTAAAGATGTTATTGATAATAGAAGTGAAAAATGGAATAAAAAATTTGCACATAAATTAGAAGGACCTACTACTCTAAGTGTATTGCATGACAAAATTTTAAAAGAGAGCATTGATCAAAGTAATCGCAATTTTTCAAGCATGAGTAATTATCATGATAGCAAAATAAGTAGTAGTCTGAGTAACATGCGTAATAACTTACTTCGAAATGCAAATTTTGGCACGAGTTCAGCAATTGGTGGTAGCGGCATGGGCAACAGTGGAGGAGGAGGTGGTATGGGTAGCGCATACAGCATAATGAATAGCAACATTAACATGCGTAACATGAACGGTCTTGGAGGAAAAAACTTGGACTCTAATAAAAACCTGAAAAAGCTGTCCCTCAATTTGATGAAAAGTAAGAACAGCTCAGCTGCCTCTAAAATTGCGGATGAGCTGAAATCGGCCACTGGAATGATGGACATGGCTGGTGTGGGCAATAACGCCATCGGCGGTGGTAACGTTGGTGGTGGTAACATTGGTGGTGGTAACGTTGGTGTCGGCAACATCGGGGGCGGTAGCTACTTTGACATGATGTCGAAAAACCACATTCCCTTCAAGAACCAACCCTTCATGAGTAACGAGGGAGGAAGTAAAAGTGGAAATGCTGCAGCAGGTGGGGGAAGTGGTGGCAGTGGAGGCAGTGGGGGCGGTTTTTTTAGCAGCTTGAGCTCCCGTTTTCTAAACAAGGATAAGAATGAGGGAAAATTTTTCATGAGGAATTTCAACCTGAAGAAGGGGGCAAGCGGAAGTGGAAACGCAAACGGAAATGCAAGTGCAAGTGCAAGTGCAAGTGCAAGTGCAAGTGCAAGTGCAAGTGCAAGTGCAAATGCAAATGCAAATGCAAATGCAGAGGCGCAGAATGTTGAAGCGCAGACCACACAGGCGCAGGGCGAGATGACTAGTGTTGGAATTGGTGGTACCTTGATGCCCACATCCCCGGGCAATGGTGCGGAGAAGACGAGTAAAACCTCAGCAAGCACCAGCACTAATAGTAACAACGACGCCGCAACCACGAATAGCAGTAACGAAAAGGAATCTGGACAGAACGATTATACATTTGTTGAAGAGTACCTACCCAAGGTAAACGAAATTCTGGAGTTGTCAACGAGCACTGAAGAGTGGGAAGAATTAACCAAAAAACTTGAGGAGTTAAATATCCCCGCTAAGTTTAACGAGAAGCTTCAAAGCAACATACTAAAGTTAACTTTGAAAAAATATGCATGTAATAAAAATGTTGAAAAGAGTTCGGACTATTTTAACTGGCTCATTTCGACAGTCCTTTCTAATAAAATAGACATTGAGTCGTTCAAGCCATGCTGGAAATCATTCATTTTGGAAAAAGACGAAAATAGTTACGAATACACAAAGGAAGACTACCCTCTTTTACCATTCTTAGCAAAAAACTTCATCAAAGCGATAGAGTTGTACGACACGAATCACCTCCTATATGACGTGAGCACAATTGACCAGATGAAAAGTGTCATCTGAATCTGAGTGCAACGGTGAGGTGTGCAAAAAGAATCCAACTTCCAACTCTGTGTTTGTGTGTTGTTGCCCACGTTTGATGCTTTGCATGTATTATTATAGCGCTTACATTTTGCTATACTAAGTTCCTCGTTGGAACAATTACGTTTTTTTTTTTTTTTTTTTTTTTTTCTGAACATTTTTAAACATATTCGCTTTTTGCTGATCGCCAATTAAAAATTTTTGAGAATCTCTTGAAAGCTTGTCTCGAAATTCGTAAGGCTTTCCCCCCACCAAACCCCTTAACCACGTAAAAGCCCCCACGTACATGTAATAATGGGGTATATGTATGCGTGTCCATGATGACAATCGCTTTTGCCGAGTGTACTGCGAAGTATTAATTTTATGGTAACCAATTTTACAAAAAAAAAAAAAATTATTATACCGACAAAAGATGGATTTTGGGGTACGAACTTATCATGGCTTGTCTTCTTTAACGGCATGGTTTAAGTGTATTATCAAGTCCTCAATCGTTTTTTTTTTTTTTTTTTTTTTTGTGTATAATCGCGCACGTGACTTGCACGTGTTCATGATTTAGGGAAAAGTAGGCCGTAGGTCGTTATATGTATATGTTCGCGAAATGGGTATCAATTAGTTGGTTGAAGTCGTGTTGAGCTTTGGAGAGGGACATTTTAACATCGTCAGGAAAAAGAAAAAGTTCTCTCTGTAGAGAACGCTTTCCAACTACCCAAGGGGAATTGGCTTCCTTGAAGAAGACCGTTTCTATCTTCACATCGTCACTCGTATCTTCGAACAGTTTCTTCTTTAGTTCATCATTAAAGACTAATTTTACCTTTTTCCTTCCTCCATTTGTTCCTCGTGCGGAGTCCAGGTTCCTGCTCTTTCGACCTTCCACTACCCATTCATTTTGTCGGTTCTGTTTGTCCTGTTCAGGTACTAAATGGGCATTGTCTGCAATGTGTCCTTTGTACATCTTTCTCGTTTTTTCCTCTGCTTGTGTATGAATGGTAGAGTGAGTTGAGATTACAGAAGTGTTCCCACCAGTCTCTTTCGCAACCGTGCCTTTACTTGTCTCAGCTTGCACAATTTTTGCCATCTTTTCTCTTTCTCGTTGGAAGATTCTCGGGCTTTCCCTCCCCGCATCATATATCGCATCTTGGAAATTTCTTGGAACATCTTTTCCCTCCTGTGAAAATGAATTCCCTAGTACAGATTTATGCATGACTGTTTCGTGTACCACTTTACTGTGAAACCCCTTTATCCCCTCCCCCTGGTGCTCTTCGGCTTTCTCCTCTCCCCTTTCCCTGGAGGGTATGGAAGTAACTCCTGTTGCTGCGGTTGTTGCTGCGGTTGCTTCCCCGGTTGCCGCTCCGGCTGCGGTCGTTTGGACATGATGCTGAAAATTGAAAAATTCTTTGGAGAGAGTTTCTTTTTCCTTATTTTTTAGGCACATGCTTTTGTTGAATTTAACTTGGTTGTATCTTATCTCAGAATCCTTAAGTAAGTAATGGAAATCAGTAACGAGAAATATCTCCTCATTGTTTATTTTTTTATTATTACAGGAATATTTAACGGAGTTATTACATTCATTGTAATAAAAGAATTTTATCACATCATCTTGATTTATATATTTCTTAAATTGATGTTGTAAACTTTCGTTTAGCTTATATAAATTGTATATATCATTTGTATTTTCATTGGTACACTTGTTCTGTACATCTAAAAGAATATCGAAATCTTCATCTTTAACTGTACTTCCTTTGATAAGTAGAAGCATCAAAATTCCCTTAAAAATTAATGCCACTAATTTGTGCTTCTTATCTCCTCTCAGTGTAATCACAGGCATGAACACGGATGACCTGATATAATACAGACATGCGAGCATAAGGACATGTACTAATTAGGACACGCAAATCGGCATAAAGACACGTAACTATACTCCCGTAAAAAAAAAAAAAAAAAAATTATGTTCACATTTTACATGCTTCTATAGATCTAATAGATAGCATATGCTTGTATGGGGGCGAACTGTCATAATGCCTGTGGTCTTACTTTTTAATTCCTAGGAGGAAACCATTTTTCTCTTCTATCGAGTTACATCGCCCAAAACTGGACAGGCCTCCATTTGCCTAAAATGTTGCAGAGGAAAAAATGGGGTATTTCCATATAAATGAAGATGCACAGTCGAGGCACGAGGTACGAGGTACATAATAACCAGCAACAACTAGCAATCCACGGGGGGTACATATGCAGATGAACTGGCTGAAAATTTTCCCATGGAATTCGGGAGTGTAATTAGGGTAGAAAATTCCCAATTACGTTAATGGCCGCAGAAGAGGCGATCTTTTTAAAGGGGTACTGGTTTAGCTTCAAATTGTTCACCTAGTGAAAGGAAAAACGAAATGGACACAACGAGCAAGCTAATTAGTTAAGGGACAAAAAAGGCCGCAAGAAAGACCGCATGATAGCACGACCGCATGGTAACGTTTCCCTCCTAACCGTTCCGCTGTATGACACCAAATAGTTGTAAATTATTTTCATTTCACTTATAGGTAAGCTAGAGTAAATTAAATAACCTTCATAGAATAGAGCCCCATTTTTTACTGACTTGTTCCCAAGTATGAGTGACGATATTAAATTCTGGTTAATTGTAAAAATGAGACATTAAAAAATAAGAAAAGGGATGAATTATGGGGTAAGACACGCATAGGCGGTATCTAACGTAATGATGGTGACTAACGCGATGGGATAGAAAACATAATCCCGGTGATGAGGTAATCGGGACGTGCTTTATGATGCTTTCACACGAGAAAAATTATACTTGGACAGTCACATATGTGTGCTTTTCGACCGGGAAAAAATGGAAACTTTGGAGCTCTAACGAAGGCGTAGGCAGGTATGGTGTATTAAGATGTGAAATGCTACAGTCCATATGCAGGTACAACACAAACGCAAATAATGCTACTTCCACATGCACATGTACATGCGCATGTGCACGTGTTGGACGACATATAGTGTTCTCACCATTGTGGATGCTAATGTTTTCGTTGTTAATTGTGTTTATATAGGTGAACACGTAATCATCAAGAATAGTTTGCAACCCCTTTTTCTTATTTACACTTTCTGCACAGTGAGAAGAGGGAAAATATATGCATAAGGAAATGTGTACAAGCGATATGGCATTTATAAGAGGGGAATATGAGTGAGCTTGGGAGGAATGTAAAAATGCACATTTGTTCGAATATCACATATATTCCTCTTTCATTTTGCACTTCATCTGCCGAGGAACCCTTTCAAGAGGTAATAATCCTGCGCTGGATGCAACGGTGGAAGTTGTGACACCGGCTGCTCACTACATAAATAACATGTTGCTCTGCTGCGCACGCTACGCTAATGAGCATTCGTTTCATTACGCACCTGTCGTCTTGTACTTCTTATACTTGAGGTAGTTTCGAATGTGTCCATGGAGCAGCGTAAATATTGAGATGAAGTTGCTCAATACTGAATGCAGAAGTTTGCACATGAGCAATTCCATATTGTAACTTGTGTACAAGTTTTTTACAATTACAGTGACAAATAGACGTTTATACCACCTATTTAGGACAATTAAATTATTGTTCGTCACTATATGGTCGATATGCGATTTGCTGAAATGGTTTATGAATGCTGATACCCCTTCCATCGTGCTTGCGTGAGACACCTTCGCATTGGGGTCCGCCTCCTGCGGGTAGTAGTATAGCACCTTCTCCGCCTGCACAGAAAGAATTTGCTCAATGATGATCAGTAGTATCTCATAACCATGCGCTGTTGACACGACGCGCTGCTGACACGACGCGCCGCTGATACGACACGCTGCTGATACGACACGCTGCTGATACGACACGCTGCTGATACGAGCGTATGTCCTTGATGAACAAACAAGCGCTGGCTAGTCACATATACCTGTATTTGCTCATCAGTCACAAACTTGTCGTTTTTCTTTACATCTTCATCATAAATGAATAAGGCTTCAATTTTTATTTTATCCATCCCTTCTAAATGTTTTCAAAATAATAAAAAAAAAAAAAAAAAAAAAAAGAGATAAAATAGCTGCCTTTAATTTGATTATCGAATAATCATCCTCAAATATTATGACTTGTTCAGGTACTTTTACTTCCCTATTTATATTTGCCTAGTGTGTACGACCAATCGTTCTTTCGTCTGAACAAGTTATATACTTTCACTTTTTTTTTCTTTTTTTTACCTAATAGTCATTTGAGTAAGAACTTAAAATGAAATTATCGGTAAAATCTGTAGTAACTTTATATATCGATTGATGTGCACATAATTCTTCTTTAATATTTGCTCTGTTTACTTTGTTTCTAAAAACTTAACATTGACGATACATAGGCTACATTAACAACATTCCTGTAGTTGCTCATTTCTAAGGGTTATGCCACAAGGGTGAATAAAAAGGAGAAGGCTCTCTATGTAGTTATCGATAATTAGATGGTTATAATTTTGTTAACATGAGTTTAAAAAGATCTTTTTTTATTTTTATTTTTTACTATTTTTCTCATCATATTTTTTTTATTTTATTTTATTTTACTTTTTTTTTTTTTTGCCAGTTTTAATTATATATAACTATTTTTACAAATTTTTGTATATATCAAAAAAAAAAAAAAAAAAAAAAAAAAAAAGGCGCTTTTTTATAGCACACACATAAATAAAAATACAAAATTCCCTAGTAACATAAAAAAGATTTTTATATAAATACAATAAGTTAGAAAAAAGGGGAGAGGGGTGAAAGATAGATGATTAAAAAGAAATATTACAAAATAGGCAAAATGGGGAATAATACATGTGTTAAAAACGGAAATGGCGAAAAGACTGTCCACAGCCTTTTTTTTTTTGTTTTTTTTTGCCTATATTGTATAAGCTTTTCGTACTCTTTATGTATATGAAGAAATTGCATACATGCATACATACATACATACATACATACATACATAAGTTTTCGCGAGTACTGTGTATTGCGTGCTGAGTGGCTTAAGTTGGCGCGGGAAAGCCTCATTACAAATTATATACAACAGCAACGTGCACTGGGAAAAACAAAGATGGGAACAAAAAAAGGGAGTAAAAAAAAAAAAAAAAAAGGGGGAGGGGGGGGCCCAAATGGGCAGTAAAAGGAAACGAGCCCGTGTGTTTCTGCATGTATGTATGTATGAATGTATGGGGATGGGGGGGAAAAGGTAGAGAAATATAATCGTCTACTTTTTTAAGCTACTTAAATTATTTAGGGCGAAAAACAGTCAATAGCACAAATTCTTTTTGCTTTTGGTTTCCGGGTCCGCTAGGTCCACAACTACCTGTAAAGAAAATCCATCAGAGAGGGTCGTTAGAAAGGGCACGCACAGAGCCACAAGGAAAACATGATGATTGTAGGAAGTGTATACATGGCAAGATTCTATGGGCGAAATATCTCGACCCCCGGGGGGTCTCTGTTTCTGCTTCGTTCCCTTTCGCGTGGTTGTCAAAAAAAAAAAAAAAAAAAAAAAAAAAAAAGAGCTTACTTCTTTCCCATCAATTATGTGCTTTGAGTTTTTATTTGATAGTATCTTCTTAACGCAGTCATTGTCGAGAAAGGTGACAAAGGCTATGCCCCGTGGCCTGTTCGTGCATACGTCTGCAGAGAGAAGCGAGAAAAGGCATTAACATATGCGTCCACACGTGTAAGAGGGGAACATGTATACATATACATATAACATATACATATAATACATGCAAACATGTATGTTCATGCACATGTATGATGCGTGAGCGCAGATCTACGCTGGAACTAGCTGCGGCACGCTGATCGCCTTTTTTGCAAATAACCGTTGGGCATGTATATGTCGATAATCTCTCCATAATTCTCGAAATAGTTCCTTAACGTTTCAATGGTTGTCACGCTATCTGTAGAGAGAAAGAGGGGGAAGATGAACAAGGGGGTAAAACACAACACCATATGTGCAATGGTACATAGCCTGGGCAGGTAAGAGTACGCAGCACACACACTCTCGCGGATACATACAAATGCAAATAACATATTATTCATGCATATGTACTACGGTATTATGCGAATGGGGGGGGGGGGGGGGGGAAAAAAAAAAAAAAAAGGTGCTTACTCAATTTTGTGACAAATAACTTGTATCCTCGCTTGTTCCATTCGTCGCCCCCAGGTAACTTTCGAAGGACTGCAGGGGGGCAAAAATGGGCACGGGCACAGGTATGAGTATAAGCATAAGCACAAGCACAGGCGTAAGCATAAGCGTAAGCATAGGCATAAACAAGGACATACTACGCATGGATATTGACGATTAACGCACAAATGCACTTCGCGCGCATTTGTAACTTGTCCGTCCAATCGCCTTCTATCAATCAGATGGGTCTGCAGGTTTGCAGGTTTGCAGGTCTGTTTGCAACCCCTCTTTCCTTTCCTGTCGCACAGTTGTTCACTTACACGGGGGACCACTAGGTCGGTAGCTCCCACTTGGGTTTATATTAGGGGGATACTTAAGCTTGTTTTCATCAATAACGTTTTTGCGCCCAATTTGGCCTTTCGAAATGGGACCTACAAATGGCAGCAGAGTGGCGGAAGTGTGGCAGCAGTGTGGCAGCAGAGTGGCAGAAAAGTGGCAGCAGAGTGGATTGGGTGAGGGAAGAACGGAAGAGAAAAAATGGCGTGACTAATAGAGTCCGTATTTTTTTTTTTTTTTTCTTTTTTTTTTTCCCCCCTTCCCACTACAAATAGGTACTATTCATTTTAATCCTCTCCGTTAAGTATGATATCACGTATCGTATATAAAGGTGTGATGGTGTAATGGTGTAATGGTGTAAAGGCGTAAAGGCGTAAAGGCGTAAAGGCGTAAAGGTGCAAAGGCGTAAAGGCGTAAAAGTGCAAATGCACAAAGGCGTAATGGCGTAAAGGTGCAAATGCACAAAGGCGTAATGGCGTAAAGGTGCAAATGCACAAAGGCGTAAAAAACTTACTCTGGGTTGTATACTGGCCATTGCATAAATAGTAAGGAGGATATTCAATCTTTTTAGAGGAATACATATTTTCATTATGTAACAATACATTATTCCAATTATAATAATTTGCATAATTCCAATAATATTCATTGTTTATATATTCAGTACAATTTTGATATGGTACTTGATTAAAATAAGTTGGATCTATATTATATCCAGATGACGGAAAAAAAGTAACTGGTATATTATTTTTAAACATATGTTGTTTATTATTATTAATTCTATTATTCTGAACATTGTATGATGGACATAAACTATAATAATTCTGCATATGTATATTATTGTTATTATCTATACTTTTTGAAATATCTCTTATACTACTTGTTTTGTTATACATAGATGAATGAAACTTATTGTAACCCATAGTATTACTTCCATTTGATTTACTCATTAGCTTCTTTTCATTTTTCCCATATTTTGAAAGATAATGATCCGACGGCAAATCTGTTCATACATGTTTAGGGGGGAAAAAAAGGGGGAGGTAAAAATAACGTAAATGTGATGTTACCATTCTAGGACTATGCCGTATGAGGGACACACAGGCACTGGTGATTTTTCAAAAAGGATGTTTGTTATGTTTTATTTATTTATTTATTTATTTATTTATTTATTTATTTATTTATTTATTTATTTATTTATTTATTTTATTTATTTATTTTATTTATTTATTTATTTATTTATTTATTTTATTTCTTTATTTATTTTTTT